>CM021103.1:604369341-604807071 GCA_007115665.2 Sequoiadendron giganteum
TGAAAGGCCCATTTAAAAAGATTGTAAAAAAGAATAGAGCCCTCTTTAGAAGCTCCCAGGACATCAACTATATTATCCTTCCCAATACAAAAACCTCTCTACCATCAATATCCTCCTCATGAAAGGAGAAAACCCTCTCAATATCAGTAGCAATCCCCTTACCTTTTTCAACAACAATTGGCATCACAACCAGCGATTTGATCTTTCAGATGGACTCCACGATCTCAGCCACCACCGCCATCCTCTTCATCCACCTCTCCAGGTCCACCACAAGAGTGTCCCCATCAACATACCCAAGCGGATGCCCACTAGAAGAAACCCCAACTTCCTTACCATCCAGAGACCCCACAACATTCAGTCCGCCATCCCCTTTAAGAGGAGTTTTCAGCTCGAGTGCAAACTACACCACCTTCCTCATACTATCCCTCACAAGAAAAACCCTATTTTTCAGAGGTGGGGGAGGAGACGATGCCTCCCCAACTGAATCCTTCACATCCTTTCTTCTTCTGCTAAGAATATCATCTGCGGGATTGCCACTGCTGCTCTCGTAACCCTTGTCAGGGCTCGAACCCTCTTTTTTATGCTTCCCTAAGGCAGGGGATCTCATGTCCTCATCCACAATAGCAAGGGAATCCGACACAAAATCCACATCCCCCGACTCCAACTCCTTCTGTACAATCAATTTTTTGTTTCTTCCTATTCTTACAAGCCACTTCCTCCTTAGAAACTGTCTCGTATCCCTTATCAATTTTCAAATACTTAGGAGTCGAAATAGGTCTAACCACCTCAAAAGCTTTACAATAGTCAGAAATGAGGAGAATTAACCCCACATGAAGAACAAGGTTCTTCAGATTCTTCTTGTGGTCAATGATACCAACATCCAACGAGGCCAATAAATAGAAAGGAAAATAAATTATTTTCTTGTGATGAAAGTGATTGAGAAGGAAAAAGTGATAGGAATTCACAACAAAATAATGAACTTCTAAAGAGATATACCTCATTAAATCAACGACATCGACCCAAAGAGCCTTTATGGATTTCCTTTGATAACCTCCGCTCTTCACTGGTTTCAAGTCCTTAGCTTCGTTGCCTTTGAAAAATATTTTTATGGAATTCTATGACTCTTTCTTGTCTCTATAAAAATTCATGCCATCCATAGGTAAGCTAGTGATATGAGCTATGATGTCTTTAGTAATGTCAAATTTCATCCCTCCAAGCTTCAACACCTTGTTGTTCCAATGTTTAGCAACATTAGCAGTCGTCTGGGGATTATTCCCATGCAACTTCTGAATGTAGGGGGTCAACCCACCCTTCTCTAGAATCACCCATACCTCCTCATTCTTCTTAACAACATTGTGAGAGAAGGGATCCACTTGGTTCCTGTCACCACCCATGGCAGCCAAATTCATAGAGCCAGAAAAATTCATAGCTTTCACAGAGACAAACAATCTCGATAAAGCAACTCCAAGGATACCCACAATCTATGTAAAAGAATAGATGTGGCATAGATAATTAATAGGCCTAATAATTTGCTCCCTATGGATTTCCTCCTTGGTACCATCAAAGTAAGTCGAGGCCTTAATATCACTCCTCCAAATAATTACCTTCCATGTGATGAATAACATACACTCCCAACACCCCACACCACCATGACTTCAATTAAATTTGTGCTTCATGATTAATAGTAACTATCACCTCTATAGGAAGAGGATCATTTAGATCCCACTCCCAAGTCGCATGAACCCCCAAGTTGGAAAATATATTGGCCAATCTATTTCCCTCTCTTAAGATATGAGATATATAATAGTCTTCAAAGGAATTAAGGATATTAATATAATCCTTTATCATAGTTTGAATAGTCCAAGAGGAAGTGGAGCTATTTTTTAAATTATTGATGATATTCAAAGAGGCCCCCTCTAGCCACACTTTCTTGAAACCTCTCTTTGGCACCAATCTGAGACCATGATAGGCAGTTGTTGCTTCTGCATAGTGGTTTCTTTGGGTTCCCAAAGGGAGCACCACCGCAGAAATGAGCCTACCATTAGAATTTCTTATCACTCCCCCACAACCAACAAGTCCTAGATTACCTTTAGCCACACCGTCAAAGTTAACCTTAACCCATCCATCAGGCAGAGCCTTCCAAGCAACATTCTCTCTTGAAGCTTTACCTTTATGAACAGGGAGGGTTATATCACAAGACAACCTCTAATTCTGGGCAACACACAAATCATACTGACTTAGCAAAATATTTTGGCCATTATGAAAAGAAATCCCAACCATGAAATTTTCCTTAATAGCCATTGAAACTTTATAGGCCACAAAAATAGCAGGAAGATAATAATTTCATAAGATCCTGTTATTTCGTTCAAGCCACATACCCCAAGCTACATGAGGCATAACAAGAGACCATAACACCTATAGGGCCGGGTTGGAAGTAAGGAAGATCCACTGATACCATAAGTCCTTGATCGAAGTAGGGAATGCCCAACTACAATTCCAGAGAAAGAGCACATGTGCCTACACACTTCTAGCAAAGCTACAACCAATCAACATATGGTAGGGATCCTCAACAACTTCTTCACACAAAAAACACCTATGAACAAGCATAAAACCTCTGTTGACCAGATTATCAGTAGTTAATACCTTACTTTGAGAAAGAAGCCAAAATAAAATATTAACCTTAGGAGTTAATATAGGAGACCACATAGAGGGCCAAAAAGGGCTAGGGCCAACAACAAAGTCAATAATATGGAAAGCCGAAGCAACAAAAAAATGCCCATTAGAGGAAGGTTTCCAAACAAAATTATCAAAAGAGGGAGTAGAAGGAATATGAACCAAGGACAAAACCTTATACAAGGCTTCCAATCTCGGATCAACATCATGTAGTCTTTTCCAGCACCCATCAACAATATAATTAGCAACAAATTTTCCAAACCTCCGCAAGAAAACCTCCATAAGGGGTTGGGCCCAAGGCTCATATTTGAGCGGTTTTTTGCCAATCCAACCGTCTTCCCAAAACATAATCTTTCTCCTATTTCCCAACTACTGATAAATCCCTTTACACAAAATTCTATGTGCCTTAACCTTACAATTCCATAAAGTAGATCTAGAGGGGGGAGAAAATTCAGGATTCAAAAATTCTCGCAAGGCATCACCACCCCTTAAGTATTTACTTTGAGCAATATGCACCCATTCACTCCTATCAAAGAATAACTTCCATAATTTTTTACCCAAAAGGGAAAGATTAAAATCATGGATTTTGCGGATACCAAGCCCACCAACCTTTTTATTTCTGCACACATCATCCTAGGCCACCAAGTGAATTCATCTCCTATCCTCAACACCAGATCATAAAGTTTTTTTGAATACCTTCCAAATTATCCACAAATTTCCTCAGCATAAAGAAGAGACTGAGAGCATAAACATGAAGATTCTTGAGAGTAGACTTAATCAATTGCACCTTCCCAGCTTGACTCAGCACCGCACCACATCCTTCCAACAACCAGCTTAGAGTTAAACTTATCAATCATCCCCCGCCATAACAAATTCGAGACAAGCGAGCATAGGGGAAGACCCAAATAAGAGGCCAAAAGATCACCAATTTGGAACTACATAATACATGCAATTTTAACCCGCCTATACTCCAACATATTAAAAAAGAAGATCACACTCTTAGGTAAGCTGAACTTTTTCCTAGAAGAAGCTTCATACTTCTGCAAGATAGATTTAAAAACCCGGGCTTCCTTGATAGAGGACTCTCCAAGCATTAGAGAATCATCCAAAAACTATTGATGGGAGAAAATGATATTCCCAGAAGAAGGAGACAAACCATTCATAGCCCCATAATCAATAGAACTTTGAACAGGACGCCCCAAAGATTCCACCATAATAATAAAGAGAAAGGGAGAAATCAGATCCCCCTGCCTAAGAACCCTAGAGCACCCAAACAAAGGGGAAGGTGAACCATTCACCAAGATAGAAAAATAAGAAGACGAAATTAATTGAAGCAAGAGACCCACCATATTTTCTTGAAAACCAAAAGCCTGTAAGATCCTGGAAACAAATCCCCAATTAACTTTGTCATAGGCTTTCAGTAAGTCAAGCTTCAGAATAAACCCAACATGCTTATTAACAATTAAGGAATGGATATTCTCATGAACCAAGAGAATAGAATCTAGAAATTGCCTCCCTGCCACAAACCCATTTTGTTGAGGAGAAATAAGACGGGGAAATTTTTTTTGAATCCTACACACCAAAACCTTTGAAAAAATCTTGTAGATCAAGTTACATAAGCTTATAGGATAAAATTCATCAAAAGAAGAAGCCCCATATCTCTTAGGGACCAAAACAATGAAAGAGGAGTTCAACTCCTTTAGCAGAGAACTAGTCCCAAAGAACTCTTTAGTAGCTGCAACCACCTCCTTAGCAATAATTTCCCAAAAAAAACTAAAAGAAGAACATAGGGAAGCCATCTAGGCTCGACACTTTATTCCCTTCAAAGGAGAAAACAACACTTCTAATTTCATTAGCCGAAGGAATTCCCACTAACTTCCTACTAGTCTCATCATCAACAACCTGAGGAATGTTCCTAAGAATTTCCCCCTGACCATCCAAATCTAGCTCCCCTTCAGCCAAAATTAAATTAGAGAAATAAGAAGCAACCACATTTTTCAAATCAACATCATTTTCTAGGACTTGATTATTGTAGTTAATAAGCTTAATGTGATTGTTAGCCCTATGCTTCAGAGTAGAAAGGATTATATGAAATCCTTATATGTTAAATGTATGATTAATTTAATTTTTTAAATGTGGAAAGGTAATTATTATTAAGGGATATATATAATGTATATACATTGGTATATACACAATTATATATGTTTATATAATTATGTGTATATTTAGTGTATATATATTAAAATATACATTTAATGTTTTTATTTTAAAAATGAGTGCATGCTTATATGCCCTAGTAGGGAAATTGATTGAGTTAACTTATAATGAATTTTTATATTGCTTTTAAAAGTAATCAAGGAATTTATTTACTGTAAAGTAGTATTTCCCTTTTTTGTAGCTGAAGAGACATTAAGATTATTTTGATTAAATTTTTCTATTAGGGCAATTTTTTTAATTGTGAATTCATTTTGAAAGGGAAATGGATTTAATATATCCAAAAGTAGTGTATTTCCTTTGTAATTGCCTTTCATGATATTTCCTCTATATTTTGGTTTGGGGAAGTTGGTTTAGAATTATTTAAGACTTCCAGTAGTAAAAGGGAAATGGGGGTTGTGTTTTATTTTGAGTCAACCCACTATGTTACCCTTGGATTTGTGATTATGTTAGTGTCAATGTTTAACCACTTTCCACGAACGTAGATGCTTTGCTCCCTTTGTATGGAATGGTTATGTTCCAAGTGTTGACTATAGGGGAGTGATTCTAGATGGGGGCCGAGATCTGGGAAGATCTGTCGGGTAACCCATGCGCCTTTGTGGTGACACTTCTCCTAGGTTAGTGGTATGTATGGATCACTGGTGTAACTAGTTAATTTACTTTGGTAGTGTTGTATCCTTTGAGTTAGTGATGAACTGGTATTTGTTAAGTTCAGTTGTATGTGTTAGCTTGTGCCTAGAGGTAGTAGGTTTGGCCATGTATTTTTTTTACTATCTCCTAGGATGAGGGGTGGGCCTTCGAGTACCACTTGGTTGGGAGGAATGTGCACCCTACACTGTTGGGTCCCTCTCGATTTTAGATCGTGTTGGCGAGATTTCTAGTTTGAGAGCTCGTAGTTTCTAGTTAATATTTCATGCTTTGTAATTATTTCAATTGGTTCTTGTAATTATTACCCCTCAGTTGTATTCGAGGTGGATGATTGTATTATTTAATCATATTTATATGTACTACCTTAGTCGGGGAATGAGTGATGTAATCTTCTTTGATAAGTTAATGTTATATGAAATCTTATTGTATTTCTTATGGTTATGATGCAATTTACATGTATGGAATGTATGAGCATTTAATTCCTTAAGTAGTTAAAATGCTATGGATGTAATTATGATGTATGTATGGGTTTAAAAGTAACCTTAGTCTCGTAGCCTTAGAGGTTTTTGGCATTAGGAAGTGAACTTACATGTTTAGTATACTTTAAATAAATAAAAATTATGCGTTTGAGTAGTTAATTGCAATTTCCTCTAGGGTTACGTGGCGGGGCATTACACACACACAAAAAAAAAAACACACACACATGCACACACACATATAGATGTCTCACCACCTCTTGGAAGTAGGGAGTTAATTCACCACCTATTTCAGTTAGTAGGAGTTAACTATTCAATTAGATCGACTATTTAGGGCAGTGATTTCTCCCCTCTTCTATTTTCACATCTCATTCATGAATAATCTACATGTAGATTTATTCATTTTTTATGTGTATAGTTTTGATTTCATTCTATGTCTTTTAATCTCATAGCTAGGAGTGTGCAATCCCTTAATAGTCATGGCTTAATCAAATACTGGTATTCTATCCAAAGATCTTGGAAAATTTTACATGGTATCAAAGCCATTCTGAGTTTTATTTGTTGGTTTGATATTTTATACATTGAGATTTATTTTTGAAAAATAGTAGTGCATGCACTTTCTTTGCTTGTTGTGTTTGTGTGGTTCTTAAAAATATTTATAGAGGTCATGAGATTTTTTGATCTGTGATCTCTATTTCATTTGGTATGATATTTATTTAATCTTATTGCAGATGTTGAACATGATCTCCCAATAGCCTATGTGGAGGTTGTAATATACCAATATTTATTTATTGATCTACAAGACATGATAGGTTAATTCACAAGTTGTAATTTAGCATAAACATGTGATTTCATTGTTTACAGGTCATAACACAACGTAAATCTATGTTTGAGGGGGAAATTTGGTTTGAAAAGGATACAATATTATTTGAAGAGTCCAAATAATTGACTACATAGGTGGAAAAATTTGCATCATAGTCTTTACTTGTATCTATCAATCTCCAGGTAGACTATTGGCATCCATAAATGCATCAAATTGAATCTAGTATCAAGCATCACTATTCATAACAACTTAGAATTTGTTGAGGTCAAAAATTACCCTTGTGTTACAATAGTAAAAAGAAGGGAGGGGGTGGATAACCTACCAATATTTTAGCCCCTAGTCATATGGTATGGTCTTATGATGGTTATAACCTTATGATTCATACTATTGAGGGCTTAACTTCAACCCCCTCTCAATTTATCACTTGGATAGACATTTTATAATTTTGTGAAGTGCATTTGAAATAGGAAACATAAGGAAATAATAAAATTATTATAACTTTTTGAGTGTCATTTTTTAGAAGTGAATAATTTTTTATGTATGATCCATTGGAAATATCATCACACTAAAATTTTGAAGTGTCTTTTTTTATTTCATTGGACTTATCTATGCACTAAACATATAAAATGCTAAATTTTGGGAGAATTTAGTATTGTAAGTGGGGGAGGGGGAGTTGTTGTGTTGTGTGCACTTCCTACTTTCCTTCCACACTTCATTTCTACAATAATTTATTTTCAAGCATGGATTCAAATCATATTGTCATGCCATTAAAACCCTTTAATTATCATGATTGAAAACTAAAAGGAGAAATTATGATAAAGAATAAAGGGTTATATAGGGTAATTGATGCGAGAGCATCCAGAGTTTAAGAGCAATCTTGCATCACCCAAAAAAAATATCATTTATTTTTCAATAAGGGCTAATTTTGAAAAGGTTACTATTTTAGTAAGTTTGCATTTATGCACGGTTAGATACAAAATCTTACACAAACCTCCAAAATGGTAAATTGAAGCCAATGACAAAGAAATCACTTCAATACCATTTGTCATTTGAGAGATATTAAAATTTCAATTTTAAAAAATCCTAGTAAAATCTTTGAAGTCAATTTTGAGGCACTTAGAGGCTCCAGATGGGCCTGGAAATTTTGGTGGAAGATTTATCGAGAACTTCCCCAAAAGGTATTATAATAGAAAATCCGACGGTCAGATCAAAAATTGTGACCCCGCAAAGTTGTACTGCCAAAATTAATAAAATTTCAAAATATCTTCTTGAGCAAGTTACACTTTCTAGAAGATTCTAGGGCAGTTACACCTTCCAAATAAAGGATGTGAAAGGGGACTACATAATAGATGGTGGCTCCAATTTGCAGATTTTCACTTTAGTGATAATGGAAAATATTTGCTTTCCTTCTTGTATTTTGATTGTAAGGGGAGTACCACTCATGAAGTGGTATTAGAGTAGGAGTTCTTGAGTGTGTAGACAGATCACCAAATGCGAGGCAATTTACACTAGGACTTGTGGTTGCGGGTCTGTGAGAAAAGATGCCTCTACGAAGAAATCATGGTGGAAGAAATGTTGGGGTAACAAAAGAGGGTTTTAGAGCCCTCCAGAGACAAGTTCAAGTGTTGCAAGAATAAATACAAAGAGGAGTTGATGTCAGAAGAAGAGATGAAAGTGAGGATGAGGTCGAAGATGAGGATCCATATGATGTAATGGATCTTGGAGAAGTCAGACTGATTAGGGCCATTTCCAAGATTGGAAAGAGGTCGAAGATAGAAGTTTCTAATTTTTCTAGAAACTTGAATCTAGAGGAGTTGATTGATTGGATCAATGACATGAAAGAGTATTTTGAGTATGAGGAAATAAAAGACCCAGACAGGGTTAAATTTGTAAAGGCCAAATTGAAGGCCATGCTAGCATATGGTGGAAAGAAGTCCAGTTGAAAACAAATAGAAGAGGGAAAGAGAAAATAACAAGATGGGATCGAATAGTGAAAAAATTGAAGAGTCAGTTCATTCCTAGGGACTATGAGTTGGATTTGTTGAAGAAGATGCAAGGGTTAAAACAAGAAGGAAATTTTGTAGAGTATACAAAATAATTCTATTGAGTCTTGATCATAATAGGTCATTTTGAGGCCAACAAGAAGAAAGTTGCCCATTACATAAATGGGTTGAAGCTGAGCATTCAAGAAGAGTTGAGTCTTGTAAGAATGTCTTGTTGACTTATTCTGTGGCATTTGTCCTTGATGTAAAAACTGCCCTGGGTTGGTGGCTTGGAAGCATTTATCAGTCTAGTCTTATTATGGCATTTGATTGGCACAATTGATATTTTGTATTCATTTGACATTGGATTATCTACTTCAGGTTGATTAATTATGGCTTGATCAATTACAAGCATCTTGATATTCGTCAAAGTATTTATCTCTTCACAAGGTATTGGATAATATTTGGCACATTATATTTGGTTATAATAAGGTGATCATTATTGTGTTAATGGCATTTTGAACTTTACATGAGATTAGCCTTTATTATACTTCACAAGGGTTTGGAAAGTATGTTACATTGCAAAATATATGGCATTGGACTTAAATGTGATGGAAAATCGGCTTTGGTTAAAGGGATTTAAATTGATCTCCTATTTGCATTTACATCGGGTCAAAATGATTAATATTGATTTGGGCCTAAAAGCCGACAGTAGGTATAATGCTCAACTTTGGTAAGACCACACTTAAAATGTGTTACCACGGTACCACTGGCAGTTAAGCCAGTGACCTCGGGAGTGTGGAGGAGATCGCCTGCAACAAGCATAATAGCTACCGCTATACCGCGAGCTGTCATCAGTGTAACCTTGGTAGTGCGGGTAAACTGCCAGTGGCAAGCAGGACAACTACCACTATACCACGAGTAGTTAGGGAGCTAACTGTGGTAATGTGGTGGAAGATGTTAGCGGTTAACTTGGAGCTACTGCTGTACCACTAGTAGTCTGAAGCGAGACCGCGGTTGGGTGGTAAATGATGCAGTAACAGTTAGTGTTAGCTACCGCTGTACCGCAAGTAGTCCGAAGGGTGGTTGCGGTTGTGCGGTAAGGAAACATATGTCAATTTATTCCTGTCGGCATGCATGTCGTGGATCTTTCTATGGATTTCAAAGTGTATTATGTGATTTTGATCTATTAATTTTTTATCCTCTCGGACTCCAAATGCTATCATATTATGTAAAGGATTTTGTGTGGAAATTAGGGCAAATCGTTATGCTTCATTGTTCGAGGGTTTGGAACCCTAATCTTGCCACCTCCATGGAATCTCTTTCTCGACTGTTTCACTGTGAATTCGATTGTCATTTTCTGCAACTCTTGGACAATGAATGGAGAAGCTTGAAAGACCATCATTATGGTTGTTTCTCTTTACAAGTTCTTGGCATTAGGTGAATACTCAAAATAGAAATGTGGCTCGAGTTGCTCAGCTACTCTACAGTTCTGGTAAATTGCTTATGAAAAATTCCTTTTTGGTCCTCATAGGTATTCATCTATTTTATCTTTACAAAACTGTTACCTTCTCTGATAAGGCTAATAAGGGATAAGTGTTTGCTTCTGCATGGCAGTTGAAGATTTGGTTTATTATAGATCTTATGCCTCTTTTGTTTTTAGCACTGTTTGTGTAGGCTGCTTAAGAGAACAGGTTTCAGTCTACCTGTTATATTTGCACAATGCTTGAGTGCTCTAGTCAGAAGATGTTATTCATAATGATCCTTCCCTTATGATCACGGTAACATCTGTCATTGTTGAAATATTCCGAGGCAATTTTTTTTTTGTTTTCTCAAATTACAAATTATAAACCAATGCACCCGTTAAGGTTAGTAGCTAAACCAAAACGTTGCTGAAGCAACTCTAACCAGAATGTACACTAGGATCCTGATGTGGGCAAGGTGTGAGCATTGGTCAGAGGATGTTAATCAAAAGCTTGTGCAATAACTCTAACCAAGAATGGCGTCGATGATGGCGAGCATATGGTCAGAGGGTCTTCTATACTAAGTACTGGAAAGGAACTCGACACCAAGTATGTGCTACCCAGTCTTGTATGGAGTGGAGGTGACCATATGGCAGAGTATTACAACTTACAATGCTTGAAAGAAATAACTATAATGCTGAAAAGACTCAACACCCATAATGTGCTTTCTGACCCGGAGTGGGAAAGTAGCTACTATAGGGCAGAGATAAAGTAAATACACTAGCAAATACTGAAAGTAGAGTTGAGCATTACAAATTGATAGAACAAGATTATAGTTGCTGTCAGTACTACTGCCAGCTTACAACATGTTAGACAATGCTTTGCTAACAATACAAATCGAGAAGTAAATAGAGCTGCAACAATAATTATAGAATCCCATTCACTAAAGAAGGAAGATTAAATCATAAACTGTAACATTAAGGCCAACTTGTTAATCTAATTTATGACAGTCCAGATTTTCATATGCACGAACAACAGCCTTGCAACTCACCAATTTGCTCACAACACTCTCAAAACTCACTCAAATCTCACAAAGTAAGATGCAAAATAACCCTATAAAGATGGAGACCCAAATAGCACACTGAAACCCCAACAAAAGACCTTATATTATTTATGCACGAAAACCAATGCAAGTACAGAAGGTACGGCCCAGCAAGAAGTTTGACCTTCCTTTAAAAATCCAAAGCTTTACTAAAAATTCCACAAACTGGTGGAAAGGGTCGCCCCTACCAAACAGAGAGAAGTAGACAGTACCCAAAAGAATCTTTTTGATAATTTTTGACTTATGAATAAAAAGGACAATCTGCTGTATTAAAATGCAATTTCCAGAATTCTCTAACATGCATAAATCTGAAGCTAGAAAAATACAAGCTGATTACTATGCACAAATCCCAATGCAAACTCACAACTACACTAATTCATCACTAGTTGCTGTGTTGCAAGCAAGAAGCAATGCCCAAGCTAGGAGGCCTTCATTCCTCGAAGTGATCCCATACCATTTCGACAAAGTAGCAATACTGTAGTCAAAGATGTGAAATGATGCTCAAAGCCTTCCTTTTATAACTTCCTGTTGACTTCACGAAACCCTAAAATCCACTTCAATGTCAAAACTCTAATCATTTCTCAAAGATGGCGTCCTTTTTCCTTTCAAGCTCAATATTGATATTTTAATTAAATTCAATACCTTGATAAATGCACCCACCTTAAGCTTGCTTTGACTTTGGCAATTAATAAAATAATCTTAATGAAGGCGCCACCCTCAAAGACCACTTTTTAAAACAACGTGAAGTCGATAGACTAGGCCAAGGGGTCAACGTTAAAATATAATATTAAAACGTGACTTTAATTAAATATATCAACTTATCTCTCCCATTGAGCCCTAAAGCCAATAATGACCAAGTCAATTGACCAAACTGAAGTAGGAAGTCAACCATGTTGAACTCAACTGAAAAACTGCCAGAAATAGAATTTACTAAAAATAGTAAATTCCAGAGAACGCTTAGAATGCCGAAATGAACATACCACTGCGAAGCTCTCCGAAAACCCAGAAAGAATCCGCCATTGAATCCACCAACTCCGAGCAAAGACATCCTTAAAAATAGGAAACCCTAATTTTACCTTCCGACTAGCCTTCGGGTTTCCAGAAAAAAGGCCAACGGTCACTGGAAAGATTAGGTTTGAGAAGGGGACATTACAATTGTTGCTCGACTGTAGCATGGTAACATGATAATCATCTTTGAGTAATTCCTTGAAAGTAAAAAATGAGCAATTGTTGTAACCCTTCATGGGATGTAATGATGTAAATGTAAAAAGAGGAAAACAAAGAGATTAGGGCTCTAATATAAAGGAAAATCAAAAGGAGAAAAACAGGGAGTTAACTGGTTTTCTGTGACAATCCATGAAAAGAGTATAAAAACAGAAAAAGAGAGTTAATTGAAATAATGATGGAAGAAGAACAATAAAAAATGTATGAAACAAAAAGGGAAAACTTGTGATAATACATCACAGTGATTGTATTGAAAAATGTTGAGCTCTGAGATTGAAAATCTAAAATATGAGTTGATAATCAAGCTGACTTAAGGCTTGACAATGCCTGAAATTGTGAAGGTTCATTTTGGAACTTTGAGGATTTTAGTTATTGTTTGTCAAGAGGCACTTGATAGATAAAAGAGAAACAAAGAGATCCTCTGTATTATTGTATGATTTACTAAAACAGTAAAGGGGTTGGTGTTCCTTGAGATTGGTGTCTCTAAATAGAAAAGGGGTTGGTGCTCCTTGAGATTGGTGTCTCTAAACAGAGGGGTTGATGCTCCTTGAGTCGGTGCTCATAAATCAGCCATTGACGCTTTGTCAAAATAAATTATTCAAATGAAAGCCTATAAAAGGCAACAGGTTAAGGAGTGGTTTTTCTACCCCAGGAGGGTTTTCCACTCGACATATCTTGTGTCTATCTGTGTCTCTGTGTTTCAGTTGCTTTAGTACTTTACTGCTTTAAAATGCAATGTTACACTACTCATTTCAGTTTATATGATTGCATTCAAATACATGAATGAAAGTATCATTGATAAATGAGAACATATGTATGGTTCTTTTTAGTTTCAGTTTAAATTGTTTAAGAAGTTATAAACATTGATTAACCCCCCCCCCCTCTTAGTGTATTTTCACTCCAAAAATTGGTATCAGAGCCTAGGGTCCTCTGATAGGTCTTTCCAACCTAGGATTGATTCTGGACTTGGAGTCTATTCAAAATGTTTCAATCTCATGAAGGTACTTCCATGACTAAAGCTCCATTATTTGATGGAATTGATTATGTATTCTGGAAAATCAGAATGGAGACTTATTTAACTTTTATTGACCTAGATGTCTGGAGCATAGTATTATCTAGGTACACTGTACCAACTACTTTGCCAACTACTTCTGATGAAAAGAAAATGTTTGAAACCAATGCAAGAGCAAAGCATGCTCTTCTATGTGCTTTGACTAAATATGTCTTCATCAAATTCATGCACAATAGTTTTGCTAGTGAAATCTGGACTAAAATTGAAACTATCTATCAAGGAAATGAAAAGGTAAAATAGTCTAAAATCCTCACTCTAAAACACCAGTTTGAAGAACTAAAAATGAGGGACGATGAAAAAGTAGCTGACTAATTTTTGAGAGTTGATGAAATAGTGAATGCAATGAAGGGTCTGGGAGAAGAAGTTAAGGAATTTGATTTTGTAACAAAGTTCATCAGAACCTTACCAACAAAATTTGAAGCTAAGATAGCTACTCTAGAAGAAAAGAATCACTTTACCCAGCTTACCCTTGATAGCCTTCAAGGCACCTTGACTGCCTATGAAATGGGTTTTAGTAAAAACAACACCACCACAAAAGAAGCAGCATTTAATGCTGAAAGGAAAGAAAGGGATGAGCTCTCTGAATCAGAATTTTTTGATTCTATAGAATCCCACTTTGTGAGGAAACTCAAAAAGGGTTCTGGAAAGTACAAGGGAAAACTTCCCTTCAAATGCTTTAACTATGGTAAAATAGGACACTTTGCTACAAAGTGCCCCTATGCTGATCCAAACAGTGATAATGATAAAATTGAAAAACTGGCTAAGAAAAAGGACTATAGACCTAAACATAAATTCTACTTCAAAAATAAGAAAAGTTTGTTTAGAAAAAATGAAACAGATTCTGAATCTAATGACTCTCTAGATGAAGAGGATGAAAATCTCTTCATGGCTGAAATCATTCAGAAAGATGAAACTAACAACAATGATGCTAAAGAAGGTGAAGTGGATTATGAAGGAGAACTGAAATGTGCTCTTAAAGAGCTGAGAAAATTTAAGAAACAGTTGTGTGCTCAAGAACAAAATGCTGTTCAAGATAGTTCACAAGAGCAGCTAATAAATCTTGAGATAATTTCATTAAAAACTCAACTTGAAGAATCCAAGAGAGTTGAAGATTGTCTTCGCATTGACATAAGTTTTAAAGACCAAGAAATTCAAAAACTTGAACATGAGATTGTAGATCTCAGGAAGACTATTGAAAAATATGAAAGCACTCTGAAACTGAATGACATGCTCAGTAAACAAAGACAAAACTGGTATTGGCTTTGTTAAAAGTGAATGTTCAAATGACAGTGAAAAGAACAATGTTGTTGCTGGAATTAAAAATCCTGAACTCAAACATCCTGAGTTTGTCAAGGATCATATTCATCCTTTTAGGAGCAACATAATGGTTTAAAACTCCTACCCTCTCTTTTATGGGTACTATTACTTCTACAATAAATTTGGTCACAAAGTAAATTCTTGCAGATTTATGAATTCTAGAACTCCTAGATGTGGCTATCAGGTCTTGTTCACTTCATAAGGATGTGAGATTAAAAATAAGCTTGGAAAAGCTATTGTTGTAGGAAGAAGAACTAAGGGAAATGTCTACAATCTTCTTTACACATCAGGAAATGAAAAAAATCATGTGAGAAATGTCAAGAGAGGTTCATACAATGTGATCAGAAGAAATTCTTCTCTCTATGGTCTAGACAACTCTATTATATGTTTTAGGTGTAATGGGTTTGGACACAAAGCACAGTGGTGTAAGAAATTTTTGATAAAGCCTTCTAGGGACTACACGTTCAAACAAAAGGAAAAGAACACCGTGAGTAAGGAAAATACAAAGCCTATACAAGTATGGAGAAGAAAGCAAGAAAAGAAAAATGAAGAACAAAATTTTGTGCATGCTGCACAAGAATCATCACTAAGCATTTGAAAGATAGTATGAAGATAGGGGGAAATGATTAATGCATTTTTGAATAAACCCCTTTCATATCAAATAATAGCAACAGAGCATGTTAAGATAGTGAATTGGTTGAGGTCTTATTTGAAAGAATGACAAAGGAAGTTAGATGAAAAACATTAAATGGCAAATGTTGAGTTTTGCAGTGTTGTGCTTGGAAATCATGAACAACATACTAAGTAGTTGCTATAAAATCAGTTTTCTAGAGTTGCGGTTGCTAATGTAGCATTTTTGACATTGATTATGTTGGTAAAGAATATGTATACTTGAGGACATGAAATGACATTGATAGAAGTTTGGGTATTCTTGGATGATGAAGATTTTAAATATGTATCTATTGATCAATATTTTTCTTCTGAAGTTGATTATTTGATTCTGATAGTTTGGTGACTTGAGACTTATGTAGTGGACTGTATGCTACAAATTTGGCTGCTTTGTGCTATTTTGGTAAAGGATGTTATTATGAAGAACAAGGTTAGTTGCAATGAAAATATGCTGGCCTAATTATCTTACTACTAGTTCCTTAAGTAAGTGTTGAATATGCAGTTGTATCTTCTTGCTTGTTGAGGTATATAAATCTATTTTGGCAGCAATATTCTTAAGTGCTTCATTTGCCAACGAATTTGATCTTCATACTGGTTTTATTATGTTCATGGAGAAATGTGCAGTAAGTTATTGAATCAAAAAGTCACTATTTGAAGAATTTGCACATTTTCAATAAGTTTGAGAAAAGAAATGGCATGTTACAAATCATTTTTTTTTGTTGTTGTTGTTGTAAAGATTCTTTGTAGGGGGAGCTTGGTTCTATGGTTGCTCTCTTACAACCCGCTTATCATTGTTTGCTGCTCTATTTGTATTTGCGGTTGGTTTCATTGGTTGTTTGGCTTTCAGATGTTCTGGAATAACAATACTGGCTTCGGTGACACATTTACATAATCTGGGTTGTACGTACTGTGAACAGTTGGTTCTTGGTTCACATGTTTCATGGAATGCACTTAATTTTTATATGTTGGTACTAATGTTTTCCATATGTTAATTACAACAAGATATGAATTAGTGCATGGTTATTCATACTAATAATAGTGTGTTTATAATTGACTATGGAGAATGAAGTTTAATATGACCAAAAGGTGGAACAGTTGGCCTTGGTGTGCAGTTTCGGTTATGAATCTTTGATAGGTTGCTTGGTTTGTGGCTGTACAGTGGTGTTCATATTTGCAGCCTTATGATGTTGCTGGTTTTATTAGTCATTTTGTTTTTCTCTTGATGTCAAACCCGAAATTGATACATTTGTTTAATTTCATGACATTAAGATGATATCCATTGGCATTCATGGTGTGGAAACTTACATAACTTATTTCTCAGAATATTCATGATGCTTATGTTTTTGTTGGATTGACAGTGAGAATTATGCTACAGGTTGTTCAGGATCATGAATTCAGTTTATGTTATAGGTCACAGTTTTGCATGGGCATGTATTTTTTTCAGGTACAAATTGGTATAACAAGTGACCACTATATTAGTTCTTAAAAAGAGGATTCCTCTGCATTCACATCAAAATACAGGTGCTTGAAAGAATTGGTTCATTGTTTTGTATTCATTGGTGTTGTGATCATAATGGCTTATGGTATTGGTTCTGCAATTTTTGCTGCATTCATGTTATATCTGCAACTGACTATTGATTAGTTGTTGTATTTCATGGAGAAAATGGTGGTTGTATATTATAGGTTTCTTCCTTTGTCCTTGTGACAAAAAGGGGGAGAAAATGGTGGTTTAGATGGCTCGGATTTTTGCCATCAAGGACAAAGGGGGAGTTTGTTGACTTCTTCTGTGGCACTTGTCCTTGATGTCAAAATTGCCATGGGTTGGTGCCTTGGAAGCATTTCTTAGTCTGTTCTTATTATGGCATTTGATTGGCATAGTTGATAGTTGGTATTCATTTGACATTGGAATATCTACTTCAGGTTGATTAATTATGGCTTAATTAGTTACAAGCATCTTGATATTCGTCAAAGTGTTTATCTCTTCACAAGGTATTGGATAATATTTGGCACATTATATTTGGTTATTATAAGGTGATCATTATTGTGTTAATGGCATTTTGAAATTTACATGAGATTAGCCTTTATTATACTTCACAAGGCTTTGGAAAGTATGTTACATTGCAAAATATATGGCATTGGACTTAAATGTGATGGAAAATCGGCTTTGGTTAAAGGGATTTAAATTGATCTCCTATTTGCATTTACATTAGGTCAAAATGATTAATATTGATTTGGGCCTAAAAGCCAACAACAGGTATAACACTCAACTTTGGTAAGACCGCACATAAAATGTCTTACCGCAGTACCACTGGCAGTTAAGCTAGTGATCGTGGTAGTGCGGTGGAAACTGCCAGCGACAAGCATAACAACTACTGCTACACCATGGGCCGTCATCATTGTAACCGCGGTAGTGCGGGTAAACTGTTAGCGGCAAGCATGACAACTACCATTGTACCACGAGCAGTTAGTAAGCTAATCGCGGTAATGCGATGGAAGATGTTAGCAGTTTGAAAGGTGCTACCGCTATACCGCAGGCTGTCAGGAAGCTAACTGCGGTAATGCGGTGGAAGATGTTAACGGTTAACTTGGAGCTACCATTGTATTGCGAGTAGTCCGAAGCGAGACCATAGTTGGGTGGTAAATGATGCGGTAACAGTTAGTGTTAGCTATCGCTATACTGCGGGTAGTTCGAAGGGTGGCCGCGGTTGTGCGGTAAGGAAACATATGTCAATTTATTCCTGTCGGCATGCATGTCATGGATCTTTCTACGGATTTCAAAGTGTATTATGTGGTTTTGATTTATTAATTTTTTGTCCTCTCGGACTTGAAATGCTATCATATTATGCAAAGGATTTTGAGTGGAAAGTAGGGAAAATCGTTATGCTTCATTGTTCGAGGGTTTGGAACCCTAATCTTGCTGCCTCCACGGAATCTCTCTCTCGACTGTTTCACTGTGAATTCGACTGTCATTTGCTGCAACTCTTGGATAGCGAATGGAGAAGCTTAAAATACCATCACTATGGTCATTTCTCTTGTCAGGTTCTTGGCATTAGGTGAATACTCGAAATAGCAATGTGGCTTGGGTTGCTCAGCTACTCTGCAGTTCTGGTAAATTGCTTATGGAAAATTCCTTTTTGGTCCTCATAGGTATTCATCTATTTTATCTTTATAGAACTGTTACCTTCTTTGATAAGGCTAATAAGGGATAAGTGTTTGCTTCTGCATGGGAGTTGAAGATTTGTTTTAGTATAGATCTTATGCCTCTTTTGTTTTTAGCACTGTTTGTGCAGGCTACTTAAGAGAATAGGTTTCAGTCTGCCTGTTATATTTGCACAATGCTTGAGTGCTCCAGTCAGAAGATCTTATTGAAAATGATCCTTCCCTTATGATCACGGTAACATCTGTCACTGTTGCTTGACTGTAGCATGGTAACATGATAATCATCTTTGAGTAATTCCTTGAAAGTGAAAAACGAGAAATTGTTGTAACCCTTCATGGGATGTAATGATGTAAATGTAAAATGAGGAAAACAAAGAGATTAGGGCTCTAATATAAAGGAAAATCAAAAAGAGCAAAATAGGGAGTTAACTGGTTTTTTGTCACAATCCATGAAAAGAGTATAAAAACATAAAAAGAGAGTTAATTGAAATAATGATGGAAGAAGAACAATAAAAAATGTATGAAACAAAAAGGGAAAACTTGTGATAATACATCACAGTGATTGTATTGAAAAATGTTGAGCTTTGAGACTGAAATCTTAAAGATGAGTTGATAATCAAGCTGACTTAAGGCTTGACAATGCCTGAAATTGTGAAGGTTCATTTTGGAACTTTGAGGATTTTAGTTATTGTCTGTCAAGAGGCACTTGATAGATAAAAGAGGAATAGAGAGATCCTCTGTATTATTGTATGATTTATTAAAACAATAAAGGGGTTGGTGCTCCTTGAGTTTGGTGTCTCTAAATAGAGGGGTTGGTGCTCCTTGAGTCGGTGCTCATAAATCAGCCATTGAGGCTTTGTCAAAATAAATTATTGAAATGAAAGCCTGAAAAAGGCAGTAGGTTAAGGAGTGGTTTTTCTACCCCAGGAGGGTTTTCCACTCGACATATCTTGTGTCTATCTGTGTATCTATGTTTCAGTTGCTTCAATACTTTACTGCTTTAAAATGCAATGTTACACTACTCATTTCAGTTTATATGATTGCATTCGAATACATGAATGACACTATCATTGATAAATGAGAACATATGTATGGTTATTTTCAGTTTCAATTTAAATTGTTTAAGAAGTTATAAACATTGATTCCCCCCCCCCCCCCCGCCCCACTAGTTTATTTTCACTGCAACATGTCTACCATCGAAGATGCATATCAGTTTTCTTTGAAGGTAGAAGAAAAATTGAACTAAAGGTTTGAAATCAAACAAAGAGGTGGAGGTCGTGGTGGAAAGACTAGTGGACAACCATATGGAGGTCAAAAAGAAGATCAAAAGAAGGGTGAAGGATCCAATAGCAACCAAAATTAGAAAGGAGATACAAGCTATCGTTCTCATGATTAGAATAATGGAGACCAAAGAGGAAGAGGAAGATATGGATGAAGACCAAGGAGAGGAGGATTTCGTAGAACCTATTTCTAGTGTGGAGAAGAAGGGAATAAGGCATATGAGTGTCCTCAAAATCAAGGAAGAAAAAATAGAAGACGTAAGGGAAATGCACGAGTTGCACATGTAGATGAAGGTGATAAGTCTTCACATTTTGAGGATGCAGAAAGAGGAGAGGTTCTTGTTACTAGAAGAGCCTTGCTGAATGAGGAGAAAGAGCCAACTCAAAGGAAGAATTTGTTTCACACCAGATGTAAGTGTGAAGGTAAATTTTGCAATGTTATTATTGATGGAGGTAGTACTGATAACCTTGTTTTAGAAGAGATGGTTAGTAAGTTGTGGTTGGAAAGAAAGGCATCTGAATCCATACTGGATTACTTGGTTGCAGAAGGACCATAAAGCTTTGGTAAATGAACAATGTCTGGTAAGGTTCAAGATTGGAAATTACCATGATGAGGTATATTATGTGATATTATGCCTATGGATGTTTGTCATATGTTGTTAGGTAGACCATGGTAGTTTGATCAATGAGAAGTACATGATGGACATGCCAACACCTATTCTTTGACAAAGGATGGGGTTCGTGATAAGTTGAAGCCCTTGAAAAAGGCAGAGGAAAAGGTATGCAGTAATGAAAGAATTTGTTTGGTTGATGGAAGAAAGTTCCTAGAAGGTATGGGGCATGAGCATATGTGTTTTGAAATGATACCTAGAGTTGATAAAGAAGATACTAATGAGGTACCTATAGAGGTTTCATGTTTGTTGAATGAGTTTCAGGCTATTATTTTTTATAATGTGCCTGAAGGTTTTTCTTCAATAAGAAAGATTAGTCATCAGATGGGCCTGATTCCCAGAGCCAGTTTTTCGAATAAGGTAGCTCATCATATAACTCTAGTAGAGAGTGAAGAGTTGAACAAACAGGTGCAAGATTTTTTGTGGAAGGGATTGATCAGAGAGAGTTTGGGTCCATGTGTAGTACTTGTAGTACTAGCACCAAATAAGGATGGGGAATGGCAAATGTGTACAAATTCTAGAGCCATCAACAATATCACCATCAAGTATAGATTTCCCTTGCCGAGAATGGATGATATTATGGATTGTTTAAGTGGAGATGAGTACTTCATGAAGATAGATTTGAAGAGAAAATATCACCAGATCTAGATTACAGAAGGAGATGAATGGAAGACAACCTTTAAAACCAAGGAGGGATTTTATGAGTGGTTAGTCATGTCTTTTGGGCTAACCAATGCACCAAGCACATTTATGCAACTTATGAATGAGGTATTGAAATAATTTTTAGGAAATTTTTTTATTATTTATTTGGATGATATTTTGATTTTCAGTAAGACATTGGAGGAACACTTGATGCATATCCAAAGAGTTTTTGAGAAGCTAAGGGAGGAGAAGCTATTGATTAATTTGAAGAAATGTAGTTTTGTGAAGAGAAAGTTGGTGTATTTGGGATTTGTTGTCTCAACAAAGGGTTTTAAAATGGATCTAGAGAAGGTGAGAGCTATCATTGAATGGCCTACCCTTAGGAGTGTTACATAGGTAAGATCATTTTATGGTCTAGCAAGTTCTTATAAAAGGTTTATTAAGAATTTCAGTAGTATTTGTGTACCCCTAACTGAAGTAATGAGAGGGGATAGAAAAGAGTTTAAGTGGAATACAAGAGCAACTAAATTTTTTGATATGTTGAAGAAGAAAGTTACAAAGCAACCTGTTTTGGCACTTCTAGATTTCACTAAGGTCTTTTAGGTAGATTGTGATGTTAGTGGCATTGCCATAGGAGTTGTTTTGAGTCAAGAAGGTAAGCCTGTTGCCTATTTTAGTGAGAATTTGAATGATACTAAGAAGAAATGTTCTATCAACAATCAAGAGTTTTATGCTATAGTTTAGGCTTTGAAGAAATGTAGACACTATTTTTTTCCAAAAGATTTTTTTTTATATACTGATCACCAGGCTTTGCAGTATCTCAATAGTCAAGGAAAGTTAAATCAAAGGTACTTAAAATGGGTTGAGTTTTTTTAGAGTTATACTTTTGTTGAAGCACAGGAGTGGAAGGTCAAATAGAGTTGTAGATTCCTTAAGTAGAAGGAAAAATTTGTTGATAGAGATGAATATGGAGGTTGTTGGGTTCAATGAACTCAATATTTTGTATCCTGAAGATCCAGACTTTGCAGAAGCTTGGAAGGCTTGTTTGAACCTGTTACATTGGATAGGACAAGATGGTTGGATTTCTTAATCCAAGATGGGATGTTGTTTAGAGGAAGGAAATTATGCATTCCAAGGAGTTCTATGAGAGAGAACCTAATCAAGGAGAAGCATAATGGAGGATTGGCTGGAAATTTCGGTCGAGATAGGACCATTGCTTTGATTGGTGAGAATTATTATTGGCCACAATTGTAGCAAGACATGAAGAAGTTTGTACAAAGTTGTAGAGTATGTTAGATGAAGAAAGGGACAAGTCAAAATACTAGATTGTATCAGCCATTACTTGTACCTGAGAGGCCATGGGAGGATATTAGCATGGATTTTGTTCTTGGCTGCCAGTGACACAGAGAGGGCATGATTCCATATTTGTGGTGGTGGATAGATTTTCCAAGATGACATGTATGTCATAAGACTAGTGATGTTGTTCATATTGCAGAGTTATTTTTTAGAGAGGTGGTGAGACTACATGTTCTAGCCAAAGACTATAGTTTTAGACAGCTCGATACTAAATTTACATTGGATATTTTTGGAGGATATTATGGAAAAAGTTGAAAATAAATTTGAAGTTTAGTTCTGTACACCATCCATAGACTGATGGACAAACAAAGGTGGTGAATAGGAGTTTGGGTAACCTGCTAAGATTCTTAGTAGGAGATAAGCCCAAGGGATAGGATTTGATTATATCGCAGACAATATTTCCTTACAAAAATTATGTCAATAGGAGCACTGGTAAATCACCATTCCAGATTGTGTATGGGAGTAGTCCAAGAACTGCTTATGAATTGAGAAATATGGATAAGGGGGAGAAGAGTAGTGTTGAGGCTGAAGATTTTGCTGAGCACTTGAAGAATTTGCATGAAGAGGAAAAGAAACATATCAATAAGATGAACTCACAATATAAGGCTAAGGTTGATCAAAAAAAGGAGGTATAAGGAGTTCCAGGTAGGAGATGAAGTCATGGTTCATTTGTGAAAGGAAAGGTTTCCAGTTGGTACATACAAAAAGTTAAAGATGAAGAAGTTTGGACCATGCAAGATCTTGAAGAAGCATGATTCAGGAAATACATATGTGGTAGAGTTGCCTGATGGAATTCATATTTCGCCTATGTTTAACATCTCAAATTTAACAAAACATCATGAGGGAGGAATTGATGAAAAAATAGTAGAGACACAGTGGAATATTCCAACACCTACTTAAAAAGAGGAGATAGAAGATATTTTGGATAGTTGTGTGGGAAGAAGCACAATAAACAAGAAATATGCAAAGTACTTGGTGAAATGGAGAGGGAGGCTTGTTGAAGATTCATCATGGTTATCTGAGTTTGAGGTTAATCGTCTTGGTTTTCCTCTAACTCCTGAGAAGTGACAGTTCAAATTACCCTAGGTGTCTGATGTAGGAGCATCAAGGGTGTAAGAGAAATCTTGCATCACCCAAAAAGAAGTCTCGTTTCTTTTTCAATTATGGCTAATTTTGGCAGGGTTACTATTTTAGAAAGTTTGCATTTATGCATGGTTGGATACAAAATCTTACACAAACTTCCAGAATGGTAAATTGAAGCCAATGATGAGGAAATCACTTTGATACCATTTGTCATTTGAGAGATTAAAATTTCAATTTTGGAAAATCCTAGTAAAATCTTTAAAGTCAATTTTGAGGCACTTAGAGGCTCTAAATGGGCCTAAAAATTTTGGTGGAAGATTTCTTGAGAGCTTTTTGAAAAAGGTATTATAATAGAAAATCCAACAGTTGGATCAAAATTTGTGACCCCGCGAAGTTGTACTGCCAAAATTAATAAAATTTCAAAATATCTTCTTAAGGAAGTTACACTTTCTAGAAGATTCTAGGGTGGTTGCACCTTCCAAATAAAGGAAGTGAAAGGGGACTACATAAAGGAGGCCACAATAGCGTAGATGGTGGCTCCAATTTGCAGATTTGTAGATTTATGTAATTAGAAAGCCCATGTGATGGAAAATATAATGTTGTAATTTTATTTTCATTTCAATGATAATAGAAAATATTTGCTTTCCTTTTTGCATTTTGTTTGTGCCATTATCTGTTGTTTTTGTGAGTTTTTGATTGTAAGGGGAGTACCCCTCATCAGTAACAATGAGCATGGAGAAATAACCTGTTGTTGAGGAAGTTAAAGAAAAGTAATTCAAAAAATGCAATCAAACTTTTGGATTTTTATGTTTAAATGGGGTGAGTGCAAGATCATAGGGTGCCAAACAATGTCAATGTAAAAAAAAAACGTGGCTTGAGGAACTCAAAATCGTGAAAATCACGTTTGAATTTTTATTTGAATTCGTAAAAAGTACAATTGCTACAATAAACACCAAAGCAAAACAAATATCCACTTTTAAAATGTTAGAAAACAAATATTTGATGTTAAATACCAAAAATGAATATTGATCTCGTTAAAAATGGATATCATTATGATGGCACTCTCAAATTTTGCAAATTTGAGATGCTCATTTCAAATTTTTGCTTCTGCACTTTCAAAAGTGCATCTGAAGAATCAGTCCCGAGTAACCCACTTTGGAGGCTTATAATTTAAAGCCTATTGATTGTTGTCCAAAAACCATTTGCAGACATACTCAATTGACCTATGTGATCAGGCATGCCAAATTTTAGCTTCCCATGATAAGTTTTGACAGAGTTTCGAAAAGTGAAGCTGCAGGGTTTTGACATTGTTCTATTGTTTGCAGACGTTCAGTTCTGCAAAGTTGCCTCATGTTTGAGCTTGGATTTCACAACCAGTTGACTATCATGTCAGAATGAATGTTGTTCTACATTATCCATACCAAGGTGAAATATTTTATTGCTAGGCAATATAACGTGAGCTGCAAAATAAAATGACAGGGAATATTTTAAATGTTTGCTGGGCATATAAAATAAAAGTGGAGGCATGAGTAATTATTTTACCCAATGATAAATTTCCGAGGAGCTTCATTTCATGTGAATTGCATATTCACTTTATAAAGGGGCTTTATTGTAAAACAGGTGAAATTTTGTTTGTTGGGAATTAATATGAAGTAACATATTAAAGGTGAATAATATAACAACATAGGCAAATAAAAGATGAGGTCAAAACTCAAATATTAAAGTTGGAAAACTTTAATAACTAGAGGTAAAGTATAAAGTGAATATTTCAAAGTATAATGTGCAGCAAGTAAAGAGAGTTGAACATAATTTTGCACGGGAAGAGGTTTTTTCCAGTAGTTGAGTGAATGATGAAATTCTCCACATGGACAGATTTTCAGTTGCAAGGCAATGATGGGCAGAGGCAGTCTTGAGGGAATGAGTTTGTTGCTGCAAAGGAAGAGAGAGGAGAGAGGCTTTGCAGATTTGTTGATCAAAGGTGAATGAAGATTCCAAGTGGCAATTCCGGATCAATTTTAGGGCTTCTTTTGTTTTTTCCATTCTTCTATATCTTCTCTTCTCTTCTCAATGAGAAAAGGTTCTGAGTTTTTGTATTGGGTTGGGTAGATAGAGAATTATAATTTCTAAGTCATTGTTTGAGTCTGTAAGCTGTAATTTTATCATTTCATGAGTAAATACAACCAGTTTATGCAATTAACATCATGAAGGTGTTTGCACATTCATGAATGTCATCAGATTTTCTCCATATTTGTACACTTTTAGTTATATAAATTCAATAATACAAAGTGTCTTTGAGTTTATCATCTCAAATTTCATGAGATTGTGTTGTTTGTTCATTTTTTTGTTTCAAAGAAATGGTTAAAATGCTTTGAGCAAGTGATTATGATTTCAGGTGTGCAAATGAGATTTGATAAGAAGAATTTGATTGATATCAAGAGAAGGATTGTTGGTGCAAGACACTAATAGTTGATGAAAAGAATCAAAAATTTGAATCCACTGGTTGAAGTCTATTTACTGGGGAATTCATTTTATGTGTTTGAATCCATGGCCGAAAAGTGGCACTGATCTTTTATGCAGTTTTGTGCATCTTAGAAACAAATTTAAATGCAAAATCATTTTTAATCTTACTGTTTAGTTGGTTGTGCGTCTTGCTTTCCAATGACTAAGAGAGGGTTGAGTTACTAAGAATTTAGCCAAGTTTAAAGTTGTCAATGCTTCCCTTAGTGTTGTTTCATTGGAAATTATCTTTTTTGTAAAACAATGTCAGTGTGTGAGTGAATTAAGTTTTGAGCATTGTTTAGGTTTACCCACCTTGGTCCTGCAAAGCCAGATGTGTAAGAGATGTCAGTCTTTGACTGAATCTTGTTAGTTGGCCACTAGCCTTTGTGGTTCTTTAATATAGAGGTTGGCTACCTCTTAGAGAATTACAAATCCTATGTGGGAAAAAACACCAACACATTATAAACATACTTATAATATTTTAGAGATGCATTATAATATATAATTATTATAATAAATATATTATTATTATAATTATATATTATATAATAATATATATTATATTAATATATTAATATATGTTATTAATATATTAATATAATAATATATATTAATATTGGTAGTGTTGACTCCACCAATTAAACAATTTAATTTCCTTTTTAATATAGAAAGTTAATTCTTTAACTTTTGTTGTGATGTTTATAAAAGGTATGCGTTCAAGGAAAGCAACATAGTTATAGGTAATTAGATCCTAGACTGAGTTTGAAATGACCAGACTTGCCTTTTGCTTATCTTATTACTCAATGGTCAATAGCAGTGAACATAATGGAGTTTTTATCACAAGAGCACATTGATCATAGAAATGGCCTTGCATTTATGATTACCTAATACTTTTTTTTTCTTTTGATTTATATCCTTAACATGATATTGCTTATAGTTTTTCCATGATCATTTAATTATTCTCTCAATTATTCTCTCAATTATTACAATAGACAATGAAACTTTTTCCTTACATTCTCATGGATGTAGCCACATTGGCGAACCACATTAAATCTTTTGTCTTTGTGTGATACTCTGTGTGTTGTTTATTTATCTAATTTCTCAATGATTGGTATTAGAGCTTGTGAGATCCAAGAAGAGAAGGTAGGATAAAGGGTTTATAAGATGCAATGATATTTGTTTAATACTTTAAGTGACCTCACATCTTGTATAAAGCATATGAGAGTAATGACAAAAAAAATTTAGATGATAGTAAGATGCATCTGCAATGCTAGAAAAAAAGGAAAACCAAGACACAAACTATTTGATAGAATGCTCCAAAGACAAGGTACATTTCATAAATGTAAAATAAATAACAAATACAAGATATATCAACTGATGATAGAACACCACTAGGGACATAATATTCATTGCATGCATGGTTCCTTTAGATCCATTTATGAAATTCAACCATGTAGATTACGATTGGGATCTCATTAGGCATCAAGACTTATTTATATGGGAAAGCCATGGATAACACCCCAAGTTTTATTATAATAACTTCCTCCATAATGGGAAAAGTTAAGAGTTTTACTTCTGGAATGAAATGGAGGGGGGATATACACAGTACAGGTTAGTTGATTAAGATTTTTGGGCAACAAAATGATATATAGAAAATATAATAGCCTCGATAGACATGCATGCAACATGTGGAGGTATACAATCTTTCATGCAAATGTGAATAGTAGGTTTGTAAACTTTATGAATACGTTTTTAGGATCAACTAGTTTAGTAGAAGGGCATGGATCGTGATCTGTGCATCTAACAAAATAATGTTTATCTTTGTCAAGTTGTGGTGGTTATTGAAGGCTCTAATGATTGACTTTATTCCTATTCTACCAATGCAATCAAAATGGCATTAGAATAGATGGAAAATCAAAGATGATAGGATAATGCACAAAACATATTTGATAAAAAAGGATTTTGAAACTTTTAAATTCAATGGGTATGATTACTTCAAGATCCTACATTATGCAGAGTAGTCTATATATTGCATAGTATATTACAACAAGATCTTGGGATTTTAGTTAAATACTATAGATTCAAGTGTTCTGGTAGGTATGTATACAAAATGGTAGCACAGAAAAAGGTTTTAGGAAAATTCATTGCCAGTAATTTATGGAAGGAAAATTCACTATCATGGAAAATTCACTGATGGAAAATTCATGACTAGCAATTCACCATGGCAAATATATTTCAAAAAATTTAATTTTATTGAAAATATTAATGCAGTTAAATTTTCCCCCATAGTGAATTGTCTGACAGTGAATTTTACTTGATGAATTTTCCATAACCGTCAACTGTTGGAAGTGAATTTTCCTTCCGTAAATTGCTCACGATGAAGGGATGCTAAGAAAAGAACAGAAAATGTTGATAAAATGACTCAAAAAATGTGATCTCATGGATGACCACGATTTCAGGATATGCACAAAATTGATTGAAATGTGATCTCATGAATGACCACGATTTCACGATGTACATTTTCCAAGTTGCAAACGAAGTCACACGGCTCTCTTAGGAGTCCAGAAAAAAATGCATTTTCTTTCCTGTGCATTAACTTGTTTTATGATTGTTAAATTCCTATCAGCCGTTAAGTTATCTTTCCTAATCTGCATAAAAAATAGTTTTACAATTAAATAGTTACATAGGTATTCGACCCTTTATAGATTATATTAGCATTATTGTTTATCCCTCAACACTTACCTAATTCATTGGCCTAACAGGAGCTAAGAAAAATATCAGCAACACAGGCCCTAATATTTTTTATTCTAATTCACTGCTTCACTAATAAATATTGTGCAACAAATTACGCCTACACAATAATTACTAATGTAGCTGCATACCTGGAATCCTTCGCCTAACTGGGTACTTAGCAATGGAGGCTGATACAGATAATGCATTTTCTCAGTCCATGCTTCATCAGCAATCTTCTCTTCTTGGTGGTGATGATCAGGATTATCTTCCAGTCCTGGCGATAAGATTATAGAAATTAACATGCACTTGATATCATTCCACGCCTCCATGTAATTGAGTATTTGACAGTCAAGATCGAGGGATCAGTTGAGCTCCAATTTCCTCATAAAATGTACATCACAAAACCTGGCAGTTCTTTTCAATTCTTCTGTGGTTTTGAGAACCACCATAACAAAAAAGAAACCCTCTGAAATCCACATGACTCTAAGCACATAAGATTGAAACAGTTCAAACGTGTCAAATCTCTTTCCTTGGCCATAATACTCCCAAAATTCTGTGTCACTTATTTGCCACGGCTTGTTTTAAAGGAACGGTTAAGAACGAACATGGGAAAGACTCTTTTTCCTTTTTTTCTTTTTTTTGTAACTGGAGCAGATTTCCTATTATCACTCACTTTCCTCCACAATTAAATGATAATTACCATCTGTTTTAAATCTGTAACAATAATTTATTTGGTTAATTATTTATTAAAATAGTAATATTCAATTAAATAATATATTTAAAAATAGTTAACAATATTTATTAATATATATAAAGAGTTTATGGTATACTTATCTCATATCCTCATGCAGCTGTTTAAAGGTGTTTTCTACTTACATTAAGTAATTGAGTGTTCATATGCAAAAAAATTATTATGGAAAAAGGCTAATTTAAAATCTTTCCCTATTTTAATGGAGTAGCTATTGTAGCTGTGAAAAAAAGGTGGGTTGGAAATAAGACAACTGCATATTGCCAAAAATACCATGTGGCTCCACAATTTTTTTCCCTCACATTTTTTTCTTTTAATTTTAAACTACACAAATTATTATTAATACTATAAATATAAATTTAAGATGTCTGCTTAAAAATTCATGGGGCCACTAGTTCCACAAATAATTGTTAAATAAATTGAGAAGTGACTACTAGGGCCATTAATTCCACAAATAATTCCTAAATAAATTAAAAAGTGACTACTAACCAAAATAAGCTTAAGTAGCCGCATGGGGACCTGCCCTTAGGGAGAGTATCTCACCACCTCTTGCAAGTCTTGAGGGAGTTAACTCACCACCTAGTTCAGTTAGTGGGAGTCAACTACTCAATTAGATCCGCTATTTAGGGTAGTGATTTCTCCCCTCTCTCTATTTGCACATCTCCTTCATGGTTAATCTACATGTTGATTTATTCATTTTTTGTGTGTATTGTTTTGATTTCATTATGTCTTTTAATCTTATAGGTAGGACTATGCAATCGCTTGAAATTCATGGATCGATCCAATACTGGTATTTTATCCAAAGATCTTGGAATTTTTTACATGGTATTAGAGTCATTCTAAGTTTTGTTTATTGATTCGATATTTTATGTTGAGATTTATTTTTGAAAATAGTAGCGCATGCACTTTCTTTGCTCATTGTGTTTATTTGGTTCTTAAAAATATTTGTAGAGGTCATGAGATTTTTTTTTATATGTGAGCTCTATTTCATTTGGTATGATATTTATTTAGGCCTAATGCAGATCTCAAACATGATCCTCCCAATAGCCTATGTGGAGGCTGTAATAAACCAATGATTTATTTATTGATCTAGAGGATGTGATAGGTCAATTTGTAAGTTGTGATCTAGCATAAACATGTGATTTCATTGTTTACAGGCCATAACTCAACATAAATATATGTTTGAGGGGGAATTTTGCTTTGAAAAGGATACAAACTGGTTTGAAGAGGCCAAATAATTGACTACTAAGGTCACACAATTTCTATAATAGTCTTTACTTGTATCTATCAATCTCTGTGAGTAGACTATTGGTGGCCATAAACCCATCAAATTAAATCTAGTATCAATCACCAATATTCATAGAAACTTAGAATTTGTTGAGGTCAACATTTACCCTTGTGTTACAATAGCAAAAAGAAGGGGGTAGATAACCCACCAAGATTAGTCGGGCTGGTCATATGGTATGGCCCCATAATAGCTACAACCTTGTGATTCCTACCAGTGAGGGCTTAACTTTGGTCCCCTCTCAATTTATCACTTGGATAGGAATTTTATAATTCTGTGAAGTGCATTTGAAAGAGGAAACATAAGGAAATAGTAAAATTATTATAAATTTTTGAGTCATTTTTTTAACATGAACACTTTTTTTATGTACAATCCATTGAAAATATTCACACTAAAATTATAAAGTGCCTTTTTTCATTTCATTGGACTTGTCTATGCACTTTAAGCATATAAAATACTAAAATGGGGGAGGGGGCGGGGGTGTTATGTGCTGTGTGCAATTCCTACCTTCCTTCCACACTTCATTTCTACAATAATTCATTTCCAAGCATGGATTCAAATCGTATTTTCATGCCATTAACACCCTTGAATTATCATGATTGGAAACTAAAAGGATAAATTATGCTTTAAAGAATAAAGGGTTATATAGGGTAACAATGAGCATTGAGAAATAATTTGTTGTTGAGGAAGCTAAAGAAAAGTAGTTTAAAAAATGTGATCAAGCCTTTGGATTTTTATATCTTAATGTATCTCTTGAACTCCTCCTTCATGTATAATCCTTTAATATACCCAATGAAGTTTTTTTTCACTAGAGAAACTTTTTGGGAAGAAAGATGAAATAAAATGTCACAAGTTAGAGAATGAGCTCATAAGTTTAAGCCCTAATTATTTTGACACTCTAGAAGACTTCTTCACTAACTTCAAATCATTGAGGTTATCTAGTTAAAATAATGTGGAATAAAAAGAGAGGATCAATTAGTTCTTTCCATACTCTCCAAATTAGGTCCTAATTATTTTATGTTTGTATCTACCTTTTACTCCACTAAACAGGGTCTTTGAACTACATAGAAGATGCCTTCTCTAGATAACATCATTAGTGACTTCACTAGGGAGAAAGATAAGTTAATACAAATAGGTACATTGAAATCTTAAAAAATGACTTGCCGTTATTATTTTTTATAAAATAAGCAGCATTTACAAGGTGTTGTACCCTTCACACATAGAGCCCAAAGGGCCAAAAAGAAGTTAGTTCAAACCAGAACATGAACTAGAAGAAGAAAAAACATAAACAGTTGACCGAAAACTGTAGAACAACAAACAAGGATTAGACAAACCCATCACCAGAGGATGCTAATCTGACTCCCTGAACTCAAAGCTGCGAAGAAGAAACAGATTTGGGGACTCCCTTCTTCCTTAGAATAACCAACTAGGAAGACTCAAAATCGAAATCCACTGAGCAAGGTGAGGGGAGTGGATCCACCATGCAGTGAGGGAGCCAGTAGCGAAGAAGAGGAGACAAAAGCGAAAAAAGGACCAACTGAGTCATTCAATGAGGGATAGGTAGGTTTTGATTGAACAACGACAATATATCGATGCAACAAAGGTTCCACAGAGGGATATCTGGAAGAGGATCCTGGAGAGGCTCTAACTCCATGGGAGAAACAGTCAAGGGAGGGTCACCCTCCTTAGAGGAACCATCCGAAGAGCGAGAGCCAACCGTGAGATGGTCTGAGAGAGCATTCTTCCACCAAGTAGCAGCACCCTTACGGTGAGCAAGAGGGCAACCAGAGGCCAAGTGACCAATAGAGAAACATCTTCTACACTGAAAATGAAGCCCTTATTGTTGAGAATGAGAAACAATAGGCTTAAAACAACAAAGGGAAGAAACATAACACTCAAAAGGACAAAGAGATTAAGACAAATGAGAAATCAAAATCCCCCAAAACCAACATTGAAACTTCTTCAAATCAAGGGAAACCTAAGAAATAACATTTAAGTGTTCCTATTGCAAGAAAATTTGGAATGATGAGAAAAAATATATGAAGAAATATATCAACCATCTCTCACATCTTCTTGAGAAGTACAACATCAACGTTCTTGAATATACTAAACAATATTCATTAATTGAAGAATCTACTAAGGCAAAGGAAAAATGGCAAAGATAAATATAAGGGAAAGACTCGATTTGCCTCTACATCATCATTATTAGCTCCATCTTGGATCATTGACTTGGGTGCTTCACACCACATGGGTTCTTCACTAGATGAGTTTTCTTCCTTAAAGCCTTATAATATGTATTATATCATATTGGGTGATGATAATCTAGAAATAGTTGTAGGCAGAAAGTATGTGAAGTTGAAGGTGAAAAAATCATAAATGTTCAAGTGTACCTTCTCTTTCAAATAATATCCTATTAAGGTGTATCATATTATCCACATAGGGAAGGACATGAAAATTCATTTTTCTCTAGACTTAGTTGAGAATAGAGAGTTGTACAAGAATAATATTTTAGCTTTGGGAAGGGTAGATCACCAAGCAAAGTTATACACCTTCTCACACTTTGAACCTAAATGTTTCTCCTACAATATTCCTTACTCGTTTAGATGGAGTTAGAAAATTATGGCATGAGTGGTTATTCCACCTTAACTACCACTACCTTGAGTAGGTTCTGTAGGATATAGTTTTAGGGTTACTTAGAGTTAGATTTTCTAAGGGTCATTATGTGGGTTGTCCCCTTGGGAAGCATCCCAGAGAGAAATTTGACAAAGGTAAATAATGGAGGGACATATAAGTTTTTAATATTGTTAAAAATGATGTATCAAGGGATTTTTACCATCTATATGTCACTAAATCAAGGTATATTCTCACTTTCATAGATGAATTCTCTAGATACACATGGGTCTACTTCCTTTAGCAAAAAAATTTAAGTCTTCAAAAAAATTTGAGACTTCAAGGTTCTTGTTGAAAAATAGTTAGGGAAAGTCATCAAGGTTCTTTAGACATATAAAGGGTGTGAGTATGTCAACTACATGTTTGAGTAGTTTTATACAATAGAGGGGAATGACTTGTAGCACACAATTCCTTATGATCTCCAATACAATGGTGTTATATAACATAATAATAGATCAGTAAAAGAAATGACAAACTATATGATACAATCTAAGGGCCTTACACCATAATACTGGGGAAAATAAATCGAATATATTTGTTACATTCAAAATTGGGTTCCTCATAAAGAATTAGAGGGAATCACTCCCTTTTAATTTTGGATAATTATGAAACCATTAGTTGAGAACTTTAAGGTCTTCAAATATCAATCATGGCATGCATATCAAAGAAAAATCACAAGACAATAGAACTACAATCCAAACCTTTCATATTTGTAGGTTAGATCACCTACTCCACCTAACCATAGAAGTTATTCATTGAGAGGAGTGTTAATTTCTAAGAGAGTCATATTGGCTCTACACTTGAAATTGGTTAGAGTAATCATGCATATTAGCTAATAATTAATTAATATTTAATTGATTTTTAGTCCAATTCATTTCATAAACTTAAGCTAAACTAAGGAGTGCTTCTTACTGTTAACTAGAGTGAGCTATTATTAGATCATGTTCTATCTCATCACATGGGATGATGACACTTATCATGATATAATCCCTTTATCATTTAGGGTTTCTCTTATAAAAGCACTCTCCCTCATTGTATTATCTCTTGAAGACTCTTGAGGTTCATTTTGTAAATTTTTCTAGTTTAGGATATCTAGCAAATTATTATTTTCACCTCTCTTGCATGGAATGTGTTTTTATTCATTGTTTGATATTGTGTCTCATGTTTTTCACAATTCTAATAGGCTATCAAAATGTGGATTCAACAAACCCCTTCTCATTTTTTGAGGTTTTTTTCTCAATTAGGGAACTATAAGAGAAAATCTAGAATCTTTATTATGTTTTTACTACCTTTGGAGTTGCACAAATTTTTTGGTGCATTTTCGTGTGAAAAGGACCTCACCATTATGTTCAAGAGGCGAATTCGATGAATTGATTATAAATTTACCTTATTTCATTGTCGGGAGCTTTCGAGGTAATTTTTATAGAGGCCATTATACAACCCTTGTTAGGCCATACATTGGAGTTTAAAAAAAATTGTATATTTTTAAAGTGCATGACACTTTATTAATAGTACTCAACACTTTTATTGGGTTCTTAGTATGTGGAGCAAAGCACCGCCCAAGGAAGTGCCACATAGGTGGTGCTTGACCACTTGTGTACTCAATGAAAAGTCCCTTTTCCAATTGCTTAAGGTCACATCTATGGCTGGGGAATTCTACTCTCTGCTTCCATCACATCCCCCAAGGGCTTCGATCATATGTGTGTCTAAGACCTTTGTGTCCAGCCCTTGTGGGCTCCCTAGCTCCCCCTTATGTTCACATGAGTGACCAAGGGCCCAAAATATTTAGCCCTTATGCCCCAACAATAAGTCACCCATACAACCAAGAGCTAAGTTTTTTCAACCCCCAAGGGACCTTTTTTCTCCTAATGCCTTGATTGGGTAATTTTTTTAGGGGCATAAATTTTTGCTTAATTATCGAAATTGGGAAAATAAATGAAATCAGAAAGTTGATTCTAAGCACTATCCAATGATGCTAATATTTTTCTTAGATTTTGTTGCTGGTACATTTAATCGCATGCCAAAGTTATAAATTTTGTTTTCACTTCAAGTTCAACACTTTTGAGCCATTTCTCCATTTTTTCGTAATTTCAGTGGTGTTGGAAATTCTTTCAAAACTCTTCACAACTATCCATGCAATTTTTATAGATTTTTCTCCAGGTACATTTTATTCATTTTTTTTTAATTTTTACATTCTAGCGAATTACTTGGACATTTTAGCTCTTGAAAACTTTCTATTTACATGGGATGACTTGTTTAAGACTATTCTACATGTATTTCCAACATTTTGTCCTATTTGGGCATTGTAGATATATTTTACATATAATTTCTCTTTTGTAGACACACTAAGATAAAGTTCCATTCTAGTGTATTCTTTTTGGGGATTTCACACATATTGTTGTGCCTATTATACTTCTCCTATGATATAAAGTTCCATGGGTAGGTTGTGAGTGCCTTTGTTTTTCCATCACACCTTTGTCAAGTGAGTGTTCCTTTCATAACAACATTGAATCCAAGTGATTCTTGTCACATGCGTGTGTTCTTTAGTTTGCACACCCTTTTTATTTGTAGGTACTATTTGTATGTATCTTTAGATGTTCTTGGTTCTTCTACATGCACTTCTTGGTGACAAACGGTTTCAATGTATCTATATTGGCTCTCCATTTTTCATATTATGGGGGGTTTCTAATGTTAGTGCTAATGCTTCCTTGGTTTCATTTTTGCAATGATCTATCTATCTAGTTCCTGTTCCTATGTACTAGGTAGATGTAATGGTTGGTTACCCATGTATTTTGGTGAGATGAAGAATTTATCATATGAACACTCTTGCATTCCTATTTTTGGAGGTGACCTTCTATTTTCCCTTGATCAGTGTTCTTTAGACTATTGGTACATGTTCCATTTGTATCTTTGAGTTAAAAATGCTTGCCTTTATTTTCCATCTGATTTGAGTAGTATCATTGGGGCCACTCATGCAGATTCTTGTGTTCTTCATCTTGATCGTCATCTATTTTAGAGGAGACTCTTCATTTCAGTATTGTAAAAGTCATCATTCAATAATTATCTACAAATTCTCCATGCTTCAATGATGTTATTCATGTTCCTATTTTTTTGGGACATTGTTTTTGGAGGACTTTTAGTCCTTCATTTGCCTTTCTCTCTTTTGGAGAGGAATTTTCCCCATGATATTTTCTCCTTTTTTTTGAAGTTGTGAGAGGTTAGATTGTTTGTACATGGGTTCCTCATTAGGCCTTATATTTTAGGACCCATCATGCATTATTTTATTTTTATATATTGGATTTTTAGCTACTCCCTAAGTTCATCTTAAGGAGGTGTTAGAGTAATAATGCATTAGCTAATAATTAATTAATCTTAAATTGATTATTAGTCTGATTCATTTCATGCACTTAAGCTAAATTTAGGAGTGTTTTTTTCTATCAACTGGATTGAGCTATTATTAGATCATTTTATCTTATCAAATAGGATGCTGACACTTGTCATGATCTAATCCCTTTATAATTTAGGTTTTCCATTATAATAACACTCTCCAAAAATTGTATTATCTCTTGAAGGCTCTTGAGGTTCATTCTGTAAGTTTTTTTAGTTGAGGATATACAAAATTATTGTTTTCATCTCTCTTGCATGGAAGGTGTTTTTTTTTTTGTTTGATCCTATGTCTCATGTATTTTATATTTCTAAAAACATTCATCCCTTTATTATGGAATCACTTGGTTTTGATGATTCTTTTGACTCAGACCATCCATAATAGATTCTTGAGGTAGATTCTTCTTCTTCTTCTTCTTCTTCAAGTTTTGATAGTGAGGATGGTGATGGAGAGTCATCTTCATCTAATTCTACACATGTTTTTGAGGATAATGTTTTAGCATATAAATCACACACTTCTCACCCTGTTTGGGTTAGACATGAACAATTAATAGTGTAGGTACTTAGGTAGGGAATCTAGTAGATGAAAGGTGTACATGGTCATACTATCAAATTGGGCCACATGCTTTCTTTTCCTTAGCCTTTGATCCATAAACATTCAAAGAGGCATCAAGCATACCTGAATGAGATAGTTCTATGTATGATGAATATGATTCCTTAATGATAAATAACACTAGGGACTTCACTTCCTAAGAGAATGAAGTTGGTTTGATTTAGTTATATATATTGTAACAATTTTACTACAAATTGATTAGTTGATAAGTACAAGACACGTTTGGTTACCAAGGGATTTTATAAGTTGCTAGAGTTGACTACACAAAGACCTTTATATCTATGGTTAATATGACTTTAATTTGACTCACACTTTCTATTATCACTACACATGGTTGGGATGTGAAGAGTATATTTCTTCATGGATACCTTGAGGATGATATCTCTATGGAATAACCATGAGGGTTTGTTCATGATTTATCCTGAGTTGGTAGACTTATGGAATCCTTCTATAGGCTCAAAAAATCTCCTCAAGTTTTCCATGTCAAGATGGGTTCCTTCCTCCTAGCTTCAAGGTTCACTTAGTGTTACTCAAATCCTAATGTATATCTCTTGTGGCAAGATAATTCATTATTGAAATTGGCACTTTATGTTCATGATATTTTCATCACCAAGAGATCTTTATCTACTATTGCAATAGTGAAGTCAACTTTATAGGATATATTTGACATGACAAACTTGATTTTATTGCATTAAATCCTTGGTATGGATATTACATATTCCAACATAGAGGTCACTCTTGTGCAACCCAAGTATACTCTTGATCTACTTTCTTATTTTTGCATGACTATTGTAAGTCATCTCTGACTCATTTGCTATCTAGATTCAAGATTGAGGCTAACTATACTACACCATTAGTCGATACTACTTTGTATTAAACACTTGTTGGTATTCTCATCTATTTGACTTAGGCTAGACCTAATATTTTATTTTTAGTAGGAATGGTTTTGAGATTCATGCAAGATCCTCATGAGCTACATTGAAAAAAAACTAAGAGGATCCTTCAATACCTTCAAGGTATTCTTAGATTTTGTATTTATTATAGATTTGGAATAGAGGTTGAGTTAGTTGAATATATGGATCTAGATTGGGTTGGTGAAATGTGGAATCATGAGTCCGCTTAAAGTTATAGTTTCACTTTGTTATGGTCCTAATAGTTACTCTAGCAGAAATTAAATTGTTTTCTCTTTACACTGAACTGATTTTTTCTAACTAAATCTTCATTTTCGAACACCTATAGCAGCTAAACCATGAGGAATTTGAAGATGATGAAAACTAGTGATTTGTGACATTTTGTTTGTAGATTCTAAATATGTTTTTTTTGAAATTTTTGGAATTAGATTGCATTTTTTTTACCATCTCCTTCAAAAAATAGTTTTTTCAGTAAAAACCATTTTTAAGGAGTGATGCTCTTCGTATAACACAACGTTTTTTCCATGAAGGACAAAATTCTATTTTTTTTGAATTTAGATTTGTAACTACGATATATAGTGCTTCCAATTGGTTTCATAGTGTTTCATTGAATATTTTTTCCTTAATCAAGTTTCAAAGTCAAACCAATTACAATTCAAACATAGGCGGACCGTATAACACACAATTTTTTTTGTATGTATCAAAATACAATTATTATTTTTGTTGCACCAAGGACTTCAATATCTGGTGCACTCATATTTTTCAATTTTTTTTGACAATCTTCTATTTTTCCACGTGTAGAACAAAGAGCTTGATTTTTGGTGAAAAAACTACATTCACAAGAAATAAATAAAAAATATAATAATAAAATTAAATTTATTTAAAATTATACTTTTTGGGAAGCTTATAATAAGGACTACATACTTACAAAAAATAATTTTTAAATGAATTCATTTGATCCCCCAAAAGGTAAATCAAAAGTGGTTTTTTATCAACATTTTGATAGGTGTAAAGGAGACTTTGTTATAAGTATGGTTTGAAACTAGCAGGTTCTATCCAAGGGGGTTTGATCTAAGGTGGTTTGATCAAACCCTCTTCAATTGGAATCCTTCAAATGGAAATTTTAAAGGTTTAAATCATTATATTTTCTAAAAATATGTGATTTCAGCAAAAAATAGAATCTCCTAGAAATTGTAAACCAACATTGTGGGATCACCCGGGGGTTGTTAATATAGTCATTGAGGCTCTTTGTCTTTAGGGAATTCTCATTGAGTTTTTCATCCCATTTAGGAATTCCATAGTCATCTATTGTGAAAAAAAAATCACCATACAAATATGCAAGAATCCTGACCAACATCAGTGAACCAAACATATAGAGATCACATGCATTACATTTAGAAGTAAATATTAATGGTTAGATCATCATCTCGTCCATTTGCTAGTATTCAAAGAAATTTTATGACATTTTCATCAAAAAAATTATTGTGAGTAAGTTCATTCATGTATGAGCTCTTCTTGGGGTGTGGTCTACTTGTTGATGTGATTTTTAATAACATAAAAACACATATAGAATTATTTAAAAAAACCTATCTCTCTTGAAAGACATGAAATTCAAATAGAATTTGTAATCCCAAGGTTCCTATCATCAAGTCTTGACATACTAGGTTCACTTAGGTTTTGTTATATTTTTATTTTAATCATAAAGGGTTGAAAGTATTTCTTTCCTCAGAAAGCTTTGAAACTAACAAATGTTTCTTTTTCTCACCTAAACTCATAGTTCTCACAAAATTTAATAATTATTTCAATGAATTTAGTAGAAAATCACCTAAATTTGATTAGTTCTTCTAAAAATATTTAAAAAATTCTATGAAACTTAGCCTCATAAATATTCAAGATAAATTAACTGACTTATTACAAATTTTCTCATTTAAATTTTCTCTCTCAGAAATTTGACAAAAAAATAGAAAAGATAGGTGAAGGAGAATAAATGAAGTAAGAAAACTAAGTTTCCATTGATCTCGCACAAATATTCACTTAGATTAATGAATCAAGACTAAATCAATCTATATTTTTCCGAAAAGAATCACAATTACATATAGATGATGCAAAGCTTCAAAGGAAAATTGATATACCAAGAAGTAGACCAAATGTACCAAAATGTTAGTGTAACAATTTGATATTTCAAGGTAAATGATAAATTTATAATCATGAAATATTTATAATTAAAAGTGATCGAACATTGGCCTTGAATTCAATATCCTATACATGAACATACAAACAGCTTCATTGAATGTGAATAGAAACCATGAAGAAAAGTTAAAGTTGACAATTCTCTAGCTTAAGTTCGACAAGTATCATTTTTTTTTTCTAACTAATAATTATTTAGGTCTTTTTAAAGAACAAGGATACTCAAAATATATTACAAAGAATAAATGATCTAGATCACAAAGCCTCAAATCAATGCTAACAATAGGAGAAAGATACACATGGATGGCATCATCTTATTAACAATTGACATGAAAATATCAAAAACTTTAAAAATCCACATCGAGACTTTCTAAAATACCTTTTTATGCAAACAATAAGTCTTTGTATTTACTTGGTTCTCCAATTAGGCTTCACTATATTTACCCAATCAAACTCTTTTCCTTCTAAAATATTCCTTTTCTATAGGTCCCTCATATTTTTGGTATAAATTGGGATGTCTTTAATGGCTTGGATGAGAATAATCTTGATATTGGCATCCTTGAGTTGACCTAGCAAGTCTGTCTCAGCTTGTGTGTGATGCTTTTGAATGGCTAGGCATTCAAGAAAAGGAGGCTTTGGACTTGAGGTAGTTTGGTGTACTTGAATTGACTCAGGTTCCAAAGGTGATTTTTCTAAAGCTTCAATTGTAGGTTCCTCATCCTCCATCTCAGTGATTTGAGGGGATGAAGGTCCAACTAGTTGTTTCCCTGATCTGAGGTGGAGATCACTCACCTCTACCCCATAGGTGGGGTATTGCATAGTCTCGTTAGTATAAGCCTACTGAACAAGATTGTTCTTAGGGTTAGGTGTAGGTTGGGAAGGTAATTGTGGTGGTTTGGGTGGCTGAGATGTAGGATTTGATGGAGGCATAATGGCTTGTTGTTGTGGTTGAGGAGGAAGCATAGGCTATTGATAATTCATGTTTTGTTGTTGCTACTACTAACATTTTTGCCATTGGGGATTGTAATTGGAACCCTAGAAATTTTTTTGTGACCAAGGATTTGGTTTCCGTTGGTTCCAATTTTGTTGAGGTTGTGGCCATTGTTGAGGTTTTTTCCATTGATTTTGATTAACTAGTTAGGGTTGATAATTCCAAGTAGAAAAAATATTATTTCTAATGGGAAATGATGAATTGAAGTTAAGAGGGTCTTGTGGCATACCTTTTCTTTATTTTCATGGCCATCTTTGAGCTATATAAAAGAGTTGTACATAATCTCCTTCAAGTGGTTGAAAATCAAGTCTCTCAGTTTTGTCTTGTTGAATACTAGCCACCCTCTTGCATTTATAATTTTCTTTCCTTTGCCGACAACTGAGGTAGTATCCAGTGAGCATTGCTTTAGCTTCCTCTTGCTTCTTCTTGATGTGGAGAGTGTCCAAATGAGTTGCTATGTGACTGATAATTTCCTCCTTAATGTTGGACAACAAATTGCTTAATTCTATCTTTGAAATCCCAGTAGATAATTTTCCAATGGTGGATGCCATGTCTCCTCTTGGTCTCTTAGTGAAGTTCATGAAGTAATTTTTGCAGACCTTGTAGATGTCTTAAAATGGTATTTGAGAGATATCCCCTTGTCCAATAAGATTGAGGGAGACCATACAGTTCTCATTGAATCCCCTAAAAAATACTAACTTGAGGGACTCTTCAGACAACTTGTTTTGTGGGTTTTTCTTCAAGGAAAATTGAAATCTCTCCACATAATCTTCTAATGGATCATCCCCCTTTTGTTACATTCTAAAAATTTCATCTCTCCTCCTATCAAGTCCTCTAAAACAGTCTTGGTAATTCTCCAAGAACAATGTTTTCATGGTATCTCAATCAGGAACAACATCCTTGCCTAATCCCATAAACCATCTTAGGGCTACATCTTTTAGAGTGGAAAGGAAGAGTTTGAGCCTATGAGCATTAGAAGTATAGTCATAAATTCTATGTAGGAAATCAAATTCAAACATAAATATATTTGGATCTTCAATCACCAATCCATAAAAGACCGGTAATGTTGAAGGAGGAATATTCTTTGACACATTAGCCCTTTCTTGGTTGGTGATTGGAAACTCAAAAGTTGCATGTTCAATATCATCCACTGCATCACCCATGGTTCGATATGTCCCTCTGTTTGTGTGCTAGATGTTGGTGGTAGGAAAATTTCTTCTTCAATATTACTCTCGCTCTAAGTACTGGATTCACCAATTTATGTTATGGATTTTTTGCATGTAGAGGGAAAGAATTTTCCCAAAGATTCTCTTTGCATCCGCATACATGAAATTTGGCTTTATATAATAGTGGTCCCGCACAATGTAAGTGTATATTTTTGTGTTGTGAAAATATTAAGTCTAACGGTCCTAATATTGAAAACAAAGTGTAAACTATGAAAGATCATAAAACAAGTCTATGAAAATAGCACCATCCCTAACAATGACACCAAAAATGTAGAGTCTAAACTAGTGTCTCATAAACTTAATAAAAGCTACACAATTTAGAGGTATGACTAGCTAAATAGTCCACTCAACATTGTCAACCAAGGTTTATAAACTTGTGATGGTGTTGCATTGTATGCGACTTTAGAGACTTGAGCTTACCTAGGTTATCCTATTCAAGGTGTTCTACTAGTTGAAAAATCATAGGAATGCATAACAATGAAAGAAATAAACTATCGCTAATGGCTATGGGTGCCTACAAATTAATCTATAATTGAATTATTGTTAACAAAGAATTACTAAACTAACTCAAAACTACTCAGACTAGTAATTGCACTTATTCTAACCTTTGAAGTACTACAGATTAACCAAATGCATGCATGCTCATGAAAACTCATTATTGATAATCAAAGTATGAAGATCTATTTTATTTTACATGAATTGTATGAAACAATGATAAATAGAAATAAGTACTAAACATAAATAAAGTAGCTATAAATGTAGTGAAGAATAGTTATCTTGAGTGGCTTGCTCAAGTGGTTGTATTCACTTAACTAGAACCAAATCTAAATATTAGATTCTATGCATCCATGTGAAATTTAACTACATTCATTACACATCACAAAAGATTACACAAGATCTTCCTCACAGATTGTATCCAAAGAAATCATTCTGAATAATCAACATGTTTGTAATTGATAGTTGGAAATTGAAAAGTAATTGATAAAAGAATACTGAATCAGCTAACTAATCTAAGGACTCAACCACTGGCTATATACAAGCATGAGGATTTTATTCCAAACACAACTCCTAATTTCAATAATTAACTACAACTCCTAGATATCATAGTATGTAGTTAAGATTGAATTGTTCAAACTATAACTAAAAAGAGAAAAGAGTTCTAATAGAATTGAAACTCTGTAATAAAGAATCGCATGTAAAACACACAAACAATTATCTAGAATCTTATCAAAAAAATAATTCTCCTTCTCCAACACTTTATTAACTGGAATAATGTTGCACGACTAACTCCATCAGGTGTATCTATATGGTAGTTATTGCATTCAAATTGATCTAGCACTTCCTCTGTTTTTCTTTCCAAGTCCTCCTTTTTCTAAAGGTTACAACCTCCAGTTGGTGCGGGATACAGTTCCTTCTTGGGATGCAAGAGGTTAATCCACAAAATATATAAAAAAAGTTAACTACCATGATTAAACACAAAATTTTATCCACATTTCATACATAATCACATATAAACCATGAAATTGATGATACTATATCATAACCATATTTCCATTACTAGAATTTAGGTCCAAGGTTTGTATAATAAGCATAAAAGGTAGCATATTATAGGAGTATGTCTTAAAATATCATCTAATAATTTCTGGAAGCATGCATAAAAAAATTAGAAAATACACTAATAATTGAACCCATCAGTTATAGGCTCCACTCTACACCTGTCACCTCCCATGGCCAATTGTGAACAACTCAACACATAACTCACCTAGAACTATCTCGTAGGTAGAGGAAACTCTAGACACATAGAAAGAGGCACAAATAAACACCCACAATTTATGTGTGATTGATAACATAAGGACTATATGTCATCATAGCCTTTACTTGTGGAATCTTGCCATAAGCTTCACCATCATTATCTGGACATGAGCTTAAGTGCACTTGTCTTTTCAACTTAATGAAGAAATTATTATGCAATAAGCAAGCCCCTCTAGGTCCTAATACTCCTACCATCTTCTAATGTTTGATCTTGTTTTATGAGATTTTAAATTTTAATAGGCAAAATATCATGTGACTCCCATCGCTTAGGAAAATATGACACCCCAATATTGGCTAGGAAATCAACCAACCCATTAGCTTCATGATAAATGTGAGAAGCATGAAACTCCTCAAATGAGTTTATGATAGAAATAAAGTCCTTTATAATATTATCAATGGGCCAAGAAGCGGGTTGAACCATATTAAGGCAATTAACAATATTTAATGAATCTCCCTCCAACCATATTCCTTTAAAGCCTTTCTCTTGAGCAAGATTTAGGCCATGATAGGCTACAAAATCTTCCACAAAGTGGTTTGTCTAGGTTTCTAAAGGGAGCTCCACTATAACCTACCATAAGAATCATGTAACACACCCCCACAACTAGTAGGTCCCAAATTTACTTTAGCAATACCATCAAAGTTAACTTTAATCCAATCTTGAAGAGGATCTTGCCAAAACACACCATCCCTCAAAGATTTATCCTTTTGCAAGGGCCGAGAGATGTCAAAAGGAAGGTTCCATAACTTGGCCACCAACAAGTCATAATTCAAAAAATAAACATTAGGACCAACATGCTTAACATGAACCACTTCTAAGAGAAAATTATCCTTAATAGCTACGTAGATCTTGAAAGAAATCCAAAGAGGAGGAAAAAAACATTAAATGAAAAATATTATTATTTATTTCTTACCTTAAATCCCAATCTATATGAGGCACAATAAGCGACCAAAGCAAGGAAAGAGAAGGAGTAGACCATTAGGCCCAAAAATCAACTACAGAAGAGGGGAAGACCTAATTAATATTCCAAGGATGTGACATGAATGCCCAAACATCAAAAGCATACCTAAAACCAAAAAGAAGATGGAAAGTATTTTTTAGATCCTCCTCACAAAGAAAACAGATGTTGGGCATTACAAAGCACCTTTTCCAAAGGTTGTCAATAGTCAGAATTTTGTCTTGACAAAGTAACCAGAAGAAAATATTAAATTTAGGAGTTAACTTAGGAAACCAAAAATTAGCCCATAAGGGATTGGGGCCAAAGGCATAGATTTTCTTATGAAAATAAAAGACAACTGAAAAATTGTTATTTGAGGAAAACTGCCAAACCACCTTATCAGCTGAAGACAAAGCTGAAATGTTTATCAAGGATAAAAAACTAAAGAGAGTCTCAAGCTCTGGATGCACCTCATGAATATTTTTTCATTCACCCCCAGATATATAATCAACCATCAAGACCCCAAAGGAATGTATACAAATCTCTTTAAAGGGAATTTTCCAAAGCTCATCTTTAAGGGGACCAGATCCAATCCATCAATCCTCCCAAAAGAGATAGTCCACCCATTACCAAGAGACCAATAGAGCCCCTTAAATACAATAGACATAACTTTCAATATATATCCCCGCAACGTTGAACCCGAAGGAGGGGAGAAACCATTCATCAACAAATCTTTGAACCTATCAATCCCTCAAAGATACTTACTAGAAATAATCCTTGACCATTCTTTCCTCCCTTGAAGAAGATTCCAGATCTTCTTAGCAAGCAAAGCCAAGTTAAATTCCTTAATTTTTCTAATACCCAACCCACCAAGAATTTTAGGTTTGCAAACCTCATCCCAAGAGATAAGATGCATTCTCCTTTTCTCTTTAGCCCTAGTCCATAAAAAATGTTTATGAATACTTGCCAACTTAACAAAAAACTTGTTAAAATTTTGAAAGAGGCTCATCACATAAACCAAGAGATTCTGAAACATTGACTTGATTAATTGGACTTTACCTACTTGACTAAGTAGAGCTCCTTTCTGCCCAACTAACTTAGAATTAAATTTATCAATACAACCCCTCCAAAAAGATTCAGGAACTGAATTAGTGCAGAGGGGCAGACCCAGATACGAAGAAGGAATCTCACCAATCTCACATTATAGAATTCGATGAACTTTTCGCTTCCTCTGATCCAAAGTATTGAGGAAGAAAACCATATTTTTGGGAAGACTAACTTTCTACCCCAAAGCAACTTCATAGGGTAAGTGTAGGAAGATGGGGGGCGAAAAAGGGGTGTTAAGTGACCACTTTTTTCTGAAATAAGGAAATACTATCCTTGGATGAGAAATTGAGGATAGTTACACTTAAAAAATTCAGATGCAACAAAATCAAAGATCGTAGTGCTTCGATTCTACTTTCTAAACTACTATTTTTTCTCAAAATGGTAGAGATCAAGGGGTTCAAAAAAGGGAGCCACAAAAATTGGTGTTGTTTTTGTCAAAAAACATATAACATAGTGTCTGTTGTGGCTCCCTCAAAAGGTTAATTTTTTTTGGTATTTTTAAATTGCTTGAGTGAGAAATTAGCTAACATCATGTAGTTTATGCCCGATTTTTCTAATAATTTTTAATGAATATATGATTTTTTTACTAATTTTCAAAGTGGACACATCCTAAAAAATAGAAATTCACTTGTGGCACTCCTATGATTTTTGAAAACTACTATTTTTTTTTTTGAATGTGTAGAATGGAGTCTAGTTTATAAAAATCTAATTTATTTGAAATTTCAATGAACAGTTAAAAAATAAAGTTAAAAATACCAAACATTTGTTTTGACAAAAAAATAGACACAAACAAAAACAAATTAAAGATGAAAGCCTTAATATAGTCAAAATGTGAACAAAATTACATCATTAAATAGCTAAGAGAGAGCCTAACATTACCCAAGTTTTTTACTTACTCAACCTTGAAACACGTGCAAACCTGATAGTTGCCACAATGAGATTATGTGGAATTTTGTAGAATATGCAAAAACACATCTTTGGACATTGGGAAGGCACTCCAAGCCTTTGGTTTGGTATACCAAATCAAATCCCTAGCCTAAGGCTTGGGGATTCCCAAAGCAAGATATAACACATATAGTGTGCCCCCATTATGTCTTATTTTGTATTTTGCTCCCTTTTGCAAAATTTTGTTGAATATTTTTCAAGCTTGACAGAAAATGAACATGTTATAACATGCTCACGTTATGTCTCGCTTGAAATTGTTTTGTTTGCAAGTTTATTAAATTTATGTTTGATGTATGTATATTTGTATATATTTTAATGCATGTATGTATGTTTGTGTGCTTAAATGTATATTTATGTATGTATGTATGTATGTATGCATGTATGTATGCATGTATGTATGTATGTATGTATGTATGTGTGTGTATTCCTGGATGTATGTACCTATGTATGTATGTTTGTATGCTTGTATGTATGTATGTATGTATACATGCATGCATGTATGTATGTATGTATGTATGTATGTATGCTTGTATGATTGTATTCTTGTATGCCTGTATGTATGCATGTATGTATGCTTGTATGTATGTATGTGTGTATGTGTGTATATGTGTATGTATGTATGTATGTATGTATGTAAGGGTTTTGGGTTTAGGGTATATAAAGGTGAGGGTATAGGGTATAGGGATGAGGGTTGAGGTTGTAGGGTTTAGGGTTGAGGGTTAAAGGATAGGGTTTTGGGTTTAGGGTATATAAGGGTGATAGAATAGGGTATAGGGATGAGGGTTGAGGTTGTAGGGTTTAGGGATATGGTTTAGGGTTGAGGGTTAAAGGATAGGGATTAGGGTTGAGGGTTAAGGGATTAGGGTTTAAGGGTTGATGGTTTAATGGTATAGAGTTTAACGGTTAAGATTTTATATTTTAAGGGTTGAGGGTTTAATGGATTAGGGTTTAAGGGTTGAGGATTTAAGGGTTGAGGGCTAAGATATTATGGTTTAAGGTATAATGTTGAGGGATTAGGGTTGAGGGTTTAATGTATAGGATAAAGGGGTGAGGGTTGAGGGTTGAGGGTCAAGTTTGATGCAGAAAAAGGGTGGATTAAGCTTAAGGAGACCTAAAAAAACATGATTCAAGCACCAACTTACTCTCAAGACTCCCACATGTGTGAATTTCAATAACCAGCCTTCCCTTTCTATTAGGTCTCCAAACTGTCATAATTAGGTACATCTCTTAGAGAAGGTCATCTCACCAAGAATTCTAGGCCTTTTCAAATACCTATCAAGCCAAAATAAAACATATCTTGAGGGTGGAAATGGTTTCTTTTGGAGAAAATAGTTCAAACAGGTTCGCTACACCTAGAATCTAGGCCAATTAGGCCATTTCTCCAAAGGAAGTGCCAAGGAAAATCCTTCCAAAATTCTATTATCTTGACCAACACTTTCTACCAGTCACATATGGACATAATATATAGGTTTTATCAACCAATCAATCCTACAATCTATTGTCCCACTCTTTAGCTACCTTACCTAGCCTGACACATGAAGATGTTAGGCTAGGGCATTGACAAAAACAACTAGAAACTCCATCCCTTGCTCTCTAAAGCTAAAGAACATCAAATAAACAACTAAAACCACCATTCCACTAGATCAAACAAATTTTCAATGGTGGAATGGCCTGAAACTTCACATTTTGTTCACAAACCCTTAAAATGAAGGGTTTCAAAGCGATAGAGAGGAAAATGCCTCAAATAGGCTTAATATTTTATAAAAATACTTCACAAAACACCCAAAATAAATTTAAGACCCTATAAAAACACTCCACAATGATCTTAGTTCATGATAGTACTGTACAGGCTGTACAGAGTTACAAAACAAAGAAATTTTACTAAAAATAAAAAAACCAGAGCTTCTCATTCACTTTTTCCATCTCCCAAAGTTACATTCCATTTTCCTCAAGGTTTGAGAGGCTTAAAAACTTACATGAAAGATACTAAACAATAGTTACCAATCAAGAAAGCATCATGGGCATTCAATCCTCAAAAACATGCAAAATTTGACAAGTTGCAAAAAATAACTTTTTGCAACTTCACCAACTTCTTGAACTAACACATAAAGTGAATCTACAATGATTATAACATGCCAAATAGGTTTCATTTGAACTTATTACAATTATTACATGATCAAAACTCAAAAATCTAACACAAACACCTAATATGCATTCCTAAGGCTAATATGTCTAAGGTGCCCTGCACCATACAACCGTGGGCAAGAGATTTAATTCTCATGATGAAATGAGATCATGAACATAGACTCCATGCTTCTTCACATCTTCCTCTAACATCCAAGTAGAATCCTCATTTGGCAAGCCATGCCACTTGACCAAATATTCATTGTATACTTTATGTCTAGTCCTCTTGGCCTCTCTTGTATCCAATATGGCTTCAAGCTTCATTGGTTGGATGGGTGGTAGGTCTTTAACCCATTCATAATATTCAAATAAAATATCATATACTTATTCACCTACAATCATAGTGTTCTTAAAAGGATAAATATCAACAACATTGAAAGTAGGTGAGATAGCCACTCTAGGAGGGAGTTCTATCTCATAAGCATTTTGTCCATACTTGTGGACCACCCTGCAAGGTCCAATATTTTTCAACATAATCTTGGTGTATTTACCCTTGGGTAACCTCTCTTTCCTTATATGAGCAAGCACCAAGTCCCCTACTTTGAATTGAACATCCTTCTTTCTCAAATTTTCCTTCTCTTTGTACTTTTCCACTCTTTTTTAGACTTTCGTTGACCTGCTCATGTATGTCCTTCATAGCTACAAAAAAATCTTCTCCATCTGCACTCTTTTTCTCCATTCCTTTTAGATCTCTCAACTCATATATACCTCTTGAGCTCCTTCCATATACAATCTCAAAATGACTTCTCCTTGTGCTCCAACTAATTGAGTCATTGTAAGAATACTCTGCTTGAGGGAGTATGAGATCCCATGACTGATTATGTTCTTTGGTGAGGCACCTCAACAAGTTTCCTAATGAACTATTGACTACTTCAGCCTTGCCTATCTGTTTGTGGATGATAGGAAGAGCTGAAAGTCAAGTTTGTGCCCAATTTTCTCCACAAGCTCCTCCAAAAATGACCTATAAACTTAGCATCTCTATCAGACACAATGGTTAGAGGTAATCCATGAATCCTTACAATCTCTTTGAAGAATAAACTATCCATGTGAGATGAATAATTTTTGCTCCTAAAAGTAATTAAGTGAGCCATCTTCCTAAACCTATAAACAACAACATAAATATTGTCATACCATCTTTGTGTCTTAGGCAGACCCAAAACAAAGTCCATGTTGATTGACTCCCATGATCAGTTAGGAATTGGAAAAGGCTGGTAAAGACCTACAATAAAACATGTTCCTTTGTCTCTTTGACACACCACACAACTCTCCACAAACCTCTTAACATCCATATGCATTCTAGGCCAATAATAGAACCTTTTGACTTGCTCTAAGGTCTTTTCATATCCAAAATGTCCACTCAAACTACCACTATTATTTTCTCTGATCAGATTTTCTCTCATAGAGAATTTAGGTACACACAAATGAGAATCTTTGAACAATAGACCATCTTGGAAGACAAAATCAAAATGTTCATTGTGGAAAAAACCTTGTGATTGATTACAAACAACAAAATCATCTTTAAAGTCATCATCATCTTGATACATACCTTTCAATGCATCCACTCCTACACTTTTTTGATGAATCTCTTGAACCAAAATTTCTCTCCTACTTAGAGCATCAACAACCTTGTTTACTTGACCTTTATTATGCTTGATTGTAAAGGTATATTCTTGCAAATATTCCATCCACTTCATATTCCTATGACTCAACTTTTCTTGACTATTCAAAAAGCTTAGAGCATGATTGTCTGTAAAGACTATGAATTCCTTTGGTAGAAGGTAGTACCGCCATTTCTTGAGATATTGCACCATTGCATAGAGTTCAAGGTCATATGAGGAGTATTTTATTTTGGCCTCATTGAGTTTCTCACTAAGAAATTCCACTGGTCTCCCTTCTTGACTCAAAACTGCACCTATGGCATAACCGCTTGCATCACATTCTATTGTAAACAACTTGTTAAAATCAGGGAGGGTAAGAATAGGTTACTTAGCCACTCTAGTCTTCATATATTCAAAGCTTTTATCAGCCTCATTAGTCCATTTAAACTTATTCTTCTTCTCACCCTTAATAGTATCAATGATTGGTGCACAAATATGGCTAAAAATCTTGATGAATTTCCTATAGAAACTAGCCAAGCCATGAAATATCCTTACCTCTATTGCTACTTTAGGATTTGGCCAACTGAGTATGGCTTCAACCTTTGTGGGATCCATCTTCAAGGCTCCTTTTGCAATCAAAAATCTAAGGTAGACAAGTTCCCTCTTCATATACTCACTTGAGATTGATCATTAACTTCTCCTCATTCAACTTCCTCAACACCATATCCAAGTGTTGCGGATTCTCCTCTTTTGTTATACTGTATACAAGGATGTCATCCAAGTACACCATTACAAATTTTCCTATGAAATACTTTAGGACCTCATTCATTAGTCTCATGAATGTTCTTGGGGCATTAGCTAACCCAAATGGATTCACTAGCCATTCATATAAACCCTCATTAGTCTTGAAGGTCTTCCACTCATCTCCTTCCTTTATTCTGATATGATGGTATCCACTTTTTAAATCAATTTTTGAAAAGTAACAAGCTCTTGATAAGCTATCCATCAATTCTTCCATCTGGGGTATAGGAAACCTATATCTAATAGTGATCTTATTTATTGCCCTTGATTCAATACAAAGTCTCCAATCTCCATCGTTTTTAGGTGCCAAGATAGTAGGAACAACACAAGGGCTCAAGCTCTCCCTTATTAGACCCTTATCCAATAGCTCTTGAATCTAATTATTGATCTCCTCTTTCTATCCATGCGTCATCTTGTATGCTGCCTTTTTTGGAAGACTTGCACCCGGTATGAGATCATTGTGATGACTCACATATCTAATAGGTGGAAAATCATTTGGCAACTCCTTCACCACTATGTTTTCATACATATCCAACAAGGTCTACACCTTCTTTGGTACTTTTTTTTCATCTGTTGCTGCATTAGAAATAGGCTTACCAATAATGGCATAACCAATGTTCTCCTCCTCTAGGTCTTTCAAAAACTCCTTCTCCTTGAATATTATCGCACTTGGTCCTTCATGAACATAACCATTTTCTTCTTGCAAAGGTGTAAGGGTGTATGCCACTCCATCCTTTTCAATTACATACACATTTTTGTTCCCATTATGCTTGGAATTTCTCTCAAATTTCCAAGGCCTTCCAAGGAGTAGATGGCACACATCCATTGGAACATCACATAGGATTTTATCTTTGTAAGAACCTATATTAAACTCCACCCAGACCTGCTCATTAACAAGCACTTTTTTCCCTTTACTAAGACATGAGATCTTGTAAGGAGTTGGGTGAGAATTTCTCTTCATTTTAAGTTTTTCCACTATTTCTGATGACACTATGTTATCTGTTGAACCATAATCAACTATTACTTTGCATACCTTTCCCTGAGCTTTGCATGTTTTCTGAAACAAGGCCTTTCTTTGAGGGGGTTCCTTGGTGGTAGGTACCTTTGTTAATGTCATCCTAATCATTAAGGACTCTCCCACCTCCAATGTAACATGTATAGATGGTGAGTTTACAATTTTTTCATCCTCCTCTTGCACTAGTTGAGTCCTTATTTCTCCACCATGAGAACTTGCACTTGGTTTGTCTGGGTACTTCCATGTAGGATGTCCAAATTGATTACAGCTATAGCACCTTCCAAAGAAGGTATTATACCCTCTTCCTTGACCATTGAACCTGCCTCTTCCATTTGGTCTTCTTCCTCTAAAACTTCCCCTTGATTCACCACTTGATTCTTGGTTTGTATTTTGTTCACCTTGGTCTCTTTGTGCTCCTCTTCCATTAGAGGTTCATCTACCCCTAAAACTATTTCCTCTGCCCCTTGACTATTTTTCTTACCTCCTTATCTTTTTCTCTACCTTAGTGGCCATTTGAAATCACTCTTCTAATGTCCTAGGGTTAGTGAGGCTTATCTCATCTTGAATATTAAATCTCAGACCATTCAAGTATCTATTGTCCCACTCTTTAGCTACCTTAGCTAGCCTAACACACGAAGATGTTAGGCTAAGGCATTGACAAAAACAACTAGAAACTCCATCCCCTTCTCCCTAAACCTAAAGAATATCAAATCAACAGCTAAAACCACCATTCCACTGGATCTAACAAATTTGCAATGGTGGAATGGCTTGAAACTTCACATTTTGTTCACAAACCCTTAAAATGAAGGGTTTCAAAGTGGTAGAGAGGAAAATGCCTCAAATAGGCTTAATATTTGATGAAAATATTTTACATAGCACCCAAAAGATTTAATACCCTGCACAAATACTCCACAATGATCTTAGTTCATGAAAATACTGTATGGGCCATACAAAGTTGTAAAAACAAAGAAATTTCACTAAAAATCAGAAAACCAGAGCTTCTCATTCACTTTTTGCTTCTCCCAAAGTTACATTTCAGTTGCCTCGAGATCTGAGAGGCTCAAAAACTTACATGCAAGATCCCAAACAACATTTACCAATCAAGAAAGCATCATGGGCGTTCATTCCTCAAAAACATGCAAAATTTGACAAGTTGCAAAAAGCAACTTTTTGCAACTTCACCAACTTCTTGAACTAATGCCGAAAATGACCCTACAATGATTCTAACATTACAAATAGGTCTCATTCGACCTTATTACAATGATGACATGATCAAAACTCAAAAATCTAACACAAACACTTTATATGCATTCCTAAGGCTGATATGTCTAAGGTGCCTTGCACCAAAGTGTTTAGGGGTAGGGATTAGGGTTTAAGTGTTGAGGATTTAGAGATAGGGATTGGGTTTCAGGGTTGATGGATTAGGGTTAAGGGTGTAGGATTTAAGGGTTGAGGGATTAGGGTTGATGGTTTAAGGGATTAGGGTTTAAGGGTTGAGGGTTTAAGGGATTAGGGATGAGGGTTTAAGGGTTGAGGGATTAGGTTTTAAGGGTTGAGGGCTAAGGTTTTAGGGTTGAGGGTAAAATGTATGGGATAAAGGGTTTAAGGGTTGAGTGTTGATAAATTAAGGGTTTAAGGTATAGGGTTGAGGGATTAGGGTTGAGGGTTTAATGTATAGGGTAGAGGGTTTAGGGTTTAAGGGTTGAGGTTTTAAGGGTTTAAGGGTTTAAGGGTTTAAGGGTTGAGGGTTGATGGATTAAGGGTTAAAGGATTGAGGGTTGATGGATTAAGGGTTTAAGGTATAGGTTCAAGGGATTAGGGTTCAAGGTTTAATATATAGGGTAGAGGGCTTAGGGTTTAAGGGTTGAGGGTTTAAGGGTTTAAGGGTTTAGGGTTTAAGGGTTGAGGGTTGAGGGTTGAGGGATTGGGCTTGAAGGGTATAGGGTTGAGGGATTAGGTTTTAAGGTATAGGGTTGAGGGTTGAGGGTTTAAGGGATTAGGGTTTAAGGGTTGAGGGTTTAAGGGATTAGGGATTAAGGGTTGAGGTTTTAAGGGTTGAGGGATTAGGCTTTAAGGGTATAGGGTTGAGAGTTGATGGTTTAGGGTTGAGAGTATAATGTATAGGCTAGAGGGTTTAAGGGTTGAGGTTTGAGGGATTACCAGTTTAAGGGTTGAGGGTTGATGGATTAAGGGTTTAAAGTATAGGGTCAAGAGATTAGGGTTGAGGGTTTAATGTATAGGGTAGAGGGTTTAGGGTTTAAGGGTTGAGGGTTTAAGGGCTTAAGGTTTGATGTATTAAGGATTTAAGGTATAAGTTTAAGGGATTAGGGTTGAGGGTTTAATGTATAGGGTAGAGGGTTTAAGGTTTAAGGGTTGAGCGTTTAAGGGCTTAAGGGTTGATGGTTGATGGATTAAGGGTTTAATAATTGAGGCTTGATAGATTAAGGGTTTAAGTTATAGGGTCGAGGGATTAGGGTTGGGGCTTTAATGTAAAAGGTAGAGGGTTTAGGGTTTAAGGGTTGAGAGTTTAATGATTTAAGGTTTTAGGGTTCAAGGGTTGAGGGTTTAAGGGTAGAGGGTTGAGGGTTGAGGGTTAAGGGATTAGGCTTGAAGGGTATATGGTTGAGAGTTGATGGATTAGGCTTGAAGGGTATATGGTTGAGGGATTAGGGTTTAAGGTATAGGGTTGAGGGTTGAGTGTTTAAGGGTTGAGGGTTTGAGGGTTTAGGGTTTAAGGGTTGAGGGTTTAAGGTATAAAGAATTAAGGGTTGAGGGCTTAAGGGTTGAGGGCTTAGGGGTAGGGATTAGGGTTCATGGTTGAGGGATTAGTGTTGAGGGTTGAGGATTTTAGTGTTGAGGGTTGAGGATTTAAGTTTTGATGGTTTAAAATATTATGGTTTAAGGGTTGAGGTTTTACAAGATTAGGGATTAAGGGTTGAGGATTTAAGGGTTGAGGGATTAGGGTTTAAGGGTATAACATTGAGGGTTGAGGGTATAATGTATAGGGTATAGGGTAGAGGGTTTAAGGGTTGAGGATTGAGTGATTAAGGGTTTAAGGGTTGAGGGCTTGATGTATAGGGTAGAGGGTTTAAAGGATTATGTATTAAGGGTTGAAGGTTTAAGGGTTGAGGGATTAGGATTTAAGGGTATAAGGTTGAGGGTATAGGATTGAGGTATTATGGTTGAAGGTATACTGTATAGGGTAGAGGTTTTAAGGGTTGAGAGTTGAGGGATTAAGGGTTTAAGGGTTGAGGGTTGATGGATTAAGGGTTTAAGGTATAGGTTTGAGGGATTAGGGTTGAAGGTTTAACGTATAGGGTAGAGGGTTTAGGGTTTAAGGGTTGAGGGTTTAAAGTTTTAAAGGTTTAGTGTTGATAGATTAGGGGTTTAAGGGTTGAGGGTTGATTGATTAAGGGTTTAAATTATAGGGTAGAGGGTTTAAGGGATTATGGATTTAGGGTTTAGGACTTAATAGTTGATGGATTAGGCTTGAAGAGTTGAGGGTTGATGGATTAGGGTTTAAAGTATAGGGTTGAGGGTTGAGGGTTTAAGGGATTAGGGTTTAAGGGTTGAGGATTTGAGAGATTATGGATTAAGGGTTTAGGGTTTTAGGGTTTATGGGTTTATGGGTTAATGGTTTTAGGTTTGATGGGTTGTTGAATTAAGGGTTTAAGGTATAGGGTCGAGGGATTAGGTTTGAGGGGTAAAAGCACAATCCTGTGTCACACTTTATAGAGGAATCGACCGACAACAATTATTTTTTTGAACTTTGACCATATAAAACTAATCTTTATGTTTTGAATTTCAAATTGATGTAAACTAATGAGATGTAGAACTTTTGATGAAGTTTATTCTTGTAATTTTTTAGATTTTTTAGAAAATTGTTTTCATTACTTTTTTATCAATTTAAGAACAGATTTTGGAATGCTGAAAATTTTAGATTAAAGTGACTTCACAAGCCGTCAAGAAATAAATTGAAAAAAAAATCATTTCTCCCTAATTTTTCTCTCCAAATAGGTAACTTCAATATATTGTGCATGGAAAAAAAATATGAAATTTTGATGTATTATTTTCTTGTAATAACGTTTTAAAGTCAAACTTGTCAGAATTCGATAGTTTTCACGAGTCGTCAACTATTGTCTATATTTTAAATCATTTTCAAAAAAAAAATTATACCCTTTTGAAGAAGACTCTCTCCTCTTGTGCCCCATATATTTCTAAATTATTTTCAATATGTTTTACTATTTTTTAAAATTTCTAATCAACCTCCTTTTTAACTTTAACAACCTACTTGTATTATTTTAAAAATAAAATATATTAAAACTAATCAAAATATTAAAAAAATTACATATTTGGATTCACTACTCTGAACTCTACAAAAGGGTATTTTTCTTTCTTTTTTTAAAAACATCATTCTAACTAAAGAAATACCTAGCTAAAGTTTAAAGTTTCAGAAAATTCTGAAAAAGGATGAGTTGGTTGCCAACTAGGATGCCACATAGATAGTTTCGGTAGAAACAATTTCTATAGAAAGGGTTTCAGCTAAAACCCTTTCTATAGATACCCTGCATAATAAATGCACTAAATTTAACATTGTTCCATAATATAAATCACTAGGGAGAAATAAGGGACATCATTTTGTTTAAAATCCAATAAACAAGTAATCTTGCTTGGATCACAACTAAAATATATAATTTGAATGAACCAAAAGGATGTTAGATTAAACTGAGAAAACCATCATGTAGTTTCTATCATTACCTCATTTTAACATGTGAACATAGACACACACACAAATATTTTTAAAAATAATAGTGAAACAACGCTTAGGATAATGCTCAACATGATAAACTTTGAGCGCACTTGTTGACAATGCACATGCATTGTCCTTCCAAGCACATCACCCAAAAATAGAGGGAAGGGGAAATTTATTTTGGGGTGTGAAAGAACCCATTCTACACCCTCTAGAATGAAGGTAACCTAATATGGTTAGGTGTCTTATACAAGATACCCTCAAGAGAAAATTGTTCTAGGTCCCTTTAGGGTTTACTATATGAAACATGAAGGTCCACTCATCAAGACAAGACCTATAGTTAAAACAACTAATTTTTTTAGCAGTTTGTATTCCTTGAAATTATTTTTATTGTATAATCAAATTTGACCACTTACTATTGGGTTTTAATTAATATTTGATGTAAATTATTAAATAAATTTTCCCTTCCACTTTCTAAGGTTATTAATTTCAATTTAAAATTATCATCTAATTATTCCTATAATAAATGTACTATATTTAATATTGTTCCATAATAGATATAATTTAATATCATTTTTTTTTTTTCAAGATCTTAGTTTAATGGATGTAAAAAAAATAAAAAATTAAAGGATAACAATTACAAATACAATGTTATGCTAAGGTTAACCAATATTGTTTTTTATTAACAAACAAAGCTATCATAGAATCACCAAATCTTAATCGACAACAAACCTTCAACAAACCATAAGAAAAAAAGAAGCCCAAAAGCATAAACTACTGTAAATTCTTTAAAATTCTAGTTGCTTCAAGATTACTAGAGATAACATTCTCATGTATCTCCATCACATCTTCCAACTCATGAGAAGGAATGGCAACACCCTTCTTGGTATTTCTTCTATTTTTGATGTTAGGGATCACATCCAAGATCTTCTTCATCAACACTTTTTGATCATCTTCTTTAACCTCCTACACATTCCCCAAACAACAAGAATTTTACCAAACCAATTACAAGCTTTCTCATTTAGAACAGTCAACCCCTGGGCACTAGTGTGAAGAGACTTGTTGCTGACTTGCACAATAGTACTCAAATCCTCATAGATTTTAGTGAATTTTTCCTCAAGGGAAACCAGTCTAGACTCATGATCCTTACACAAATTAGCAACATCCTTCACTACCTTATCAAGCACAACATTCATTGTTTTAACCCTGTTGTAGACTATCACTTCCTTTTTTCTAGTATTTTTCATTTCATCATTGAACTCAACCAACAAATTCAGCTTAATGTTAATTTCCTTAACCTCTGAAAGAAGCCATTTGAACAAATAGAAGAGATTTCTTATTATATCCTTAGCCAATCTAAAAAATTCATCCACATCAAGCTTCTCCCAATTAAAAGGCTCCTCCTAAGACAAGCCAAGGTTTTAGGATAATCCTAAGACACCTTAGCCTTGCTCATTGACTCAACACCAATAGGAGAACCATCCAAATCAACCACTTCAACACTTTCCCTCCCTTTATCCATACCAACAGAAGCAACCACCCATGGAAGATTGGAAAGAGTAGAATTACCCTCCACCCATTTATCACCATCCCCAACCGATCTACTATTTTTCACTTTCTCTTTAGGACCCTTATTCCCTTTCTTCCCCTTATCCACTTTCTTAGCAAAAATAGGAGGATAATCCTCAATTTCCATATCAGTGTGTGATCCCCTTGACCAACATTGAGGAGGCTCAATCTTAGGATTTTTATTAGGCTTCTTACCATAAACTTCCATAGAGGTTGAACTCTCTTGAGAATACCCCACCTCATCATCCTCTACCTCCTCATCAGTAGAATCCCCCATTTTGTAACCAGACTAGGCACTCTTAAGCTTATGACCTTTAGGAGGCTTAGGAATTTTAGGAACAAAATTAACTTTAACATGCTCCATGATAAAAAAGAATAAGAGCCTCATGTAGAAAGGGCTTAGAGGGGTTCTTTCTATGCTCCAAAATTCCATTCTCCAATGACAACAACAAATAATAGGGAAAAGAAAACAACTTATTATGCCTGAAATGGTTTACCATAAAATGGAAACTATAGATGGCAGAAAATTTTCCATCTAAGGTGAAATACCTCATGATAGCTATAGAAACATCCCTCCAGATGGGCTTAATGGAGAGGTGATCATACCCTCTACATGCTAAAGACCTAATATTTTCACTTTCATTACCCTTGAAAAATTTGGCTAGAGTAGACTTTGAAGCCGAATGATCTCTATAGGATTTCCTCCCCTTAGATGGTGATCTAGTAACTTCAGAAATTAAAGCCTCGATAATCTTAACCTCCAAAACAAACACATGAAACATCCTATTATTCCAACCATTAACAACACACTTTTCCCTCTCCAGGATCTCCCACACCATACCATTAGCTTTTACCTCATCGCAAGACATAGTTTCCTATCTACAATGATCACCTTCCATGATTACCAGAGCACCACTCATCGCGACTTCAACTCAGAATTGAGAAACCAAAAAATGAAAAAGAAATATCCAAAAACAAGAGAAAGAAACACCCATAATCTATGCCAAACTGACAACACAAGGATAGCCAAATAAATTCACACCCTTTAGCACTTTTTCAAATGAATAGCTATAATTAAATGACCAAATGCAAGACTTTCCATGTCTAAACCAACTAGGGAGGAATTAATTTCCTTTACATACCAAGGAGGCCACCAACATGACATAAGGTTTGATCATGATTAATCTGAATCTCAATTGGGATGGTGTCATGAGAATCCAAACACTTATGAGAAGATACCCCAAATTTGCAAAGCAATCAACTAGGTAGTTAGGCTCATGAAACACATGTGACACATGGACCTAATCAAAGGATTTTAGAAGGGATAAAGAATCCTCAATAATATGCCACTAACTCATTTGATTGCAAAATCCAACGAAAGCTACATAATCAAATGTATCATCAGGAACTTGTGCGAATTTTCTTTTTTTTTTTTAATTTTATCCCTGAAATTTGTCGGAATTTCGACGAACCATTTTTTCATCCATGTTTCGATGAAGATCTTTCGCCGAAATTTTTACGGACCTGCAAATTTAAATTGTGGCGAGCATAAATAAAAATGAGCTCGACTATTTATTACGATAGTGTTTTGCTCGACGATTTTCTTGGGGAAAATTAGAAGAAACTCAAGAAGATATCTCCAAGTGGAGGGTAGTCATTGTCTTTTTCCATAATTCATTTGTGAAGTCAGATTTGTACTTCCAAGTTTGAAAATCATATTTTAAAGTAACATCTCATCAGATTTCATTTTTAGTCTTGTGCATTTTTAAAATTTCATTTCCAGATTTTAGACCTGACTTCAAAAATTCTTTATAAGGGAATTTTTTTATAACTGATGGAAAATTCTTGATGGATTTGGACAAAGATTATATTTTCAAGGTTTCAATTTTAACCCTAATGATCAATTTTCAATAGATTTTGGAGCCATAGCTAGATAATATCAAAGGTGTTGGTTGTTTTTTACTGTAACCAAGTTTATCTTCTAGACACATAGCATATAAAATTTCAGATAATACTGCCTTACAATACTATCAATCTATATTCTAACCCAATACTACTTATCAAATCCTTATATGAACATAGTCACTTATAACCTCACTCAAGCATTTTAATTAATTCCTTGAATTAAAGCCAAAATGAGAATTACACACACCATAACAGTGAGATGAACAAAATAACCCTTGATCATTTTATTCAAGATAATAATATATTCATACAATGGAGATGCATGACCTTGAAATGAGTAATTTTCATTTAGATGCTAGTACTGTCTTAAAAATTAAGTACCCATGAAACTAAAACCTACAATAGAATGACACCAAACCTATGAATAGTATCTTCACTATAATATCAGGCTCTTTACAATTTTTCTCTGCAAATTCACTTAGACTCGACCTAAAGATATCTAACTTGGTAACCCGTATTTCTAGTCCTGAAATCCTTCTTATAGGGAAAATGAAGGAGCAACAAGCATCGAACCAGAAATACACCTATCACTGGTCACTTGGACAGCCTTATGACATTTCAAAAATTGGTTACAACAACTGAATCTTTGAAGAATCTTCTTGTTTATCCCGTCCACTAGAGAATAACTGTTGCATTTGCTAGACTTCAAAAACTTGCACCAAAACTGCCACCAAGACATAGCCAAAATTTGTTATAACCATAATGTAAGGAAACTCAGGTGCGGAAACAGCTTCCTACACTAATCTCTTAAGGAAAGTATGGTGCAAATTCGTTTTAAACCCTTACAATTTCAGATTCGTTAATCTACTTAACAAAGATATTGCAGCAATATACCATACATACAGAAAATGAAGAATGACACAATGATTTACCCTGGGGAAAACCTTTCGGTAAAAAACCCCAGCACTCCAAAACCTGCACAATGTATTATCTTCAACACAACGGTTACAACACACTTGCAATGCAAGTTCTTTCAGGAGATTTCCAACTCTTGAAGACAAAATGCGGCAGCATGAAAAAACGTTCCAACAATACACTCACATCACAAATCTTCGCAACCCTAAAAAACGCTTATATCATGCGCTTCCCTTTTAGGGCAACTTCCGAAGATAACTGTATTAGGGTTTTACCATTCTCCGAGAAAATAGGAACTCGAAAATTTTTTTCGGGGCGATGCCCCGAACCCCACTATCGTGGAAGAGTGTACAGTACTCAACTTTATCAATTGCCACATGTCTTCACCTGTCATTGAATCTTCCAGACATAGCTCTTACGTGTCATAGGAATCCGTCATAACCGTTTCAGCCATGATCTCCTTACACACAATTCAAGATGCCGACACATTAAGTGGAGTGACACATCAACATGCAAACTAGACATGTACACTCACACTTAACTACATTATTTGCAAGAAATACATTTTACAAAACAAATAATAAGAATAGGAATTATCCAAGGTTGAGACACCTTATTCCTAACACATAACCGTTGAGCTGTTAACTGTCGGTTGTAGACTCTGTCCTATTCTTGTTCAGTAGAGTACTTTTCTACCCATCCTTGATATTCCTCATCTGTTGGCCAATTAAAATTTACCACCTCATTTACCTTGGCACTGTAAGGTGTATACTTTACTGCTACTTGATTCGCCTCCCTTTCAAAAGATTCTGAAAATGTGCTAGTGTTAATGATTTTATCCATACTAATCATCAGCATGTCATAATCTGAGTCATCACAAATCAATTTGATTTGTTCATTGATGATTTCATCTACCCTATCCTGCCATTGCTATAGTGATCTTACATTTCCTTGGGTATCGACAATATCTTGTAAAGATGTGTCACTCCAGTCATCAAACTCTTTATCAACTCTTTAATCCTCCTTCTGAAATCATCAGGTAAGGTTTGGAAACCTTGCAGTGACTTCACAAAGTATTGAGTAGGCCTTAATTGTTGAGGCCTATTAGCTGCATTTTGCGAATTTCATTTCCATATTTTGTTGTACAAGTTCAATATTCTGATTTTAGGAGTCTAACAGTTGGAAATCATAGTAAAATTAGAATTTAATAATTTGTAGAATTAGCATTTGAAAGTGTTTTTTGGGGTCATTAACTTTAGACTATCTTCTCTTTTGCAGGGGTGGTTGCATGCCGAATTTTTTTGGTGTAAAATATCATAATTATTATATTTTGTTACCTGTGTATGATTAAAAATTATTGGAGTATGATTTTGATATTTTATAAAGATCTAAATATTCAAGCTTGGTAAATAAAAATCATGTCAGATAATATTAGTCCAGAACAAAATGAAGTCACTTGATAGATTGTGGGCTAGATTCATAAAAAAGGGTGATGGGAAATGTTATTGTCCTTGCAATAATTGCAAGGGCTTAAAGACGAGAAGACTTTTAATCACAACAGCTGAGAAAAATTGTAGGCAGCATGGTAATGTTGAAGGGGGGCATGGTTATCGTCCATTGGTAATTTGTTTATTATATGTGTTTATATTGATTGAATTTGTAAATGTTTATATTGTTTTAAAATTTGATATATATATAAAAAATCACTTGATCATGATCATGGTTTATTTGTGTCTATCATTATTATAAAGGTGGGGCGCCCTAGGGCACATGATATGGATTATCATGGCTTGGAGAATGTGGTTTTGCAAGCAAAGGAACATGGAGTTGTGAATATCGAAGATGAAGTTAATGATCCTATGGAAGAATATGATCATGCACCAGAAAACACAATTGAAGATGATGATACAAATACATTGATTCATGACACATGTAGTGGCACATCTGATCATGTTGATCGAGATGACTTTGATGGTGTTCATGATTTACCTATACTTGAGAAGGCATACGAGCCGTTTTATGAAGGCTCCCAAACAACTCTTCTCTCTGTTGTATTGTTGCTGGTGAACTTGAAGGTTATGAATGGTTTATCCAACATTGCAACGTCACAGATGTTAAGGTATGTCATATTTTTTCATCTATTTTAATTGTTGTTAGTTCATCGCTAGTAAATAAAGGATGAAGTATGTACCATTAATACTCTTTATATTAAGAAATTATTTTTTGTTGTAGATTGATTGGTGAATTTTTTTACCACCATCAAATATTTTACCTCGCTCAAACTAAGATTTATCTGGCATATTGGAATGGAGTATCAAGAAATAGATGCATGTCCCAATGATCATATTATATATCATAAACAACATGAATTTGCAACAGAATGCCCGGAATGCCATATTAGTAGATATCGAACAGATCAACTAACAAAAAAGTGCCTCACAAGGTTCTCCGTTATATTCCTATTATTCCACGTATGCAACAATTGTTTAGGTGCGAAAGCTTAGCACAATTTATGGATTACCATGCACAAAATAGAAGTGGAGATGAGATTCTTTGAATGGCTGCGGATGGTTTTGCATTTAGGGACATGGAGGGAAAATGGCCACACTATAAAGAAGAACCTCATAATCTCAGGCTTTCATTGGCAACGGACGGTGTCAATCCATTCAGAGAGTTGAGATCTATTTACTTGGTGTGGCCTATTTTTGCTATCAACAATAACATTCCTCCATGGATGTCAATAAAGAGGGAGCACATAATGTTGGCAATGATTGTTCCAGGTATTTTTTTACATCAATTTTTGTTTAACGTAGCAGCATCTCATTTGTCTTATTTGTTGCATAATGACTTATATGTTTTTTCATTTAATAGTCATGTACATGAATTTATATATATTGCAGTAGAATGGTTATAATAATTATGTAATGTTTATGTTCATTCAACTAGGTAAGTTCCAAGTTAAAGATATGAATGTATATATTGATCCTCTTATCGATGAGTTACTAAAGTTATGGAATGGCATGACTATGTATGACGTATCTAGACCAATAGGACAAAGAAAATTTCAATTCCATGCAATGCTTGTATGGACAATTCATGATGCCCCAGGGCTAACAAAGTTTTTCTGGTATGTTATAACGTTCGACTGCATGACTTTAATGACATTTAATTTTATGAAGTAGATATCATGCATGTTTTTTAAATAATCTATTCATTATATATAATTATAAAAATTGACATATTTAATCCAATTATATATGATTCATAGGTCTTCAAACAAAGGAAAAATTTGCATGTCCAATTTGTGGTCCAAAGATGAAATCTCGTCATTCAACAAGTTTAGGAAAGTAGGTGTTTGATGAGTATAGGCACTTCCTCCACAGAAATCATAAGTATCGAACTATTGAAAAATATCTTTTCAATGGGAAAGAAGAGACTACATAAAAACCATGAAGAATGACACCTCGCCTATGGAAGTTGGAATATAATAGAATTAATCATCAAGGTTATACATCAGATCAAATTATTTATCTATCATTTATGATATGTTTTGAATTTATATTTTTATATTGTGTTGTGTTTACTCATGCTGTAATTGACAATGATTGTCGTTGTTAATTTATTTAACTTATATGCTTCATGAAGGTCATCAAGGCATTAATGGTCTGCTTCCAAAGGGATTGAAAAGTTATCCCAGATAATTTAGTAGGTTGCCCTACTATGACTAGCTAAAAATTGTGCATTTGTTTGATACAATGCATATTGGAAAGAATATGATAGAAACGTTATGGAAAATATTGGATGGAAGGCATGACAAAGAAAAAATTGTCAAAATTTATAGTGACATTCAGGAAGCCAGTCATGCAATGAAAAATGTCATCAATTAAATAGCGATGGAGACCAAATTAATATAAGTGCCCTTCCTTGGTTATTAATAGAGCAGCAAAGCAATGCTATAAAACAAGTCATACAAAAAATTTGATTTCCCATAGGATTTGCTGCGAACATAAACAATATCATAAGAAAGAAAGGTGAATTTGGGTCAGGGATGAAAACTCATGATTGGCATACCTTCATTAAGGTAATTATTCTGGTATATTATATATATATTTGTATACTGCATGTACTTTTCAGTGTATTATGTTTACTACTTTTGGAAAAATATTAATGAAAATATCATTTTATAATTGTTGCAGTACGTTTTACCTCTATCTCTCCTAGACAACTTCGACAACAATGTCAAGCAAGTTATATATGATCTTGGAAAATACATGAGGTAAATAGCGATATTTGTTCAATTCGTTGTATATTTTTGTCAAATCTCATTAATATATTTGTGTCTTGAATCACTTGTAGATGGTTGTCATCTAAAGCAATCCATAAAGAAGATATAAATTAGTGGAAGAGAAGAATTCCTCGTCTAATATGTGAAATGCAAAAGTGTCTACCCTCGACATTTTTTAGTGCACAAGAACACTACCTCATACACCAAGTTGAGGAGATTGAATTGTGTGGACCTATATACACAAGGTCAATGTGGATGGTTGAGAGGCACTTGAAATTTTTGAAGGCTTTGGTTAGACAAAGAGCACATCCCGAAGGTTCTATGGTGGAGGGATACATGGTATACTAGACCATGGTGGACATTACTAAATATCTTCCTAAGTTTGCAACAAAGATCCATGTAGATCACATTTGGGATTCCAACTCCGTTAACAAATTTGAAAGGGAGTACCTGATGGGGAAAGGTAGATTGAGGAAAGTGACGGGTAATTATAAGATGGTCATAGAGATTAATTAGAATAAATTTTACATTTGGTTTTTATGTATATTGTACTTATTTAATTATTAATCTTCAATATTTATCAATTATAAATTAAGGTCGTATACCATGGTAATTAACTAATTATACGTCTTTTGTGAATTTCAATTATTTTTATATAGTTGGTTGAGAGTGGGATGCACTACATTTGCATGTCACAAACAATCTTGATTGGATGTTGATATGGATTGAACGATGTCAAAAATTTGGTCGCACATTAACATGGGAAGGTGTGGCTTCATTGGTTGAAGAAGCTCATCGTAATGGAGATTCCAATGTTACACCAAGGGAAATTGATTTAGCATATGGTTTAAGAGATAAACAGGTATGTATAAATATATTAATCACCCATATTATTTAATTATTTTTAATTTTATTGATGTATATATATGTTGAGATTTTTTTCTTTGCATACATTCAGCCAAGAATAAATATGTTTATCAACTGACGATATTGCAATAAGTTTTACATGTTTGACATATTGCAAGTGAAACACCACAAGGCTATGTGGTGCAATGGTTGTAAATTTCGAATCAAAAATTTGGATGACACGAAGAAAACTTGTGATTCTGGGATAACTGTAATCTTCCAGGTGACTAATGTTTCATCTAGAAGCGACATACATCTAGAAGTCTCAAAAAATCAATACTACGGGATCTTGGATGATATACTTGAGTGTGACTTTAAATCCTTCAAATTAGTTATGTTTTTCGTCCTATGGTACATGCTACGATTGAATGAAAATGATCCCAAGAAAACTATTATTGAACATGATAATGGATTTACCATGGTTAATACAAGGCATTTTGAGCGAGCTGGAAATGAGCCCTATGTTCTTCCAAGCCAATGTGAGCAGGTATTTTACTTAGAGGTTCCAGGTAAAGTGGGTTGGTCATATGTTGTTAGACATGATCCAAGAGGAAGGTCGGTAAAGTATAATGTGGTGGAAGAATAAGATACTGAAGAAATAGAAGATGATGTAGATGATGACCAGGATCAATAGTTAGTTGATGATGTGCCTGACGAAGATGTTGAAGAGGAGGAACTAGATCATGATGATGTAGGAGTTAATGTTCATGAAGATGATATCTGTGTGGATGATGACATTATCAAAACTAATATCAATGACAATGATGATGATATGACCAATCCTTACAATGTTGAATTTGGATCGAATGATACAGACAAAGAGTTGGATGAAGAAGAAGATAAATGACATTGAAATGTATGAGTTATGTGATTGTATTATCTATTTGATATTAATTTCTTGATAGAATTATATTTGACTTATGTGGTTACATAATTAATTTATGATGTTTTCAATTTTAATTATATTTGAATTATATTAGAATATTTTCAGTTAACAAATGTGAAAAATAAAATGGATAAACCAAAAGATGAAAGCGTGAGACCACTGCCTTGTTGGGTGTATGGAGTCTAATGAAGATCTATAAAAGTGTAATCTATGATGGTGATAATTCAAAGTTTTTGGCACACAGATGTAGTTTATAACTTGTATAAATGTGCAAGTAAATGACTAAAAAACTCTACTTGAGATAGAATCACAATCCTAGTTATGTGATTCTTCTTATTGATCCAATTAATACTCTTCGGTTATTGTGATTGACTAGAAGGGTTTAATCTTTACTTGAAAGAACCAAATAATCACATCACACAAATATAGGAAATGTGTATCGGTAAACTAAATATATATATATGCTTGATATATCAATTTAAACAACAAAAAAGCATCAAAATGGAGACAACTAGATAACTGTATAATTCCACAAATAGTTGATACCAAGATTAAGCCACAAGTTCAAACATCTTCATTAACTTCATCAAAATTCATACATGCATCTGAGTCTTTTAAAGGAAAGTTTCATTCCAAACTATCTATTGTATCTTTCTCCTATCCGCCTGTATTTGTTTTACATTATGAAACAAATATAAATATATCAAAATTGTGAAAGGGCGTGTCCTTTAAGAAATGTATTTTTCTTAACAACAATAACAAAATAGAAATTATGCTCTATTAAGCCATAAATAGATGTTTGACAGATAATCTCGATAAGTTAGTTGCTTGTGTGTATCAACATCCTCCAGTGCATTCCTTATGGCTATCTCCATTTCGAACATCTTCTCATTCTATTCACATGCCCTATCCATTGTTAAATCATTTCCTGTGGCTGTCTCCAATTTTTTTTGCATCATCATCTCGCATTCCTTCATCCATTATGTGGTAATAGACATTGTTTTACTCCTCTTCGGTTAAGTACTTGTCCACCCATCTCTAATACTCTTCATCCGTTGGCCAACCAAAATTCACCACCTCATTCACCTTAGTATTGTAAGGTGTGTACTTCACTGCAACCTGATTGGCTTCCATTTCAAAAAACTCTAAGAATGTGTTGGTGTTAATTATCTTATCCATACTATTTACCAGCAAATCATAGTTTGAATCATCACAAATTGATTTGATTTGTGCATTGATAACTTCTTCTGCCCCATCCTGCCACTGTTGCAATGTCTTAAACTTTCCTTGTGCATCAATAATGTCTGGAAAAAATGTATCATTCCAGTCATCAAATCTCTCTATCAGCTCCCTAATTCTTCTACTCAAATCATCAGGTAGGGCTTGGAATCCGTTCAATGATTTTACAAATATTTGAATAGGCTTCAATGACTGGGGCCTGTTGTCCACATCAAACCTATAAGATTTGTAAATAATATCCAGATCATTTTCCCTAGGGATCCATTTCTCAGCCAAAGGCAAAACTATTTCCCAATCCCTATTGATATTTTTTATTCCATCCAAGAATAAAGAATACAAAGAATGTACAGATGGTAATTTACCGTTAACCTTTTCATTAAGATCCCTCAAAACTCTGTCAACCACCTCACTTGCCTTTTAAGGAAGCCTGCAATTCTATGATCCTATTCAATATTTGCTTATTGGTGGGATCCACAGAATATTCAACTGGCCTTGGTGTAGGACTGAGAGCAGGTGCCTGGATGGGGGACCCTAGAGTTGAAACAATTGGAGTAGTAGGGGGGACCTATCCTGCAATAGAAGGTAATGCTCTGATACTAGGAGCACTGGAGGATTCTCCCACCTGCCCATATTTCAACCTATCTACTTCAGATTGCAGCTCAACATTCCTTTGTTGCATCCTATTATATTCTGCAATTATCATATTGTATTTCTCCATTAGACTCTTCTTTTCAGCCTCTTCTCTCTCAGCTGTCTTTTGGGCCAATTCAGTCACATTTACTGTCAGACTTGTAGCTTTTGTTGTTGAATTTTTAGAAGCTCTCTTGATAATTAGCCCTCCCCTTAGGTGTGGGCTAATATCAGTCACATTTGACTTTCTGCCCTGGGGTGCCAATGCCCATATGGTCAGAGTTTCATACTCCTCATTGAAGGCAAAGTCCTGCAGAGCTGCCTTAACCTCTTCTTCATTATTTTGTATAGGGTGCTTGGACTGTACAATAGCATTGAATGCAACCGCATCAGCTATGTCCTATTTAGGAAAAAGTAAGACACCAGCCTAAGTCACAAGTATTCTTCCCTCCTCAGGAGTGATGCCTTTGAATTCTTCCATTAATTTGGCCTTGACCTCATCATCATTCTCCTGCTCAAACCTATCAGGTCTCAATTCTCTCCTACTCTTGCATTTGTTCTGGTACTCTTCTAGTTTCATCCTCCAAACTAGTTGCAAGAATACACGAGTCTTTACAAATGCATCATCATCCAAGAATTCCTTGCAGGCCTCCATCTTAGCATCTTGTGCACATTGCCCCTTTACATCCATGTCAGAAAGCACCAATTGTGTTGATCTAGGAGGGGAAGGGATGTCAACCTGCATGTCTTGATCGGTCACAATTATCTCATCCATCAAATTTTCCTGCGTTTCCTCAACTCTCTGCCTCTTAGGGCTTGGCTCTGATGGTAACATTGTAGGATCACCTCTTGGTGGTGAATCTAGATCCACAATCCTTATCCCTCCAGGTGCTCTAATCCTTGGACCTAGCTATGATGATGCTTGCATGAATTATTTTCCCTTCTTATCCCCTTCATCCTCATCACTACTCGCATTCCTCTTTCTCTTGTATAGAGGCCTTCCAACTAGTGGCTGATAAGCTGGTCTTATTTTTGTAGGCCTCACATCTGATCTTTCTATACCAAATCTAATTCCAAACTAACCCTCTTGGTCATCAAGGTGCCCATGATATTTTAAAAATTATCCATTAAGAAGTCTATTCTCTTGTGAAATGGAGTGAAATCCATTAATGGATCATATTTTGGATCCATTTTATGTATTATAGCCAGCAGCTTTTCATATGCAATCCATTTTTCTTTATTCAACTCCTGCCTATTCAAATCAAACTCATTTCTGATTAGGTCCTCGAGAAAGTTGAATTCATGTGCAAATTTGCCACCTTTAATTCGTTGTCTGAACAATGCAAAGAATCCCTCAAGATCATGTTGTCTCCTAGGACCATTCCTCAAATTGAAGTCATCAAAAAACCTTCCGAAGTGGACCCATCCTCCCTTGGAACAGACAAAATTAAAAACAATAGTGTAGTCAGGGAACAAAGTCTTTTTTACTTTCTTTGTTAGCTTGTCCTCATGAATACAACCTAGTTGCCATATAACTTTGGAAAACCCCATCCTTGATGGTACATTAAAGGGGAGGATATGAGGGGTTCCCTAGAAACCATACACCCTCAAGACAGTGCTTATAGGGTACAAGATGATATCACCCCAATTGTGACACACATTTAAATAAGGCTTCCTCACCTTCGGTCGGAGGAAGTCATGCAAATCTTCAGGGACTCTTGGCACATTTACCACCAACAAGGCCCTGAGTCTAGAGGCAAAGCAGTTATCAAATTGCATAAAACTGACACCTCTCTTGTTGTAAGACAAATTTGCACTCCACACCTGTACTAGTAACCTTTCTCCATTCACCTCCTGCCTTAACTCCATTTTTTCTAGGAAGAAAACATTCTTGTACAGGAACATATGCATCAATAGGGAGTACCAGAAAAAAGGAGTGCTAGTATCCCCCACATGCAGCTTCATCAAACCCTCGTGCATCTTCTCTAACAGGAATGATGCAAAGTCATATACCATAGAGAAGTTGGGATGCTGTATTTAGGCTCCCATAAACATGTACGCAACTGGAATCACAGTATTAGGGATGAACCCTAAAATTTGGCACAATGAATAAATTGTTTCTAGGAAGTGACTGGAAAAATAGCTCATCATGAAAGGCTCCTGGTCATTTGGGATGATAAGAATTGTTGAACTGCCTGCCCTGGCTAGGTGAGGAGGAAGCAACCTCAATCTGAAAAGAAGCTTTGACCTTTTGTACTCCTCCTTCATCTCTTCAAAATCTATTTGGACTAAGAAAGGGCTATACTCAGTCAAATAAAAAATCTGTCGAATCTCATCTACATTTATGCTTAGCAGATTTCCACCATCATTATCCCTTATGACCCTTGTTACAGGATCATACCATGTTGCCACTGCTCTGAGCAAGTCAACATGAGGGAACACATTTGGCACTGTTAGTTACCCATGTTGTATCTCCAGGCATTAGAGAAGGGGTGAGGTAAGTTTCACTGTCCGTACCAGAGCCTAAACATTTCAAGACTAGTCATAGGAATCCTGGCATTCGCAATGTTATAATTTCTGCACACTAGACCTTCGCCTAGGGTCTTTCCATTCATTAAAATCAAACCACTCTTCCTATCATTTTTTGACAACGAGATTGATCTAGGAAGTCATCATACAAATTCCTCTTCAAATAATCAACATGGCCAGAGTGTTGCTTCTGTGGTGCCATCTTAAACAACTAGGGCTTCTTTTAAAAAATCAATTCCTCAAAGAAACTAGGGGTACCTAGAACACATAAATACAACATAACTGTGCAATTCCAATAATTTAAATGAACCAGTAACCCTACGACAATAATTAACAGAACCCCTTTACTAGCATAATAGAACCCTTCGCAAAGACACAGCCAAATTAACCCAGAAGTTTAGAAAATAACTCACAGGATTTCACACCTTACAGAGAACCAAACTTCATGGTGATTGCTCGAAAAAATTTATCCCTAGCTCTGAGCTGCTTGGAAAATACTTGAATTCTTTTTTGATGAAGATAGAAAATGAGCAAATACTTTATGTCAATTGAATTGAGTCAATAGACATCTCGTCTGCCATCTTCAAAAGGGCTGACCAAATCTCCATGTCAGCATCAAGGTCCCACCACATAAGTCAGCGCCAAAGGAATACACGTGGCACTCGCCCGTGATATCGCGATCACTAAACATCCTGCATCTTTGGATCATGTGATGGAGGGCAACCGCTGATTCCTACCATCGGCGATCATGTTCACTCACAGCAGTTAGCAACACCAAACATAACCGTCGAGCAAATTTTTACCAAGATTATAACATCACCATCAATCTTGAGCACATGCATCTCACAACTGTTTTAGTAACCCACTTTATAACGTATTTAAGTCCGACACAAATATTAAACACTTTATTAATCCCTTTTTGATATCGACGGCTTGGGACACGTGGCGCTCGCCTGTGATATCACAATCACCAAACAACCAGCGGTGATGTCATTGCGAGATCACGGGGAGCGGTCAGGATCAATCGTAGGAAGATTGACGATCATTAAAAACACAATAGTCAATAGCACCAAACATAACCGTTGAGCAACGTTTTACCAAGATTATAACATCACCGTCGATCTTGAGCACGTGCATCTCACAACTATTTTAGTAACCCACTTTATAACGTATTTAATTCTGACACAAATTTTAAACGCTTTATTAATCTCTTTTTCGGTATCGGTAGCTTGGGACACATGGCGCTCGCTCGTGATATCACAATCACCAAACAACCAATGGTGATGTCATCGTGAGATCGCAGGGAGTGGTCAGGAGTAATCGTAGGAAGATTGACGGTCATTAAAAACACCCCTTGCAAAATAAAACAACTATTATAAGGGAGAAGGGGACATCACCTAGGACAACAACAAACGATGGCTCAAAGTTGTTCTTAAAGCACAGGGCATGGACTAACCCAGACTTAAGAAATAATAAAGTCAGGTGAAATAACCTTTTTGCATGTACAGATTGTGCAGTCGTCGGATGAAGTGATTTCAATCTTGATCTTTGCTCGCAGACCTTGCAAGGTTTCTGCTAACGTCACAAATATGGTGTGAGGCATGCGAGATGCTGCCATCTATCACATTTGATGGTGGGGACCAGTTTTTCTCGCTAATCGATGATGATGGCTGATGCTGACCCAGACTTAATAAATAATAAAGTCAGGCAAAATAACCTTTTTGCATGTGCAAATTGCGTGACCGTCAGATTAAGTGATGTCAATCTTGACCATTGCTCGCAGACCTCGCAAGGTTTTTGCTAATGTCACAAATATGGTGTGAGGCATGCAAGATACTACCATCTGTCACATTTGGTGGTGGGGAATAGTTTTGCTCACTGATCGATGATGAAGTCTAATGTTGACAGTTGTTTCTGTATTGACGCATCATGGTCGTTCCTCCCTGACCTCACGTAATTAAAACTGTAGTTTCAATAATGTTGCAAGGTCTGCGATTTGGTGATGCATGGAATCCAATGTTGTGCACTGATAACAAAGGTGGGGCCCATTTCCGTGCTGATGTGGTGCCCGGTAGGTGAATATCCTGTCCATTTGGTGATTGGAGGGAGATGTGGCATTTTCAAACTATTTTGAGTAAATCTGAGTCGTTCTCCTAGCCAACGTTGTGATTGATCAATGACTCCTATTTAAAAATAAATTGGTATTGTACTATAGTCATTTTATCTCGTGTGAGTGAATAGTAATGGTCGAGTTCGACTCTGCCTACATAATTAAATGCTAAAATTTGTGAATTACTATTTTCATTTTGTATCTCTACATTGAGGAAGAATTGCTTGGTATCGAGTGAAGCAAGTTGTGGTTACAATTTCTCAATTTCGCTGCCCTGGATGTTCTGCAATTGAAACCGTAAGTAGCACATACGCCATTTCTTGTAAATTCAGAAGATTTTAAGGTTGCTTGCTGGGCAATTTGTGATTGTTTCTTATTTCTGTTCTTGAAGAATCGATTGAATAGATTTTATTTTAGAGCTTGTCTAGATAATTGCTAGGGATTTTTGAATATTGAAGAATTTTATGTAAAGGCTAAAGGAGAAAATTGTAATTATTTTCTATCTAAAAATAAACAAACCCTAGTTCGAATTATCATTAGTCTAGTATAAATGGTACCCAAGGCCCGAAGTTCTGGTTTTGAAACCACTACCAGGTCTTTATCCCAAGATATTATTGATTTGTTACAACCCTCTAAAGGCAAGAAGCAGGAGGGAAAGGTTTTGTTCTATGGGTCTCGAATCTTGGAAGGATAGATAGACAAGCAATGTGCAATTCAAGATGCCAAGTTACCATACACCGGGTGGCAGTTGTTCTCCAATTGGTTTGGGAACATGAATTTGTGGGTTCCTTTGTGTAACTCGTGGAGGTTAGATCTGGGTAAATTGGTGGCTCCTAATTTTTATATGGATGTAGATCTTTTAAAGGACATTGCTGCTAGATATGACCCTATGGCCTGAATTGTCAAAACACATGTTGGTGTGCAGATGATTAAGATAACCAAAGAATAAATTGCAAAGATTTTCAAATTGCACGAATGGAGTAAGGATATGGTTCCTATCGACTTGGAGGTTTTTAGAAAAGAATATAGAAATACTAGGGGTTTGTTTAGAACATCCTTTTTAATACCTCATTTGGAAATCTCAAGAAGAGGAAAAAATTAGAAGAAGGTAGTAATTGGTAGGAATGAGCCTGAACCTTTTCCTGTGGACTATTTCTCCAGTTATTTCAAGAATAATGTTTGTGCTTTATGTCAAGTTATGGGAGTCAGCTTAAAGAAAACCTTGCCTACCGATATTATGTATATGGTAGTAAATCACCAGCACCTAGGTTTTAATGTAATATATGATTTTGCCACTTATTTGGCAGAGAATATGCACACGGTTCTAATAGCCCTAAAGGAGGGGAAGAATTAGGTTGGATTCAGATGGTATTCCTTTTTAATCCATATGTTTCTATATAGGGGTCAGGCTATGTTCGAAAAAGATATCAAATTAAAGGAGGAAGGAAACATTGAAATGCCTGTCCAATATTGGACTAGGATTCTTGACATGCATGATCATAAGTTTGATTATGTAATTTTCCATAATGTCTTTGGATCTAAATTAAGGGAGGCTCTGGTTTGTGACCCCCAAAGGATCCCAAAATAAATTCATGACTTCTTGAGGCCGATAGAGAGAAGGCCTGAATTGAACATAATGCACAATTGGGGAGACATTATCCCCTATCATAATACCACAGTTTTCAGGGTTTTTTGCACTAATGTCAATCCAAAGGTTCTACCAAGGGAGGTGCCCCTTAGAATTGGATTTTTGGAAATCATGAGGAAGTTGGGGGGGGCTCAGGAATTACACTTGTCAGTTGAACAGAAGAAAGGTTCTTTCTTCGTTGAATACATAGCATTTGTTGATTTTGTTATGGAAAAGGGAGGATGGAAGGAGTTGCATCAATTGCTTGGGCCTTATAGGCTAAGGACTGTGCGCCCCAGGAATCATGATCCTGAGGGTTTTATCTCTCAAATGAAGGAAAAATATTAGACAAGAGCTTTTGTCCACAACTTCTACTTTCCTGAGGACACCATCAAGAATATTTTTGATTTGGAATTACAAGATGAGAGAAAGACACTATACATTGCCTACTCTAAAATGGTAAAAAGTAAGCAGGAGAAAATACCTGGTTTCAATCCCATACCTAATGCTAAAGATGAGTTTAGCAAGGCAATGTATGCTATTGATAATTTTGAGAGCTTGGTTGGGGTTTTGAAAGATGAAAGGGTTGTGGAAGAAAGGGGAAAATCACAAACCATCGAGGAGTACCTTGAGGTAAAGGAAGAGGAGAGGCCTACTTATCAGCCCCAAAAGAAGATAAGCATTTTTTCTAGAAGAAAGGGAAGTAGGGCTGAAGATGTTGCTAAAAATATTGCACCATCTTCTTCAAGACAGTCAGTACCAAATGTTGTTGATTTGGACTCTCCAATTTTTTCAGAACGGGCTTGCCCACCATCACCAAAGAGGCAGAGGGTTGAAAGAGTAAAGATTTTTGATTGTGATGGTGATGAGGATGATGAAATTATTGTCACTCGGGATGAAATGCATCCTGAGATTCCATTGGAACCAGTTGACATTGCAATAGGTTCAGGGACAATTTCTTTGAGGTTAAGAAAATATGAACTCAAAGGAATAACAAGCAATGATGACTTGAGAATAGAAGCCTATAGAGAGTTCATGATGGATGACTCTTTTATTCAAATCGGTGCTTTTAAATATTTTGTGTGGAGAGCACATTTTTCATTATATGCTGAGAAGGTGGCACATGAGAGAAGTCTACATCCAGAGCTCCCAAAGAAGGTAATTCAAGCTAAGGTCAAGGAACAGATGAGAGACAAATTCAAAGAAATAACACCAGAGCGGGCCCGAGAATTGGTACAAAAAAGTGGAGTGTTGCTACTCCCTGAATGGCATATCACTAATGTTGCGGTGTTTGACAAAATCAGAAGAGCTAATAAGCCACTTCTTACTACTGAAGAGGAGGCTAAATTGGCACTCAAGGGATCAACCTTTAGTGAGGAATGGGTTGCATTGGAAATATGGTCCCTATCCACTAGCTCTAAAAAGCCAATTGTTGCAAAACCTTTTGACTTCAGTGGTCACTTGGTTGTGAGGAGAGTTGCTAACACCCTAGCATTGGAAGCTGCTGATATGGTCGTGAATGTTGCCAAATTCACCAGAGCAACTGTTGAAGATTTGACCAAGGACCGGGATAATCTGAGAGGCCAATATAATGACATTATTATTGAATATAATAAGAGTCAAAAAAAAGGTAGCAGAGTTCAAAACTGAATTGGCTTTATTGAGGCAAAAAATGGATACCATGAGATCTCAAAAGCAAGCCAATTCTAGCCACACTGTTCCCAACCCACTAGTAGAGTAGTCTCAACCTCCTGCACAAGCACAGTCTTTGGCTATTGTTCCATATAATATGGGACAAGTGCCTATCGCTATTGAGAGGGCTACTAGCCCTAGAGGGGGAATTTCTAGGGAGAAATTGATTCATCAGGTTGAAGAATATAAGGAGATGGTAGAGAAAATCTGGGATGCAGCAAGGAGAAGCAATGCAGTGATAGTGGACAATGTTTTGAAACATTTTAACAGAAGGGTCTAGAGTAAGCTAAACAATGTTCATGCAAATTATGTCCTAATATTGCAAGCACTAAAAATGTTTCCAAGGGATAAAGAATTGGCCATCCCATTGCTAAACAAATGGAGCCCTAGAATGGAGAAGTTGAAATTCATGGCAGTAGGGGCAAAACAACATGGTGATAAATATTCTAATGTTATTGCAACATATCAATTGGTCAAGGGAATTGTTGAGAAAACATTTCAGGGATTTTCCACCCTAATGGAATCCAAGATTAAATTACTGAAATATATGTATGATGGAAAGGACCTGACCCCATTGCCTCATATTTTACATAGTCAGGATGAAGTCAAACCCTTGTAGGTTTGGAAGGAGAAAATGAACAATATAATGATGTCTCAAACACATGAGATATGCAAAAATGCTAGCATCCACATGCTAGAGAATACATTGGAAAAGTTATCTTTTGTTATAAGTTTCTTAGAGAACTTTGATAAAAAGGCCACATCGATAATGGTAAAGTATGCTCCCTATCAAAACAAGGTTGATCAGGTTGTTTCTTTCTAATGGCCTTTCGAGGAGGAGTTTGAATTATGGAAAAAGGTGTTCATTGATGAACTGGAATTATGAGTGTTATAGTCGAGAATTGCAACTTGGTCATGTATAATACAGGTCTGGCCTTAGATATTATATTCTAAAATTACATTCTCCTTTTGACTCCAAGTACAGGGTGCTAAGGTGGAGTTAATACTATAACAACTAAGCATGCCTTTGATGTATGGGGAGCGGCCTTTGGAGTGATGTTTTCTTTCCCCCTTATCAACTAATGATGATCTTTGTCTTATATTTTCCACTCGAAATCAGGAGTTAGCAGTCCAATTACAAATGGACATGTGTACTCTCCGACCTGAAGCTTGTTGGCTCTCTTGTTTTATAAAAGGGAATTCTGGGCTGAGAGAGCGGTTGGTTGAAATATCCAAAATGTGAGAAATAAGAGTCTAGTAATATAGAGAGTATGAATTGTAAGTCCAGGTTTTAAAAAAAATTGAGTCAGATTGGAGAACTTTGTTAATCATGGGGTTTTTGAGCATGTTTGTATCAAACTCATGAATATTTGGAGTTTATTTTCTCTCCTATTGTGTTATGTTACATGGATTATTAATGAAATATCGATCAAAGATTATTTTCATTTGTTCTTTAGTGTGAATTATGTTTTACAACTCTGGTTCAAAGGATCAGTTAAATGCTTCAGTTAACCAGTAAATTCATGCAATATAACAAATAGGATTCATAAAGGAGTAATAAACTCAAGTATAGATATATGGGTTGTAATGTAATTCATAATAGATCATAAATGTTCAAAATGAAATTTACCCTGTAGTTCAGTTTTCTCTTTTGACTCCGTGCGCTAGATATGGCACTAGAATTCTGATTATGTTTTATTCTCATATGTTTTGTGTTATGGCATCAGTATATTTTACTTAAACTTTTCCTATCAATTTACTTTATGTGAAGTTTGTGATCTCTGTTAAATGGACATGAGTATTTTTTAAGGAATAGCCAATTTCTTGAAGGATTTCATCCTTTAACATTAATTGGGGATCTATCTGTTGCTTATCTGTGTGCAAATGAATTGTTTAAATGTTGTATGTTAAGAGCACATGTTAGGGAATACCCTCCTGGATTTTACAGAGTCCGAAGTGAAGGAGAATTAGCCTTATTTCTATTCTCGTTAAGTTGCCCATACTATTCCTAGTCTTTTATTATTGAATGTGGCGAGTTCATAGGAGCTTCTAGGAAACACGTGTGGGTTGCAGTAAAAAAATGCCAACAAGTTCAATTGACAACATGATCTATTGAGTAATTACAAAGAATTCATAATTTGAAATTCTATATTTTGACAACATGATCTATTGACAAGTAGGAAGTATTTTTCACATTGTGTAAAATTTTGATATTGTTATCAGGATTCAATCGTGTAGTTTTACAAGTCAAACTCATTGACCCATGTTTCATGAGTAGTGTTTCACAGGAACCCATCTCTCATGATAATGAATGGTCCACTTAGCACTCATTGCATCTAAATGATTCTCAAAGCAATGAAGCACTAGGCCTTCCTAGGAGGTCACCCATCCCAATATTACATTATCCATGATTTTATTAATAATTGATCATTTTGGATTTTGACAAACTTGACACACAAATGACAATTTGACAATGAAATTAATGTATCACAATTAAGTTTCAAATTGAGTAACACAATAGAAACTAAAACAAATTGAGAGATTGTTACGAGGGTAGTGATGCAACTTTTCTAATTAGAGTGTATTCCATGAGATTACAATTCTTTGAGATATTTTGTCAAATAGTTCACAAGATTTGTCTATCCTCCCACATTTTACATAGATTTGAAACTGGAGTCTACAACCACAAAATTTGAGAAAATTCATCTTCATATTATGCTTTGATGGATGTCCATACCTTGCTCCAAATCTCCCATATTAAGGAAATCGACAAGGATTTTGGTGAAGGTTGTGGAATTTGTCTATGCATCTACCAATTGCATTTGATTGAAAGTTTCTAAAACTATAAAAAAATCCATTATGTATATTCTACAATCATTTTAGTCCACAATTTCACATTTATTTGGTTTTGCATCTACCAATTGTATTTGCTTGAATTTTCCTACCAAATTTTCAATGTAGATCCATTTTATGTATATCTTACAATATGTTGGTGTTTTTTCCCACATAGGATTTGTAATTCTCTAAGAGGTAGCCAACCTTCGTTATAAAGAACTGCAAAGGCTAGTGGCCAACTAACAAGATTCAGTCAAAGACTGACATCTCCTACACTTTTGGCTATGTGAAACCAAGGTGGGTAAACCCAAGTGTGTTCATAAGAATGTTTCATGATTGGTAAGAACACTTCTTCTTACAGATGCAGTCCCCACTAACACTAATAGACAGTCATTACCTTGGTTGTGGCAAAACCAAAGAATAATAACAGATATACCAAAGCAAGGAGACTGAAAATTATCATAAAATCTATATCCCAAAAAGAGATAGCAGTTGATATTTGTTAAAATGTTCGGGTGTTGAATCACTGTGCTTAGAGTCACGGTCCTATACCTGAAAGGAATTTACCAATACTATCCACTGCCTCATCCATTGGGTGGGAGTCATATAAAACATAATTTAGATGAAAATGAACTTATCAGCATAGTGCTTTGCTACCATGAGATTTTTCAGTATATTAAAACAATACTCCTTAGTGAATCCTGAGCATATAACCATAAACATGTAATTTGTTTTCAAGCATTTGATTAACTCATTAATTTAAAGCAAGAGAAAAAATTACACTTTCAACTACACCATTGAAATTGAATGAACAAACCCTTGATAAATCCATTCATAATCCATGGCCCATACACAGGAGAGCAAAATGTCTTAATTTTTTTAGATTTATTTCGATATCAATAATTACAAAAGCATAGTATACTTATTTCATAGTATTCCCAACCCAACATGATTTCCTACATAATACCTTCAAAATCTTACATTACCACTAACTGTACCTATTCTAAGCCTTCAAACCCAAAAAAAAAAAAACAACCCTTAACAATGAGCCATCAAATCTCCTTTATAGGACAAGAGAGCAACAAAGTAATAGGCTACATTGTTCATTCCAAAATTGAATTTCATTTAGAATGATATTAAAATTCACATTCCTCATCATTAGAAAAAACCATAATCAATTCGAGGAATCAAAATAGTTATACCATTGTAACCAACCGAAGCTATAGACAAAAGAGCGTGGCAGGCACGCATACGTCCACATCAACACACCACCCAAAAGTAACACACCCAACAATTGCAACTACTTGCAAGACACACGGCCTTGGTAGAGGCGATCGCTGCTAGTCCTTGCTTCAGTAAGAAGCGAGACCAACTTCCTTTTATTCGCTTTAACACATGATCTGGTAGCATGGCACGATGCCATCACGATTATTGGGGAAACTGCGAGGGGCTCTTCATTGACCTCCAACAGCTCGCTCATGGACACCAAGTAACATTGGTAGTCCAAGTCAGTTTTGGACCCATCACCATCAGAACTAGAAGACACCATTGGGGACTTGGAGCTCCCCATCCCTTTATAAGCATCATGGACAACCTCAGACTTGCTAAGGACAGGTTGTACCCCGTCAGACTGCAAATTTCTCACCCTGAGTCTGGTACTTCTGCGCATAGCCTAATGGTCCATTGCAAAGAACACCTCGCAAAATATAGGAGAGACTCGACCACCTGCAAACAAGACAACTCAAAATGCGATGATAATACCAAATAACACAATGAGGATTTATAGAGTTAATTGGTGCAAGAATATTAATTGCTCGAATGCAGCACGAGGATTCGAGCATTTTAGTGGTTGATGTAGCCACCCCAAATTATTTGTGGCTTGCGAAGGCATGGCATACAACCCATCATTGCATTTATTTGGAGAACACTGTTCGCACGTAGGAAAATCAAGCGAGGATCCACTGGAAAAACCCACACCATTAATGAGAACAACTTGCAGAGAGCAAGAACTCCCAACGCGGATGAACAGGAACCCAACAAAAATTGAATCGTTAATGCAGATCGAACATGGCAAGTTAGACGACTCAGATTGAGTCAAAAATTGTTTGAAAATACACATCAGCGCCCTGGGAGAATCGTGCCCAATCACAACCCAAGAAAACAAGAGGTTGCAACTGGATAGCGGGTCCCACCTAGCCCTGTCGCTTCAAGAACCAAGCAACGTGTCGCCTCTTCGTAGTCTCACAGTACCCTCAGGGGACTTTAATATGATCGTGTGAGATCCATGAGGAAGGATTATCATTGATCTCCCTCATTAATACCCCACGGGTAGAAAACACCCACCTTAAACCCCAGAACCCTAGCCTCCATGCATGTAAATTTTAAGTCCCACCATAATCCTTGTACGGTCCACATGATTTTTTTTATCCTTTGTTAAAGAAACTATTACAATATATTTCTTATTTATGTACTTATTTTCCATACATGTTTATAAAAGTTTGAAATTATTAATAATATTAATTTTGGCAAGACATTAAAAGAGTGTTGATTGTAAAAAATATGCATCCTAATGTGAAAATGCAAAAAATGGAAGCAATGACTATAAAACATAAATTTTTATGTAGTATCCAATTCAAAGAATCATGTTACCCTCTACTTTGAATTTTTTAGTATAAAAAGCTAAGGAGATGCTATAAATAAGATAGTAAGTTGACTATTAGCATATACCAATTTTCATAGAGATGTAGATTGTTGGATGTTTTGGTTGTGTTGCTTATGATATGTGGTTGTCATTGATGTCAACACTATTAGCATTAATGTCTTAAAGGTTGTATATGTCGAGGATATTGAGAAAATTAGAATAAATATGTTGCAGATAGTCTATGAAGTTGTGGAGATCAGAGTGATGGAAATTTTTGTACGTTGGTATTCTAAAGTTGTGTATTAAAGGGTTTTTTGATGAGCCTATCTAGTATATCCTCTAGAAGTTTCAGAGGTGTGCATCAAGATTGGAGCGAGTTATGAGTTTTTGTGTTTCTATAGTTATTTTGTTGCTATAGTTGGTGTTTCTGAAAGAAGAGAATGTAATTATGATGAATTGAATTGTTGTGTACGCTCTTGATATGTTCATTGATGTTTCTTGATCTCATACTCTATCATTGTGGTACGTCCACGTTGATCAGTGTGCTCGTGGTCAAATATTTTTCCTTTGCATGTTTGAGTTTTCATGTTCTTGGTCGACATGATGGTGGTAGCATGTTGTAGATCCTTGTGGATTAATTTTTGAATGCTTGGCATGTTCGAGGATGTTGATTTATATTTTCATTATGTTGTGACCGATTTAGGTTAGTGCTCATTGAGATTTGTTCATGAATTGGGCTGACAGTTTGAATTCATCTATTATTTATTTTTGGCCGACAGTTGTTAATGTAAATTCATGAAGTGGATATATAAGAGCGATTGTTTTATTCATTTAGAGAGAATGTATGTGAAGTGTATGCGAGATATGTGTGAATAAATATTATATCATTTGAATGCAGAGCGGAGTGTGAAAAAGTTTAAGCAAATTATGAAAAAGTATTTATGTGCCTAACTGAAACTATCATTGGGCTTTTGAAGAAGCTAATTGCTTAGTTCAACCTCGTCAGATGGATTTAATTTGATTATCTTATGTAAGGTAGTGAGCCTTCCCTTTGAGCAGTGAGCTCTAGGCAGTGTTCCCGAATGCATGTGCATTCCTTATTCATTTCTTCTATACTTTTAATAGGGTATAAATTATGGATTAACTTCCACCGTGGTTTTTCCCCTAACAGGGTTTGTACACAATATTTCTTGGTGTTATGTGTGTTTCTGATGTGTTGTTGATTCATGCTTTCACTGTTAATTATCAGATCTGAGATTAAAGGTTAATAAGTTTAAATAAGTTTCAATTTTGTATTAACTGATTCACCCCCCCTCTCAGTTGTCTATCCTTGTTTTCCAACATAGATACCTTCCATTTCAAAACACAAAACAATATTCAGTAGATAATCAACCATCTTTCATTTGTATAGTGATTATTTTATCCCTATAGGAAACAAGTAGAGTATATAAAGAAAACTAAAAAATCCAAAACTACCCCTATTTTGTAGTTTGGTGTGAATTCATTCCTCTCTTAGATCTTCTCTGATTATTTTGAAGAGACCAAGTGTTCTAACTAAACTGTGGTTCATTCTATGTGCATGTAATTTTGATCTTGATAGAGAAAATTAAAAAAAATATTAATCTACTCTTGTCAAAACACAAACAATAATCAGATTTAGTATAATAGTCAACCAATCATAAGGAAAACATAATATGAAGATGAATTTTCTCAAATCTTGTGGTTGTAGATTCCCTTTTGAAATCTATGCAAAATATGGGAGGATAGACAAAGCTCATGAACTATTTGACACAATGCCTCGAATAATTGTAATCTCATGGAATACACTCTAATTAGAAAAGTCTCATCACTGCCCTCATAACAATCTATCAATTTGTTTTAGTGTCTATTGTGTTATACCCAATTTGGGATATGGGGTATAACAAAATAGACACTAAAATAAATTGAGAGATTACAATTCTTTGAGACATTTTGTCAAATAGTTCACAAGTTTTTTCTATCCTTCCACATTCTATATAAATTTTAAAATGGCATCTACAACCACAAAATTTGAAAAAATCATCTTCATATTATGCTTCGATCGATGTCTATACCTTGTTCCAAATCTCCCATATTAAGGAAACCAATAAGGATTCTGGTGAAGGTTGTGGAATTTTTCTTTGCATCTACCAATTGCATTTGTTTGAAAGTTTCTAAAACCTTTTCAACAAATCCATTATGTGTATATTCTAAAATCATTACAGTACACAATTTCACATTTATTTGGCTTTGCATCTACCAATTGTATTTTCTTGAATTTCCCTATAATATTTTCAATGTAGATCTCTTTTGTGGATATCTTATAGTCCTTGTAGACCACATCACTTTGTTTTTTGAAGAAACTATTACCATATATTTCTTATTTATGTTCTTATTTTGCATACATGTTTATAAGTTTGATATTACAATTAATAATATTAATTTTGGCAAGACATTAAAAGATTTTGTTGATTTTAAAAATATATGCATCCCAATGTAAAAATTCCAACAATGGAAGCAATGATTGTAACACATAAATTTTTATGTAGTATCCAATTCAAAGGATCATGTTACAATTTAGGGTTATGATTGGGTATTTAATTAGGGTTAGGATTTAGTGTTCGGGTTAGTGTTAGGTTTAGAGTTAGGGTTAGGGTTAGGAAAAATAATGTTAGGATTAGGGTTAGATTAGGGTTTATGTTTTATGGTTAGGGTTAGATTTAGAGTTTTGGTTATGGTTGGAATTAGATATGAAATTAGGGTTAGGGTTTAGGATTACAATTATGGATTATAGTATTAGGGTTATATTTAGAATTAAGTTTTAGGGTTATTGTTGTGATTAAGGGTTGTTTTTATATTTGGCTTAGAGTTGGGGTTAGGATTAGGGCCAGGGATAGGGCTAGGGTTAGGTTTAGGGATAGGTTTAGGGTTATTAGAGTGAATACAACTAATTAATAAAAGAAAAAATATTTAGGGTTAGGTAATTAGGATTAGGGTTGGGGTTAGAGTTTTGGTTGTGGTTAGGGTTATAAAGATATGATAAAGGTGAGGGTTAGGGTCAAGGTTAAGGTTTTGAGAAAAAGGGTTAGGTTATGATTAGGGTTAGGGATAGGTTTAAGATTTGGATTATAGTTTAGGGTGTAGCATTTGTCTTTAGTTTAGGGTTACAATTAGGGTTAAGGTTAGGGTGTAAGTTAAGGTTAGTGTTAGGGTTAGATTAGAATTAGGATCATGGTTTAGGGTTTAGGGTTAGGGTTGTGTTTATTTTTAGGGTTACAATTAAGATCATGGTTTAGGTTTTAGGGTTAGAGTTATGACTATGTTTAGGGTTGTGATAAAAAGGATTTGGGTTATGGTTAAGATTATGGTTTTGAGAAATAGTGTTAGGGTTAAAGTTATGGCTAGGGTTACATTACTGAGAAAATAATGGTTTACTTTCCAAGTAAGGGTTAGGATTAGGTTTATTGTCAGGGCTAGGGTTAAGGTCAGGGTAGGAGTCAATATTATTATTAGGGTTAGGGTTATGGTTAGATTAGGGATATGATGTTAGGTTTCAAGAAAAGGTCTAAATTTAAGATTAAGCCATAGTTGGCTATAATGAACATGAGAAAAAATGGATCTAATTTCCTTTTGTGGGAAAATAATCAACTACGACTTAAACTTAAATTTAGAGATTACCCTAAACTCTAACCAAAACCATAAACCTAACCCTAAAGAAAACACATAACCTAACCCTAATTGTAGTGTTTGAGGCTAGGCTCAAACACTATATAACCTAACCCTATATAACCTAACACATAACATGGCACTAGAAAAAAAATATTCTCCCAAAAAATCTCCTCTACTTCTATTCACGCCTACTGGAGTTGCAGCATTCAACATTGGTGCTTCAACCATTCATTCAAAGCTAAGAATTCCAATAAGATATTTAAATGAACTAGAAGGGACAAGACTTACAACTTTCCAAGAAGAAATATCACATGTCAAATACATATTGATAGATGAAATAAGTTTCATTGGGGAGAGGTTGCTTGAAAACATAGATTCCAGGCTTCAACAAGCATTCCCAAAAAACAGTAACCAAAGTTTTGGAGGTGAGTTCTAGATTGAAATTGCTAACTTTGATAACTTTAAATTACAATATTTTTTATTCAATTCTATTATAGTTCCTTCTATACAAATTCATACTTATCATTTTAATTAAATATTTTATATTCAGGCATATCTACATGATTTTAGTTGGAGACTTGGCACAGTTACCTCCCATAAATGACATGACTCCATATGAAAGAAAAAGGTGAGAAAATCTACTATGGGAAGAATTCAAAATGGTCATTACATTAAGTTGTGTTTTTTGACAAGATGGACAAAATGAAGAACAACAAATATTTTGTCAAATTCTAACAAACATTAAGGATGTGAATCCCACAATTGACAATTGGATGTTGCTTTCATAACTCTATAGCCCAACTATTCAATGGTCATTATTCTAATGACTCCTTTCTCACTTTGATGGTGGACAAACGTGACATTATTTAGGATATTCAATGCCTAGATATTTTCTGGAAAGCTTTAAGGTCAAATATATAGTGGCATAAAACTCAATGTTATAGGAAACCATTCTTAGCCAAGCCCAATTGGTTCAATTCATATGGATAGAAGGGGGTTGATCATAAGGAAGTGTTGAGATTCCTAAGCATCTCTTTTACCTTTTAGGTTTCTCCTTCCTCTTTAAGGAAACATATCATTTCTAGAGCTGAGAAAAATTATCATATTAAATTATGAAGCCCCTTTCTTTGGCAAAGAGATTCCATGTGTGTTCAAAAAATTTTACTGCACACATTTCCATTACTCATGTTGCTAAGAACCTTGCAAATCCTCATATTTGAAGATTGAAAAAATCCAAAGGTATATTTTATGGCCTCCCTTTAACCAAGGAAAATGGTTTCACAAAGTATCCTAGGAGTTTTAATATTTCCCTCATGACTTTAATAGGCTTGGATTACTTTATATTCACTACTCTAAATGGCGCCATAATAGGCTTTGCTTGCTTTATATTCACTACTCTAAATGGTGCCATAATTTTAAATTTAATTAACATACTCTAAAACCTAACTAAACCAGGTTGTAGCTAGTCAAATTGGACAAGTGAAAGGTCAATACCAACGCTGAGGAGGAGTTTGGAGAAGTGAAAACAAGGTCAATACCAGTGCCGACGAAGAGTTTGGAGCTAAAACAAGGTCAATACCAGCGTCGAGGATGAGGTTGAGGGCACTCAGGGAAAATCGACGACCAAGGGACAATGAGTACTGTATGTTTGGCACCCCCATTCTTTTTAACCTACAATTTTCATGCCTAGTTTCCAAAGATTTTCTTGTACATTGGCCCCTCCATTCTTGTAAAATGGTATAAGATAAGACAAAAAAAAAAATAGCTTAGTCTTTCACATTTTTATAGTGATTACTAGAGGCACATAGACCAATTCTTCATAATAGAAGAATTTGATCATACTTTTCCAATGATGGCATTATGAGAAAACCTTAGGTTAAATGAATAATTCCTAGCTAAGTTCTTGAAATCATGTCCAACCGTATAAGAGAAGACTGTTGCTATGTGTACTTGGATAACATGGAGAAAGGCTCTTTGGGCTCTTTCATCAATCTACATATTGTTAAATTTTAACACCTAAAAGTGAGAATGAAGAATCTTTCCTAGGATGGTGGCCAATTATGCTTCTCAACACCTAGATTATAAAATCCTTGTCAATATCATTTCCATCACAATTAAACCTATTGCTTGAGATATAGTCATAGAGGTAAAAAAATTGGCTTTCTTGATAGTAGATACATTCTAGACAATTCAATCCTTGCATCGAAGATTGTTGAATGGGCCCAAAAAACTACTCATGATGCCCTTTCTATTAAGTTAAAAGTTTGACAAGCCATATGATTGCATCGAATGTCCTTTCATTTATAAAAGGCTCAAATGGATTTGTTTTCAACACTAAATTATTATCACACATTCAAAATTACAAAATACGAGTTAATGAAGAACCTTCATTCAAAAATGATGCCATGTCAAGACTTTCAAATGAAGGTATTTTTTATTTTAAATATTTCATGTCCAAAATGCTTTATAAAAGGAACCTTGGCATGAAGGACCTTCAAATGAAGACCTTAATTCAAAGTTCCTTCATTAGAAGATCCTTCATATGAAGGTTCCTTTAATTCCATCCCATTATAGCTCTTAGAGTTGTTAGAGATATTTTTGTTTCGAAGTAGAGATTGGACCATCAAACAGTGTCACCATGACTCTACCAAGATATCCATCAAGTTTCTTGCTTTAAAAGACCCCTAAATGCAATGAACCTCTATCATACCATGATGCACACCAATCCACCGAGTTAAAGTTCCAAGATAGTGGGTGGATTGGTGGATTTCATTTCTATTTAGCCCTCAAACCCTTACATAGGCAAAACAGGGCAGTCTCTGTAAATCTGGTAAAGATGTGCCACTCCAGTCATCAAAATTCTTTACCAGTTCCTTAATCTTCCTACTCAAATCATCAGGTAAGGCTTGAAAACCTTGCAGTGATTTTACAAAAACTTGAGTAGGCCTTAATGATTGGGGCTTGTTGTCTGCATCGAATCTAGAGGCCTTATACATAACATCTAGGTCATTGGTTCTAGGGATCCACTTCTCAACTAAAGGAAAAACTAATTCCTGATCCCTAGTAATGTTTCTTATTGAATATAAGAATAAAGAATATAAAGAATAAACTGATGGTAATCTACCATCAACTCCCTAATTTGGATGCCTAAAAACTGTGTCTACAACTTCATTTTGTTTGGCAACTGCTCCCTTCTCACTTGCTTTTAGAGCTGCCTATAGCTCTCTAATCTTATTAAGCATCTAATTTTTGTTGGGATTTATAGATTACTCAACCTCCTCTTCAACTGGCTCTAATGAAGGACTAGGAGCGAGAGTCAGGATGGGGGACCCATGAGTAGAAACAATTGGAGAAGTTGGAGGTACTGATCTTGATGTAGAAGGTATGGCCAAGGTACCAGGAGCACTAGAAGACTCCCCCACATGTCTTTACTTCAACCTGTCTACCTCAATTTGCAGCTCAACATTCCTTTGCTGCATTCTACTATACTCTCCAATAATGGTCTTATACTTCTCCATCAAATTTTTCTTCTTAGCTTCTTCTCTTTTAGCTATCTTTTGGGCCAATTTGGCCACATTTACAGTAAATTTTGTAGCTTTGTAGTTGAAGTTTCAGAAGCTCTTTTGATTATTAACCCCCCCCTTAGGTTTGGGCTAATATCAGTAACATAGGGCACGAACCAACCTAAACTTAGGAAGTAATAAAGTTAGGCAAAATATTTAACTCAATTTATAAAAACGAGCCCGACCTAGATGAAACAATGAGACATAAATCATTTTAATACCCACTCCAAAAAGGTAATGGTTAAATATATCTCACCCAAGGTTTTACAAGGAACATTAGGATTTTTATGAAAGCCAAGGTAAAACCCAACCTTAGGTTCCTCCCAAACAATGTAACAAGCCAAGACAAGGGCAAAACATAAATGGAATTCAAAGAACAAGATTTGTAACTCCATCAAATCCACCATGATGCACACCAATCCACTGAGTTACAGTTCCAAAATAGTGGGTGGATTGGTGGATGTCATTTCTATTTAGCCCTCAAACCCTTACACAGGTACAACAGGGCAGTCCATGTATTTGATTGTTTAATCCCACAAAACAGTGATTGAGAACTTCAAAACAAATGCAAATGAAAGGGAACACATATATTTATCTACACCAATGATCTCAAAGCATTTCAAGCTTGTATGGATCCATACAACACAAAAGAAATTTAGAAAAATTGTAAAAACATAGAAAATTGCTTCAAGAATGTGGTATCTGATATGAAATTTTGGTATCAACTCCTCCAACAATTGCAATGGGATGGGAATACAATATGATACAAGTGGGATAAAAAATGAATTGTTTGAAGCATCGAACCAATATGAAAAGATGAAAGAAAGTGCTAACCCCTTAAATTGAAAATTTTTCTTTTAACTTTAAGTTTGTTGGGTAGCCAATTCTTTTAAGTTATCAAATCCTACCATCATACATAATCAAAATGTTGTTGTTTCAAATGACTATGAGCACTAACTTTCACTATTTGAAGATGTTGAAACCTTGTCATAGAGAATTAGAACATTGATGCAACCACTCATCCTACCTTAAAACATACCAAAAGTCTCCTAGCAATTAGACATAGGAAGATTTAAGATGACTTAAACATTTTTTATTGCCAAAGAATAATCTTATGATGACTTTACCAGGCCTAGTACACACTCCCTCCCTGTTAACCACTTAGACATATGGAAATTAAATGTAAATTTTCTACTATTTTTAGTCATGTAGGTGTCCAATAAACCACTTGGTGGTGTTTCCCTTCCAATTTAATTACTTGAATGAAGAGAAAAAGTCCTTTGATTACAATTAGAGAATACATTTGACGCCTTGGTTGTGTAACTAGTGGACCCTAGTCACATTTAACACTTGTTACAAAGTTTGGGAGTTAAAACATTAAGTAGATTTGATTTGTGATGGACACATTTGGACGGTAGTAACAATAACTTGCAATCTATCAAGACTTGATTACCTTATAACTTGTCAAATTCTAGTGATGAAATGATAGATTAATCATAATGTCACCTTCAAATCACATTACCATGAAATAACTTCATCCAACATCCTTATGAGTGCAGGTACCACCAAATAGGTATTTGTTAGATTTGTCTTCCTCGAGTGAGGGAAATTCAGGAAGAGAAGAGGAAAGCGAGACATGTAGTAGGTCTAAAAGAGGGAGATCAACTAGAGGTCAAAATATTAGAAGAAAATTCCATAAAAGCGTGAAATTTTTTCTTGTTGAAGGGGGGTCATGTTCTTATGATGATGAGAGCATAGGCCACATCGAGGTGCCCTTGAGGTACAAACATCTACGGAAACAATGGGTACCCAAGGAACTTCCTCCAATAAACACTGATCTTTGTGTCAATGAGAGGATATATCGCATATCACCATCGTCATTACATGGTTTGGGCCTATTTTGCATGGACGACATAAAGGTCTATTACAAAAAAGTTACTAAGTTGATGGAGTATATTGGACCCTGTTACAGTTACAAAGATTGGATGCAGCTGGTTTGATATACACGAAGTATGTGTAGGTATGCACTATCAGTAGATTATATACAACTAAAAGATAAGGATCAAAATAAAGGAGTGGCTAGGTACATTGATGGGAGGCCAAAAGCATCAGGGAATATTGCAGGGTTTATAAATAGTACATGACCTGGGTCAAAAAATAAGCAACCCAATTGTATATTCGAGGCGTGAGACAAAAACCGTGTATTCGTATGTGCGATAAAATCAATAACTGCAGGGGAAGAGTTGCTAATCGATTATAATTTGAATCACTTAGATACAAAAACAATTACTATGGGTGTGGTATGTATTATATACCATTTTACCCAACCTCCAATTAATGACTCCAATAAACCATTTTATTATTATGTTTTTTTTCATAAGTCTATTGGTTTCATTTCGGTAATATTTTTTATATTTAATTTTTGTCACAGCGGGACATTGATCATATGAGGAAGGCTCCGGCCCAGAGCACAAATCATGATCCATCTTTAGGTGCTTCTACCCAACAGGTTTACCTCATTGTAATTGTACAAATTAGATACAAGCAAAAAAAATTATTATTGTTTTTTTCATGAGTTTATTGGGTTAATTTTGATCATATTTTTAATATTCTTGTTGCAGTCGGTTGATCGGGGAAAGGCACTAGCAGTATAGGAGGGCATCCATATGGAGGTACAATCAATATTATGCGATGATGACATCACATTTTCTACAAACCCTATGGATATGATGAGGAAGGCCCAAAAAAAATGCAATGAAGAATTCCTTAAGTTGGTATTCATGGTGCTTCAAACAGATGAGATAAGAGAAAGGGTTAAAATATTGTCTGAGAGAACACAAAACTTGCAAGTAAGTTGTCATGAGATCTTTAATTATAACATAAGTTCATTCATGGTTTTATATTTTTTACTATTTTATGTCATGAACTAAAATATGTGTTGTTTTTACAAGATTATTTGCATCCTCATCATGTTGTTGGCCATGATCAAGGTACTGCAAGTGTTGCCCAGGAAGTAGGGATCAATACAAGTGTCAATCTTGATCTTCTTGCACATACAACACATCATCTGACCCCATCATTTGTGCCTATATTGTCGACTGAAATGTCGGCAACACATACCATGCAGGCATTCGGTAGTATATCGTCTGGTAGCGAACACATGCCACTACATGTGTCAGTACCTATGGATATAGAGGCTGCTAGTACTGGTGATGTTTTAGCAGCATTTCCTGGATCTTCCCGTATTACTAGTACGGAAACATTTTCGGTCACGTTTGTGGTGACCGAGGATTTCCTTCCCATAAAGATAGAGAAAGTCCCAGGTACTTTAAAATGTTTTAATTATTATTATATATAAGCCAATTGAAATTTACTTATTGATCACTCTTTATAGACTAATGATCCCATGATCATTTTGTAGGAAATGATGTTTTTTATAAACATCTAAGTGATCTTACATTGGAGCTCTCCGGTCCCACCATACGTACATGGCAGAATGCCCAAAATCAAGAACACGGGCACCACAAACTTGGCTCTGGTGGTTATATGAAAATAGCCGCACGATTTGTAAGTATCAATAAATGAAATATTGCATCCAAATAATAAATTGCAAACAATTTTGGTTTTATCACACCATAGAAGAAAATTTCATGATCGCATGCAAAAATGCAGGGTTGTGATTTCAACAAAGTGCCCACAGAAGAGGAACTGAAGATTGCCTTCCACCAAGGCTATGGAGCCTTGACTGAACAACTAAGAGTCTCGACTGGGCAAACACAATCTTCCACTACATCCAACACGCAGGTAAATAAACTCAATAAATTTTATTTCAAATTGAATACTTGTGCAATCTATTCAATATTAATTTCCACCATAATAATGTTCCTATTTGTTTTACATAGATAAACAATGATAATACTGCACATGACATTGGAATGCAGCCTAGCGAGGGTGGAACACAACCTGCCGATGAAGGCCATGGTGTGCATCTCGATACTGGATGTATTCATGTGCTATACAAAATTCAATATGGATTAATACAATTAAACATCTTTAATTGCATTTGGTGTATTAATCAATGTAACCTTTCGTGTTTCAACTTTAGAGCATGTAGAGCGTGATCAACATGTTGAGCATGATCAGGCTAGAGAAGATCAGGAACATGATGTGGCTCCATCAGGTAAAGAGGACCACTCTAATGTTCTTTTAAACATATTTAATTGCAATTGGTGTATTAATTAATGTAATCTTTCGTGTTTCAACTCCAGATCAAGATTTAGAGGGTGTTCAGCATGTTGAGCATGAGGCTATAAGACAATATCAAAAACATGATGTGACCCAATCAGGTAAAGAGCACCACTCTGATGTTCTTTTAATTAATGAAATACATGTAACAATAATAATAAAACGTATCAATTTAACATTTCTTTGCTATTGCAACAGACCCCCCTTGCAGCCATGTCTGCATTGTGAGTACACGACTAGGCATACATTAAGATCACAAGCAGAGCTCAAAACAACTTAAGGGGGGATAGATGATTTTGAAAACGATAATCCACTTCAACTTTTTTTAGCTACAAAAAAGAAACAAAAAAAAAAAGTGATTGTAATCATATTATGACAGCCATATTTTTGATAATATGTAAAAACTGAAAAAATGAAATATGTTAATGAATGAATGCGGATATGTTAATGAATAAATGTTATATGTTAATGAATGAATGTTATATGTTATTAATGGATGAATGAATGAATGTGAATATGTTAATGAATGAATCTTATATGTTATTAATGCAGGATAAATGAATGAATGTTATATTTTATTAATGGATGAATGAGTGATTAATGTTATATGATCAGGTATGGGGAATTGAGAGTGATGTGAGGGGGGGCAGGGGCCAAATGAGCTTCCACCTTCACGTGTTTGGCCCTATTAAGTAGAGAATATTAAACTATTCTCAAAACAAAGAGAAGCTCAATAAGGTAAGTAATGCACTTTTCAATATAAGAAATGCATCGTTTGAAGCATCAAACCAATATGCAAAGATGAAAGAAAGTGCTAAATTTTCACTATGAACATTGTGTTGTGTGTGGATTTGGTTTCAAAGCTCTATTTTTATTTTTATTTTAGTGGTCTCTAAAATTTGACTTTTGTGCATAACAGGTTAGTGGAAAATTTGACAGCTCTGAAGGGTTTAGAGGCTCGATTGAGATAGATACATGGATATTTGGATCTTTTTGTTGATGGGAGGCTTCCACTTAACCATTAAATTTTTTACCATCTACAAGTATGCTAAAATATCTCTACTTACATTCATTCAACTTACTGTAATATAATATCTGACAAAAATCTCCTTTTCATTATACTTAGATGGATTTTCATGCCCTGTTCCACATCACATGTTTTAAAACAGCCAAGAAGGATGTTGGCAAGGGTTAAGGAATTTGCCTTTACACCTGCCAATTGCATAGTTTACGTCATTCATACAGCATATTGCCAATGCGTTTCACAATTGTTGGAATCATATCCTATAATTACAGAACTATTAAAATTAAAATATGTAAGTTTCAAATATGGCATTACATATCTTTCTATGAATTTTTTAAAGAAAATGTCAAAATGGAGAAAAATTAAAAAAATAATCTACATAATTTCAAACATGGCATTACACATCTTTCTGTAGAAGGCATCAAAGTAACCTTCAAGATTGACAGTGGCAATGAGTACAAGGTCAGTATAACTTAATGCTAATTGGGTATGATTTTATTTGTTCAAGACCAATTTTGATTCATTTTCTGGTCACACTACTTTTATTTACATTTATGTTTTGCTAATATCCATTTTCCTTTACATTCATATTCTTCTATACATATTGTGTTTACAATAATGTTTTCCTTAATTTAATCTAGGGGAGAGGACCCAGTACCTGAGCAACTTTCAATGTCATGTTGTTAGGATTTACTATGAAGCTAATCCAAAGCTTTTTATTGTTGCTCGAGGCCATATTGCAGTGCTTTCTCTAGGAATCCCACATGATCCCCATCGGGTATTTCTTTTTTTAGTCTCTAAATTTCTTAGAAGAAATCAACAACCAGTTTGTCTAAATTTTTATCCTTGTTTACACATTAATATCTCTTTTGGCAGTAATGGATCATAGTGGATTCATGGGGTCTTAAAGAGAAGGATCTCAAACATGGAGATCAAGAGTGGGACCAAGTAAAACCATTCATAATCATGCTCATATTGTTTTATTGACTATCTAAGAGCTAAGTATCTAGGATAACATTCTATATTTTTCTATTGAATTTCCAGAGTGAGAATAATTTTGGGTTTGCAATCTTATTTTTTAGTACACTAGCTGAGTATCCAAGACGCACTGTAGGTACTTTTTCTCACCAAATTACTCATTTTCCACAAATTTATATTCTAGTGTGTAGTTTAATATTCACTAGTTTGATTTTTTCTTTTTTAGCAAAATTAGAATCCAAATCGAAGGTTGTGCTTGTTGTCCATGACAATCCCCTTGATCTCATGACTCATCATAGGTTTTATATTTTGCTCCAATTGTTGATCAACATCAAATGTGGCCATCATAATATCATCCATAGCCTCCATATTCTACAATTATTAATTGCTCATTTATCATACATAGTAACCAAATAATGCAGGCCTAGAGCTTGGACTGCAAATGTATGCAAAAAATGATAAATCCATGCCTCTGTAAGCATAATTAAACACAACTAACATGTTGTTTGATATTTTAAACAGTCATATGATTGTCCTTTTTCTACCTTCTAAACACTAGTTACTCAATGCATACAATAATTTATTGAAATGCAAAGTTGAATGGCCTCTTAACTCTTGACACTAATGTCATTGCATTTGTCAAAACAAGGTTAATCATATTGTGATCTAAATTTTCATAATGAAGTCTTCCAATCTGTCCTTTAAATCTGAGCATTGATGAAAATCCAAATTGTCTTTTACTACCCCTATTAAATGCTCATGGTCTTGGTACATCAACTTTCTCTCTTTGATTGACTTGTCCTTATGTCCTGTCATTATCCCTATGGATGCACTTTGGAGCCTCCTACTACTTTTATATATCACCCAAAGTCACCCCGATAAGTATTTCGATCCAGTCATCCCGATATATCTTCTCAGGTAATTTTGATTGTTGTAATAGTATTGATCTTTCATCGATATGCCTACATTTCAATTATTAGTTTTTTTTTTTTTAAATTGAATTGTTCTGTCAAAATTGCAACGAACCGCAAAAAGCGTCTAACGAATCTGTAATGTATTCGATGAAATTTCACTGTGATGACTTGCCTATTTCATCACGAGTTCGACGAACTTATGTTGTTAATTCGACGGTTCATTGATGGTATGCCACACGTGCTCCAGGTATTGTTCATCGCTAGAGCGACGAAACTGGCATCTCAATTCCGACGAATGAATGTCGCTGCTCTGACGCTTCATCGATGGTACGTTGCACGTACTCTGGGTACGGTTCATCACTAGAGCAATCAAACTGGCGTCTCGGTTCCGATGAATGAATGCCACTACTTTGACGCTTCATCGACAGTATGCAGCACATGCTTCGGGTACGGTTCGTCGCTAGAGCGATGAAACTGGCATCCTGATTCCGAAGAATGAATGTCACTGCTCTAATGCTTCATCGATGGCACGTTGCACGTTCTTGGGGTACTTTTCATCGCGAGAGCGACGAAACTAGCATCCCGGTTCCAATGAATGAATGTCACTTCTCCGACACTTCATTGACGGTATGTCACACGTGGTCCAGCCACTCTTCGTCATGCAATTGATGAAGGTTGCGTCGCGGTTTTGATGAATGTGTGTCGTGCGTTCGATGTTTTACAGTATGTCAGGATGTGGACAAAAAGTGAGCGACGACGCGGATTTTTGCGATTCGTTGGTCGGCCGACAATAGATCATCGAAAGTCCGACTAACGTCCGTAAAAAATTGGGGTCAAATTCAATAGTGTGCAAGATAGACCATGAGGAAGGATTCTTCTTATTCAAACAATTAATTATATTTAGAGAATCACCTTCCAACCAAATTTTCCTAACTCCTTTCTTTTTAGAAAGAAGAAGGCCATGGTAGGTAGTTGAGGCTTCTGTAAAGGTTAACCAATATTGTTATACTATTAACTAGTTGAAATATTATTTAGTGATATTGATTTACCTATAAAGTTTAAGTATTTTGAATTATAAATACACTAGATCTTCTCTATTTAATTAATTTTGAAAATAAATTTAAAAAATATTTAAATGGGTGAGGAATGAATCTCAACCCTTGGATAAGATTTCCTCCCACCCTTGGATTAAGGGCACTTTCAAGTTACCCTAATCTCATATTCATAATACTATTAGTTTTCTTCTTCTTGCCATTTGGCTCATTTTAACACTTGTAGATTGGAGAGAAAGCTCTCTGTGCAAAGAATGGAACAATTCATTGCAAACTACCATTATCTATCTGGTTTAGAGCTTAATCTTATTATTTTTTAAAATTTACATTTTGGGATTTTTGTTTACAAGAAAAAAGATTATTTATTTACCTATTTTTATTTTTATTTTCCTTTTGATGTTGTAGGTCTTCTACCAACAATTCCAGACAATGAAGTTTATAAATGTAATAAATAGGGGTAAAAAATTTGCACACACACACACATAGTTTTATATTTCCATGGGTTTGAATCATTCCATCAAATTGATAAAAAATTATAGGTTTTGATGGTGAATAAATTATACATTTTTTATTTCACAAGTATTTCACAAACAATTTTAAAATATAAAATCATAGTGTAACATATAAAATTTCTATCAAAATTATCAATTTATTTTTATGAAGCTAACATATAATTAATTGTTTTCTCTAGCATTTACAACTTTATGGTTTAAAAAACATTAATAAAATTTGCATCTCAATATCATCCTTATTAATAGTAATACACACACACACACATGGTCAACATGTGTTTATAAAAAGTTTATAGATTGTTTCCCACAATCTAGAACATGGACCCACTAAAACTAGAGATGCCAAGAAACCAACCTTTCCACAAAACCAGTTCCTTTATGATGTCAAATTTTTACCAAGAAAAACTAAAGATCTCATCTCCATGTTAATGATAATTGACCTCCTACTAAAAATCAGTCAACCCCCAAGATTGGGGTCACAAGGTAAACTAATAAATATTTTAACATTCTATACACAACAAAGCACATTAATACAATACACCAACGCATAACAATAATTTCTAATGTAATGTCCCTTACCCGGTTTGCCCTAGAATTCACTTGTTGATTAGGTTTAGGGTTTCTTCTTTTCAAATAAATATTTCCTTTAACGAAGTGATCTTGGATTGAAACCTACATTCACCATATGAACCATATTTCCACATATACATATGTCTGTTAGCATTAATATCTAGATATCCAAATATAAACAGAGTCATAAATGCAGTTATGAAGACATGAGGAGTGCCTTGGGTGGATCCACCCTGAAGACTTCTTGTTAGGCATGGGAGGTTGTTCACCAAAATCCTCCTTTCCCAACGGCTTAGTACCTGCATTCTCCACACATGGAAGTACCTCAGAAAACATTGGCCCTATTAGGAGAGGAGGGAAACCCTAAGGGGACAAGGGCCTACGACCCACCACCTCCTATTATAAATCCCATGTCTCGGGCCTATGTAGGGCAGAACCCCAGGTGGGACCCCCATCCTTCATGACCAAACCCATGCCTTGGGCCTACAAGCTTGAAGGTGGGGTTTTTAGGCAAACCACTTGGCGAATGCTTCCCCCATCCTAATAGGGTACAAACACGGAGTAGAAAATATTTGGATAGTCACTTGTGAATTTACTATTGAATTATCTATATGCATGTATCATGTTTGAGAGTATTATATGGATGCATGAAAATGTAACATAATGCAAAAAAAAGTACATGGATCTATATTACTACAATAATTTCAATTCTCATCATATTTAGTTTGTCTATGATCAATGATACTACCAATATAATATTAATAATGATGGAAACTAAATGCAGCTATATCGTACCCTTTAGTTTCCTTCATGGTCATGATAATGCTAAAGGAACCATCATCAATTCATAAAACTATTATAATATTGATAACATCAAAGGAAAACATTGCACCAATAATCAAATGAGCAATATTAGTTTCTTATATTCAAAATATGCTAAATATTATTGCTAGGTGAGTACAAAACCTGAGTTGTTGTATTTCTCCACATTTTTTGATTCCTTACTTGCCTCTTTCAACCTTATACTGGATTGATCATAGGATGAGGACAATTCATAGATATACATAATCTACTTATGTTTATATTAAAGAGTCATCATTGCTGCAAGCATCAATATTGCAATGATCATATGTAATATATGTATATATGTATTTCATTTAATTATATATATATATATAATTATTCAATCTTCCAATAATCACTATATATTTATATATATATATAATTTCCAAAATAAATTCTTGACAATAACACAATCAAATAAACCTCTCATAATTTATTTCATTTCTAATATGCTCCTCTATGCTGATTTCCAATACCCCACCCTTATATATCCTCATATCTTAATGGTGGGGCACACCTTTTTTAATGGACATCTCCTTTAAAGACTAATCGATGCTTTATTGATGCCTAAGTTTTTAATTACCAAGTGTTAAATTATGTGATCATCGCTTTTCATACATTTAATTTTTGTCATTTTTAACATATTAATCCTTGCTTTATTATCGTTGCTCCTTCACATTGATATAATTGTCGCCTTAGTTCATTAACATTGTTGTCTTTTAATAAGGATTTTATACCAATCATTGTCTTCTCATACTGTTGTTTGTTTACTTATTTTAGTTTAATAAATTATGTGTTTGTTTTCATATTAGTTATGTATACATTTCAATATTATATTAAAATGATTATAACTATAATAATATTTAAATTGTTTAATATTTCTATTTGTATTTTCAATATTTATATTATTATATATTGTATTTGTTTCTTTATTCTTGTATCATTAATATAGTTATTACCAATAATATTTTTTGTTGTTTTATTTATGTTATTTATATTATAATTATAATACTACCTAGGATAATCATGATTATGATAATTATGAAATTGTTAATATTTATATTTATATTTGTAGTAAGTATTTGGTTATTTATTTGTATTTCGATGTTTGGATTTTAACCTTTTAGTGTTGCAATTTCGAGGAAATGACATCTAATTCCCAAATACCCCCAAATAAAACAACACAATTAAACTCTCAAGAGGACCATGAAGAGGGAAATTTTTGAACACTATCATTGAGGAAAAGATTATCAAAATTACACAAAGTTCTTACAACATATGTAATGCCACTTTTCCTCCTAAAGTTGTTTAAGTATTAGCAATGAATTTAATAGATTAAATGCTAGAGTTAAGATAATTTACAAGATGTAATGTTACTAAAATGATGTGAATAACTAATATAAAATAACCAATTTAATTATAATATATATAATAATTAGACAAAGATTTTAAATTAAATAATTAACATAGTAAATTAAATATACATCCATATAATTCAACAAGATTAACATCAAAATCATATAGATAGTATTCCCAATATATTGTAGCATCAATATTTTTTAATACTTATCAAAATAGCAACACTTGGAAAAGCCACATGTTCACCCTAGGAATATGTTGGTGGTATTAGATCTTACTATGGAACAATCTTGGAGGAAATGGTTCCTTTAAAAACACAACACACTATTGTGCTCTACACAAGTGAACAACAAGCTTTAGTTAGGACAATCCTGAGTGTACTTTGTACCTTGAGTTGGACACATTTTGTGTGCTCCCTTATCTAATGCCCATAGCTCACCCAACTACCACTTTATTCTTCCTTGAATGTTATCCCCCCTTTTTCCAAGTCTCACATGAATTCCTTATATATCCTTTTAAGGGGTGTTTTCCAAACCATCACATCCTTTTGCAAGAGTTTTCTTTTAATAATTATTCTTCCCCCTTTAAAAGAGTTTTTATACATATTATTTATTAATCTATATTTTAACCAAAGGATCACAATATCCTGTATTTTTATATCTTCCCTTTAATTCTAAAGGGTTACTTCATAACCTTCTCTTCTCTTGAAGAAAAATTAACATAACAACATATCACAATAATATTTCTAATTTCTCCTTCACAACCCACATCTCGATAGAGCTTCCCAATTCAAAGAAGCAAATAAGGGTACTCTTACCTTGAAAATTTCTCCATCATAGTCATATTAACTCTACCCCAATACATAGGGTGTTCTTAATCAATTTGGAGAGCCTACCCAACAATACTATCCAACACCCAATAAAACAATATAACAAATACCCAAAGTGAAACATATAAAGCATAAAATTTCACTCATATAAACAAACACTAATAACATAAATATTACTCCATTAATTTCTACTTAACCATGACTAAGGTTTTATTAACCTCCCTTAATTAATAATTTCCAAACAAGGTTTTTGAATCTTGATGAAGACCTCTCCCAATCTCTCCTAGCCTTTCCAAAATTAGCTCAATCTTCTACTCACTATTCTCACTCAATGCTTAGAAAATTTCTTCAATTTTTTTGAAAATTTATCCCTCAAGTTTAGGGAGAAGAATAAATAGAAAAGATAAAACTCCCATCCTTGAATTTGGAGGTGACACTTGTTACCTCCACATTAGATATTGCACTAACTCTAAGATTCATACCTTATTGAAACCTACCTCCTTTATAAGACTCCTAAGTGTCTTCATTTTGAATATTCCCTTCCAATATAGGCCTCCATGTGTCCTCACCTATGGTAATTCATGGAGGATCTTATCCTCAACCCCAAAAAATCCAAAATAACCTAGAGTATGGGATGGAGTGGTGATACATCACCCAACCACATCGTAACCTCCTTTTACTTTCATCACCATTTAAAAATGATAATTTTAGCAAGTTAGAAAATATTTTTATAAAAAATTCTACACTCCAAAATGGCCTTAACCCATAGTAATATAATCTAGGATCTTAAAATTAACTTAAAGGAATAAAAATACTCGCTTTAAACCACTTTAAAAATCCAAGAAAGAAAACTCCAAAAGAAAACACTTAATTGACCAACCTTCTCAACGCATAATATTTTAACACAACTAAAATAATACAAAATTATTTCCTATAAGAAATTACCATAATTTTCAAATTACTTAAGAAACACATTCACAATATAATGTAAAAATTCACATCAGGTGTGACCTGAGTTCCTCCATATGAACTAGGTTAAGCCTAACTAGTTGAGAACAATTAGGTTTACCATTTAACCTTGGTTCCCATTGGTAAGTCCTATGCACTTAGACATAATTGTTAGTTTTTAATATTAATAGTTATAGTTGAAGTATCGAGTAATATAATGCATTCAAATTTGACATACAATTAATTAAACATCTATTATCTATAACTCCATCAAGATATTTATAAAAACATTCAATTCCTCAATTGAGCCTTATTTGATAAGATATATATAAAATCATCATTTTTACCACACATGTAATCTAACCATAACCATTGAATTGTAATTTTCCACACACAAGAATTCACATCTCTCCATATCTCTCCCCCTATCCCTCTCTACCTACCTATCCTTGTCTCTCACTCACTATCTCCTCTCTACTTACCTCTTCCTACATGAATAAAGATAGATAGATGGAGGCTTGAAGAGTGGAGATAGAGAGAAGTAGAGATGGAGAGAGAGGGCAAAGGATGGAGGGAGGGGGATAGGTGGGATGGAGAGAAGTAGATATGGAAGGAGGAGAGAGGGAGAGAGATATGGAGAGAAATAGAGAGGGAAGGAGAGAATGAGAAAGAGAGAGATAAGAAGGAGGGAGGGAGAGGTAGAGAGGTATAGGTGAGATAGAGAGAAGTAGAGATATATTGGGAAGGATGGAAGTTGAGTGAGAGAGAGAGAGGGGAGGGGGGGAGAAGTAGACAGTGAGAGAGAAAGGAGGGAGAAGGGAGTGACAAAGAGAGAGGGAGAGAGAACAATGAGATGGAGAGAAGTAGAGAGAGAGGGGGGGAGGGAGTGAGGGAGAAGTAGAGAGGGAGAGAAAGAAAGGAGGGAGGAGGGAGTGACAAAGAGAGAGGGGGAGAGAATGATGAGATAGAGAGAAGTAGAGAGAGAGAGAGAGGTAAGTAGAGAGAGGGAGGAGAGAGATATAAAGAGAGTGGAGGGAAATATGGTGAGAGGGGAGATATAGAGAAGTAGAGATGGAATGAGGTAGGGAGAGAGGGATGAGATATAGAGGTAAAGAGAGAGAAAGATAGGTAGAGTGGTAGGGAGTGATAGATGGAGAGGTAGGTAGAGAGAGGAAGAGGGGAAATATAAGTAGAGAGAAAAGGAGAGATGGAGGGAGAGAGAGAGTTGACAAAGAGTGGTAGGGAGTGATGGAGGAAGAGGTAGGTAGAGAGAAGGAGAGGGGAGATAGAGAGAATTAGAGAGGAAAGGGGAGATAGAGTGAGAGGTAGGGAGGGGGGAGAGGTGAGATAAAGAGGAACAAAGATAGAGGTAGGTAGAGAGTGGTAGGGAGGGAGGGAGAGAGAGAGATAGAGAGAGAGAGGGAGTGGGAGGGAGTGGGAAGATAGAGAGAAGTAGAAAGGGAAGGAGAGAGGGAGGGAGAGGTATGGAGGGAGAGAGAGGGAGGTGAGAGAGAGAGGTGAGATAGAGAATAATAGAGAGAGAGTGGTTGGGATTGATGGAGGGAGAGGTAGGTATACAAAGGGGGAGGGGAGAAAGAGAAAAATTAGAGAGGGAGGGAGAGAAAAAGAGGTGAGATAGAGAGAAATAAAGAGAGAGAGTAGAGAGGGAGGGACGGAGCGAGCAAGAGGTAGAGAGATAGAGAAAGGTGAGATATAATTAGAGAGGGAAGGGGAGAGAGAGAGGGTGGGAGATAAAGAGAAGTATATAGGGAAGGAGAGAGGGAGGGAAGGAGGGAGGGAGAGAGGGAGAGAGAGAAGTGAGATAGAGATAACTAGAGAGAGAGAAAAAGAGATTTGGGGGGAGAGATGCCAAATAGAGAGAATTAGTGAGGGAAGGAGAGCTCGAGTGAGAGAGAGGTGAGATAGAGAGAAGTAGAGAGAGAGAATTAGAAGGAGAGGGAGAGGGGATATAGTAATATGTAGAGAGGGAAGGCGAGAGGGAGATAGAGAGAAGCAGAGAGGGAAAGAGGGAGGGAGAGATAAGTGAGAGAGAGAGAGAGATGGACAATTAGAGAGGTAGTTCTTGAGCTCAAGGGAGAGAATCAAATAAAGGGATGAAGATAATAAGAGAGAGAGGTCTAGAGCGTAAGGGATAAAAAATGAGTGAGATAGAGAGAGAAAGATGATACAACTTTATGATTACTAAAATTTGACCTCCTAATTGCTAGAATTTGACATGTTGATTATTGATAATGTTAAGCGCTCTCTTAGATATCTAACCATCTAATTATTTTCATGTTTTGAGTGTGTTAAGGTTTTCATCTTTAATTTTTTTTGTTAGTGTATTTGAGTTTTTTTTCAAAAGCCAATGTGTGGTATTTTTTACTTTATTTTTTAACCATTCATCAAAATTTCAAATAAGTTACTTATTTAGAAACCAGAATCCATTCTACACATTATTATTTTTTATTTTCGATCATTTTTAAAAAAAATTAGGGAGGAGCACGCTCAATTTTCTATTTTTCAAAATTTGTCCACTTTGAAAATTAGTAAAAAATCACATATTCATTAAAAAATTAGGAAAAAAATCGGGGATAAACTACATGGTGTTAACTAATGTCTCACTGAAGCAATTTTTAAAATATTGAATAGAGTTAGCATTTTTAGGGGGGCCGCATTAGACACTATGTTATGTTTTTTTTTAAATAGGACCAATTTTTGTGGCCCCCTTTTTCAACCCCTTAATCTCTAGCATTTTTAAAAAAATAGTAGTTTAGAAAGTAGATTCAAAGCACTAAGACTTTTGTTTTTGTTGCATCTTCATATTTTGATTATAACTATCTTCAATTTCTCATCCAAGGTCAGTGTTTCTTTATTTAAGAAAAAAGTGGCCACTTAATACCCCTTTTTAGTCCCCCATATTTTTGCACATATCCCTATTCTACATGTATTTCTATAAAAAAAAATCTCCTTGGGCATTGTAAACATCTTTTCTAAGAAGTTTCTCATTTATAGATGCACTACGAAAAAGTGCCACTCTAGTATGTCTTTTTTGGAGATTTTGCACATCCTATTATGTCTTTTTGTACTCACACTATGTTATAAAGTGCCAAGGGGAGTTGTGTAGTGCCTTATTTTTGCCATCACACATTTTTCAAATGAATTTCCCTCCATGATGACATCAAATCCTTGTGATTATTGCCTCATGTGTGTGTGCCTTGGTTTGCACATCCTTTCTTAGTTGCGGGTACTTTTTTATGCACACTTGGATGTTTATTCTCCTTCATGCACTACTTGGTGAAACATCATTTCAGTGGACCTATCTTTCCTCTCCCTTGTCAACATTATGGGGGGTTTCTACTATTGGTGCTAATGCTTCCTTGGTTTCGTGTTGGAGTGATCTATGTATCTAGTTTTGCTCCTATGTACTAGGTAGATGTAGCGATTGGTTACTCATGCATTTTGGTGAGATGGATAACTTATCATATAAAAACTCTTGTATCCCTATTTATGGAAGTGACCTTCCAGTTTCACTTGATCAATTTTATTCAAGCTATTGGTACCTATATTTTCGAGTCACATCTTTCATGGTTGAGTAGTTTTTGTTGGGGTCACTCATGTAAATTCATGTACCATTTGTATCTTCATCTACCAGATGTTTGACTTTGTTTTCCATCTAGTCATTTATAAATTAGTGTTGTTAGGGGAACTCATGAAAATTCTTGTCTTCTTGATCCTTATCATCTATTTCAGAGGAGGTTCTTCATTGTAGCACTACATTAATCATCTTTCAACAATTTTCTACAACTTCTTCATGTTTCAAAGATGTTCCTTCATGGGAACCTTATTCTTTTTGGTATATTGGTTTGGATGCTTCTTAGTCCTTCATTCACCTTTCTCTCTTTTGAAGAGGAGTTTTTCACATGAAGTTTTATCCTTTTCTTCAATTATGAAACATTAGATTATCTGTACATGGGTACCTCATCAGGCCTTGTTGCCAAGACTCATTCATGCTTTCTTTGCTTCTTATGTATCCACTTTTAGATTTTTTTAGCTACTCCCTAAGTTAAAATTAAGGGAGGTTTGTTAGAGTAATCATTTATTATCTAATAATTAATTAATATTTAATTTAGTATCTAATTGATTAATTAATTATTATGCTAATTTCACTATATGCGCTTAGTTTGAACTTAGGGGTGTTTTTTTCTTTTATTAGATTGAACTATTATTAGATCATTATGTCTCATGGCATAGGATTTTGACACTTGTCATGATCTAATCTATTTATCATTTAGTATTTTCTCTTATAAACATTCTCCTTCTTTGTATTATTCAATTTTATAAGTTTTTCATTTTGATTAAATAACAAATCATTGCTTGCAACTCTCGTGCATGGAAGGTGTTCTTATTTATTGTGTGATCCTTCTTTGTGTGTGTTTCACAATTTTAACAATAAGAATGTTCATAATATAACTATCCATAAATTTATCAACTTGATAATCATAAAATTAACATAGAGTGATATTATAAATAGTTTATGTAGGATGGGTCTCATATTAGATTGAGAAAACCATCATGTATTTTTATAATATATTTATATATTTTTTAAATGGATTAAATTTGATCTTTCGAGTTTTAAAAGGACAAACAAAATCATCATCTTATAAATCATGAGAATATAACTGTCGATATATTGTTTAAGGAGATCAATTTCATTTGAATAAGACTAGGTACTAGATGGATTTAGGTAAACAATTATTGGTCATGATAACCAAATACTTTTGGATGTTCTCATTTATGGGTAGTAGTCACATAGGAACAATTTGAGAAAAAAAACCTTAGAAAGGGATAAATACCCACATAAACAATTCAAATCAAATATACATCAAAAAATAGGACTACATATATATTACTCATTGATCCCATTTGGAAATTTTGTATGTAGGTAGTTTGGTGAACAGAGGAGGTTCTTGGCATGTAAGTGTTTGGGTATGGGGTTTGGGGAGTATTCAAGAAATATTATAACAACTTAAATGATAATATTAGATTAATTATTCAATAAAATCATTCAATTAAGGGTGAAATCTCTAAGATAAATATCAAGATAAAATAGATTTTGTGTATATAGAATAATATTGGATGAATTTCTTGATTCCTCAAGGATTTAGGCCAAATTTTGAGGTGAGTTTCAAGCCTTTATTTTTCTATATTATTCTCATAGAAAATGACAACTTTGGTGCACTTCCAATAGGGGAGCCTAGTCTTTAGAGAGTGACTCAAGACTTAGATGGTCCTGATGAGTTGCAGTCTTTGGCTGGAGAACATACATATCCTTTATGGATGGGTGCCTATCTTGGATGGATAGATAAATACTTTTCCTATATGGACATATTCCTAACCTATATGGTTGGATGCATATCCCAAATTAGAATAATTCTTAGCCCATATGGATATAAGTACTTGAGTATACAAATAAATGAACACTTAATAACTTAAAAATAATAAGTAAACAAAAATAATGATATTTTTTGGGTATTATAGTTATATTTTTATAATTTTGATATTGCCAATGAAAAAAAGGATCTCAAATACACTAGCTTAAAAAAATTCTACATTTTTTATGTTATGTCTCCATTAGAATTGATATCAAGATTGGCCAACTATTTGGTTGCTTGGTTACCTTCTCCAAAGTAATGCAAATAGTGTTGGTTATGGAGCTTGAACTTATTAGTTAATATTTGTAGCATGGGGGGTGCAAGGGGTACCCCCATAGGGTCCAAGGGTCGCATGCCCCAATAGAGGTTTGGGGGCAACACCCCCAAAAGACATATTTTATATATTTATTCATTATAAATTTGGATCATCCATTATTAGATCACAAATTCGATGGTAGAGATTATATCAACTTTTATTTCCCTAGAAGTCAACTCCTCTTTTATGTGAGGGAATTGTATTACTCTGGTAGACTATATTGTATTGTGAGGATATTGTGATAGAGAGAAAACGAAGTTGCAATTGATATATTGTAGGTTGTGTCCCTTCATTTTGTTGGATGAAATAAAGGATTGATTGTTTCTTTGTGGACATAGCCCATATTGGGTGAACCACATATATTTGTGTCTCTATGTTTTTATATTATTTTATATTTTATCTCTACATTCATTTATTGTATATTACTTTGTGATCCTATTCCTAACACATAGAAAATCCCATCAAAGGAAAACTTACTCAACAAGGCCTCTTCAATTAAATTCAGTTGTCAATTCTAAAATCTTATTGTGGTAATTAGATTAATAAAAAAATTAGAATTGTTGACTATAATAATGTTCCATAGTCACTTCTTAAACCAACTAAATTCTAGTGGCTAACCTTTATCCTTCTACAACATTGTTTTAATTTGTTCTTTTTCTTTTCATTTTTTGAAAAGAGGTTAAAAAAAAATCACTCTCCTTATTGAATCATAAAGGATGTAGTCTGACACTTGATAATCTTGGGTTTCCTTTTAAGGTCACATTAGTTAAGGTTTGACCTATTCGTCTTGACCGATAATCTAATTAACTCCAACTCACCACAAATTGTACCTTGTAGTGATCACATATAGACATAATTTTACCTTTGATTAGCTTTGTTATATCTAATGACCCCTTTCACTAAATCCTTGCTCTTTCTATGGTGTATGATTTCTTTGACTTATTGGTAAATTTTTCCCTTTCTAAACTATACATCTTTGCTGCTCATATCTATGGTTTCTACTTAATCTAAATTTCACTTTCCTTTTTTTAAGCTTCTCTTTGTCATCTCTCATCCATTCCCTTTTATGAATTTTGTTTTCTTGGCATAGTTTGGGTCTCACTCCATGCTCCCCCAAAATATTGCATTTAAATGTGAATTACATGGCCAAAAACTTGTAGATAAGGAAGGGAAACAAGTGAATGAAAAAATTTCAACACCTAGTTGACCCTTTTTTCCTTTTCTCCTCTTATCAATCTTTGTTTTCATAGCTCTCTATCCCTTCAAAATATTACAACCCCACTAGAATTGTATTCTATGACATGTAGGGTTTTCCTTTATATCTTCTTTATTTTTCATGCTATCTTCCACCTAACATCCTCATATCTATAATATTTTATGATGGTGACTCATACCTCACTAATGTCATTGTTGTCCCTCAAGTCATGCTTTGACTTGGTGTACTATAGTGTGCTCAAGATTTCCACATGTAGGGGGCATATTCATTCTAAGGAGTTTGAAACACATACTCATATTGCATATACACCATGTTTGGTAGAGGATTTTTTGTTCAATTTACATTGTCATTTTTCCTTTCACAATTTTATGCAATTTATATTTAATTACAAGCCCATATAATATTAGTAGTTAGAATTAATCTTTAGTTGTTGATATATATATTTTGTGTCACTTTGTCATCGACAAGGTAGATCAATGTACCTATCCACAATGAGCTAAAATGGGTGCCTTTATAAGATGTGATAAAGACTTGTTCTAAACACATAATTATTTCATGAGACATTCTACAATGACGACAAGACATGATTAAAAACCTCTTTTTAAATTTAAAAAAAAAAATAGTTTTAAAATAATATAAAATAACTCTTAAGTAAATAAATATCCCTCTACATTTTTAATAGATAAATATATTTATAATATTTATAATAGTGAATAAATAAATTTCAAGACATGAATAACTACAATTGTATGCCAATATATTTCCAATTAAATTTTCCTTTTATTTATTTAGTTCTTGACACAAATTTAATCTTAAAACAATCATTAAATTATTATTGTATAATTTTTTATAAAAAGATATTTTACTTATTTTATAATAATATTTGAAATATATTTTTACTTTTTTACAATCATTTGAATACACACGAGATGCATTGTTTACATTTTGGGAAAACTAAAAAAATTTAAAAAAAAAACTGTAATGATCTTTTTTGAAAATAAAAATTTGAACATTAACAACAAGTTTACCAATTGTACAAGCTTATTTAAACATATTAACCGCAAGAACGCATTCATTCCAATCAAGACTGATCATTTTGATTTTGAAATACAAGGGTGTCTGCAATTGATCATGGAAATTTCTGAAGCCAGTCATGGTGATTTTGAATCACAAGGGTGTCTACAATTGGTATGTATTAAAATAATTATGCATTTTTTCTTTGGGTGCATGGAAATTTCTCGTGCAAAGAAATTTGTTTAGTTTAATTTTTTAAAGATGATTAATCAGTGAATTTTTGAATTGCTTATTTATGTATCGATTATTTTCAGCTAATTTGGTTAAGCACTTTTCATATGAGAGAAATGGGTAGGATAACGCCTACAAATATAAGGAATTCTTTTATATAAGGATTTTATTTTTCTCAAACTATCAAAACTTTAGAATTTCACCTTGTAAACTTATTCCAAAGTCTAACAAGTTATATATGTCTAGAATTTGAACTATGATCTAATACTTGTCTAATAACCACCCTTGATTACCATTATTTTTTCATATAATGATTAGAGTTTCATGACATATTAAATATGTTAGTAATCTATCTTCTTCAAGTGACCTACATAAAATGACCATCCAATTAATATGTTTAGCTCTTGACCTTTCTATTGAGATTTTGCTACTTTAAATTGTGGAACCAATGATTCATATACTTAATAATTTATTTTAATTTAGAAATGTTATCCTCAAACCTTACTAAGCCTGGCAATGGTAATAACTCTCTACCACTACTTCCAATCATGTACTATATAGGGTAAGATCATTTTATCATGTCATATCCCTAGCCCTAGATGTACTCCTCAAGACTTCATTTGAGATGAACTTACCTACATATCCCTTTCATGAAATTAGAGGCTTTATAATTTGAGACATAAATTTCATCTCCTTCAATCAAAATGGATTCACACAAAGCATCCCCACCAAGTAAGGTTAACAAGTCAATTTAACAAATAATCATTGTTTAAATCTCAATGATAGTTTAAAAGAGTAGATTGTATAGACCATTACCAAAAGATAAATTTCAAATAAAAAGTAGAAATTCTTATTTATTAGGACTCCCAATAGTTGTAACAAAAACTATACCAACTTAATTGGATATTCAATGAAAAATTACCAACCCAAACCATGAAATGACTTAAGTATTAAGAATAAAGTTACAATGACAATAAAATTATTGTAATTGAATATACATCGGGTAAATATGATGGAATATAGATCAACCCAATATTCCCATAAAAATACCTACAACTCGTATCTTCTATTCAATATGTGTGACCTTGATGAGTTAATCTTACCATAGTTGTATGTATAACCTTTTAATACCTTAAACACTTTCATTTAACTAAAATTTTACCTATTCAATCCTCACTAAGTTATAACATAATTATGGCATGTGATTTTTATTTAATTTGTATGAGATAATCCCATGGTAACATATAACAAAATCAACCTTAAAAGATATTTTCTGATCATATTGATCAAAACTATCCACAATCAAATTCTCATGTACTCTCTTACAATTAATGGGAACACCTTTGTATTAAATATAATGTAGAAAAGAAAGAGACATTACTATAACATACTATAATGAGATAATCATATTTTCAAGGCATCACAAAATTTCAGCCAAATATAATAGGAACAATGATCTAAAATCACTTCACTTCATTAACCATCATAATAATATTTTAACTAAGGACAAAAAAACCCAAGTTGCCCATACGAGGGTTAAGGGTTACCTAGTACATACGATTTTCATAGTAGTTCACCATTAACTTCCAATAGTTCTATGTAAGGTAATTTAGTGAGCAAATTCCTACCATGGTGTTCAATATTGTGAACCCTAGCTAAGTTTTTTAGGTTCCCAAAGCTATATCTATCTACCAATTGATACAAATAGAACTCATTTTCCAAGCTCAATCAATATGCATTGAATATTCAGTTCAATGGCCTTCTAATAACTCCTTACTATAGATATAAATCCAACATCTTATGAATATTCATTTATTACTATTTTATATCTAACCATTTACCAAGCTATTTATATTTATATAAATCTTCAATCAAATATCCCACAACTTAGAATAAGTTTTCCTTAAGGTACTCTTTGTAATCTTTAATACTATGAATATAGATTTGAAGGGTACAAGGATTATCATGCCATATTTGGTGATAACATAAATTGTTATTGTGCATTCCATACAACACCATATTCAATATTAACTTAGCAACTTGCTAACAAAATTTCAATGTAATTTATTTGGGTTAAGTGATGCAAGGACTTCAAAGGTCATAAATTTTGAATCAAGAGTCTAATTGAGATGAAATTTTATATGGATGAGCATCTTGAGGAGTTGAACGTGGTGCCAATAGAACTTATTTGATTGGATAAAGTTTCGATATTTTTTTAGGGTCATTCTCAACCATCTAAGGTCTCCAATTGAAGACTTGATGTTTTTTGATACTTTTCAAATTTAATCTTGTTTTTCTATTTTTTGCACTTCATGCAAAAATTAGAATTTCCCAATTCTTAATTAGTCTTATTTTAGTTAGACTCTAATAATTGGAAAGTTTCATAGCCAAATGAGTAAGTGTGTAGGATTACTAAAAATAGGTAGATTTTAGCAAGGAATTTGACTAATTAAAAAAGCAAATTTTCAGTTGGAAAAGGTAGAATATAGATGGAGTATTGAATTCTTCTGTATTTTCTATCTTCTTTTACCATCAATAATGAAATAAATCATGATGGTATGATTTCTTGGTTGCATAATCAAGACAACTAGATCAATTGACTAAATTTCAACCAACATTTAAAATTCCAATCAAGTGAAAAATCTTAAGGTAGGCAATGATTCATATACATTAAAGATCAAATAATTTCTTTCTAAAGTGGTATAATAATATGATAGAAAGGGAGACTCTCCTCAAATCGGATCACAAACACATAAAATACTATGCAATAAGGCAACAAATTAACGTGAAACACATAAAATGGAAGAGAAATCTGCAACATGTATTAACTTCAAAATCTGAAAATGAAATGCATAATCATGGAGCTCATATGCTCACATACAACATGATCTACATGCATAAAAAAATTTGCAACTCAACATTCTAACTTCATTTCGACAGCATCTGGGTATGCAACCACAACTTCTCCAAAAGCCCCCCTCACCAAATGAGCAAGCATCATTATATAAAAATTGTGTGAGAAGAAACCACCATTGGTTTCCCAAAACAACCTCCAAAAACCATCAAGAAATCCCACACCCAACTTGAGGAGAGATAAGAATATAAAATATAAAATAATTCATAGCATTCACCACCTTCACATGGGCGCCTAACTTTTGGCCAATCATCTTGGTCAATCAAGACACCTTTGACTCTCGGTGGCCCTAACGGCTCCAAATACGGTCATGCAACAACATGCAAGGATTGTGCAACAAACATGCAATCACATGCAAGGCATGCAATTGAGCATGCAAGCACATGCACCTCAAATGGCCCCCACCATGATTTTGGATGCCCAAGAGGGGTATTTTCCCAAATTTTCCTTAGAAAAATTCACAAATGCATATTTCCCACCAAAATTACAATTACAATATCATCCCAAGGGAAATTACAAAGTTGCAAATCAAAATATTTATTCACCTAGCCCCTAAGCCCTTATTGAAAATAAACCAATTAAAATAACAATATTTAAGGTGATACAGGATTGTCATTTCACCTTGGATGCTCCTGCATCATAATAAAAGAGTAACTAGCTAGCATCTTCTAATGTTTAGCCTTATAGGTAGAAACCCTATATTGAATGAAAAACTTCAACACCCAACCCCTTTCTCCTCTTATCATTGTTTATTTTCATAGTTCTCTATCCCCTCAAAATGTTACAAACCCACCAAAATGGCATTCCATGGAATGTAGGTTTTTCCTTTCTATCTTCTCATTTATTTTCCATGCTACCTTTCACCTAACATCCTCCTACTAATACCTCTCTAATATCATTTTTGCCTCTCGAGTCATACTCTAACTTGGTGTATCATTTTATGCTCAAGATTTTCATATGCGTAGGGGGCATAATCATTCTAAGAAGTTCAAAACACATACTCACATTGCATGTCATGTTTAGTAGATAGTTTTTTTTGTTGGCTTTACTTCATCACTTTTCTTTTGACCATTATATACATTTTCTATTTTATTGCAAGCGTATTTAATGTTGATGGTTAAAATTATCCTTTAGTTGTTCATAGTGTTATATACATATATAATCTTTGATATTAATATTGCATATCACTAAAATGTGTACTATATATAACTAGCAATCGCACCTTCGTGTGCAATGGGTACAACGAAGGCATAGTAGATAATATTTTGTTAAATTGTTTTAACCATCATGTAGATGTGAATTGAAAAAATCATCATGGAAAAAGCTAGTAGAAAGGCTTTTTAAATAATAAACTTAACTATTCATGGAAAAATCTAAAACAAAAAATGTTATGTAACTAAATTGATTCAAGACCGCAGTCAAGAACCATGCAGTCAAGACCGCAACAATTATCATATGGTGTGTTATAGGGTATACTTCAATGAGAGGTATTGTTTTATAATAAACTTTTGAAATGCATACAAGGTTTTTCAATGAGATGAATTACATTGTATCAGTACTATGCAATGCTACAAGGTATACTTCAACCAGATATGTGGGGAGTTATACCTTCAGATAGATGGGATTGGACTACCTTAAGGTAAATGATTGCAAGGAATGGAGTGAAAAATTCTCTTCTACTCACTCCTATGCCAATAGCTTCAACCAGTCAAATTCTTGAATAATGAATCTCTTACTCATTTGCATTTTCCAAATATTATTGAAAAATTGCATGTTAGCTCTTTGGGAAAGGATGATGTTTATTCTCAAGCACCTGTTGCACATATGTAATGCCAGTCTCTTTTGTCATTTCCCATTTAATTTACATGTTAGGTGATAAGATTTTGGTCTTGAATTTACAATACTTTGAGAATACATTTCTTCATTGCAGAAGGCTACATAGTTTTGTAATCATAATATTCCAATACAAAATGAAACAATAGTAGTGGAACAATATACCAGCATCATCAACAAACCCACTAATCATACAAAGACATTCAATATACAACATTTATCCTTAAATATTTGGTAGAAAGGATTTTCAAATAATAAATGGAAAAAGCTAAAACCAAAAATGTTATGTATCTAAACTCAAAATGTAACTTTGTAAATTGCAAAGTTGCTGAAGCAAAATACAGAATCCCTACATCTGGCAATTAGAACTGAAAGTAAAACTCTCTCAATGACTAATTAATTTTGCTCAAACATAGACACCCACCAAACATCATTTGCATTTGCATGAGGTAATTATTGAAATTCTCAAACATAGATGCCCACCAAATATCCTTTGCATTTGCAACGACAACTAATTAATTGTCCTGGAGAGGCATAGTTCTACAACTGAAAGACTTTTCTGGAGTAGAACTTGATATTCAAGGTAACATAACTAATTAGCCAAATATATTACTTGAATGGGCCCTTAATAGAAAAAAAACTAGAAAAAGAGCATACAGTCCTTTATTTTTGACAATAATATTATTTAGGCAATACTAAATATGACACAAACAACACGTTTTCATTCCTTTCTCACAATGAATAGACACTATTGTAGACTTTCTTAATGCTTGCAATAGTTATTACAACTCATTCTAGATCTCTCCTTAGAATGACCCTTCTTGTTATAAATCAGATTTATAATCACCAGAAAATAAGTGTAAGTACGTTCTAGAGAATTACGCGTAAGGAAGGACTTTGGGTAAATTTACTTCCTTTAAATCTCATGATTATTTATAACAAATTAGATGAAAAGCCATGTAGAATTATTTTCTAACATAAGCTAGACTGCAATCACTTCCTGTTGCTAATACTTGTCATCCAGAAAGATTACATAGGTCAAAAAGACAACATTACCCTACTTGCTAGTAGAAGCAATATATTGAAAATTACGGCCCTTTCAAAAATCCACCTCACTTCTATTTCCAAGCCTCTAAAATCATCTACAATTTTAAACTTCCTGAAAATCGAATTCATGAAGAGTGTTGATGAACATCCTGTGTTGGAGAGTTGTTTCACATATTTGTTTGCTCAAAGTTACTTGACCTTGCCTCTACCATAAATACCATCCATTCATTCACAAAATGGAAAAGTATATGCCAACAATCTCCAAAATCAGTAAAATGAAAGGACATGTACTACTAAACATAAACGCCCAATTTGACTTCTTGCTTGCATTTATTTCATTCATTGCTTTGTTTTTTTTAGATAGTTGCTTCTTTTAAAATAGATATTAAGAACCATCAAAGGATACAAATTTTAGAATAATAAAATGATTCATTTTGTGTAATATTTAAGAAATATTTTACTACAACCAATTGACAATAAAAATTAAATGGACTTAAAAATCCCAACCTTTTCAAGTTCATCTTAAACAACTTTAGCAACCTCACTCTTTTTCTCAGAGACATCATCGAGATTCATCTTTGGAACACTTGAACGAACAACTGTAAATCAAACATGGAAACAGGGTAGTGGGCCTCAACCTTATTCATAATTTGAAATTTGTTGGAAATAGAGTAACAAATATTCCAAGATTAAAGTGGTCAAAGATATTCACAAAGTTACCAGGCATACCAGAAATGGCAATTCTATTATATATATTATCAAGTGCAAAATCTGATATGGGTTAGAGATTTTATTTTTATTTAGTATTCTAAAAATCGGTGAGCTATTTCCTAACTATATTACATTTGCAATCATCCCCCAAATTTCATTTTTCTAGAATAAATCACTGTGAGATAAACTTTACCATTAAATACATATGCCTAAATTTGTCCCCTTGTCCAACAATTCCTCATACTTTCCAAATCTCTATGTCATGGCCATTGTCGACTGGTCCACTTTTACACAACACAATAATTTACCCATTTTTTTACCCCTGCATTCAAATGAAAAGTCACAACATGCACAAAAGTTTTAGCAACATGATAAACCTGTGACTATAAACATTCAAAATTCTTATCACCTAACAGGGTTGTCCAGAGCTATTGACCAAATGTTTGTTTCATCTCAAGATGAAGAATGGAATGGCATTGACTAAAATTATTATATCCCTGATTCATTTGTCAATGAAAAGAAGAAAAATCGGGGCAAAGTCATTCGTCAAAACATCTTTTCTTGAAGAAATGCAGAGGGAGAGAAAAATAAATTCTCGTTTCTCATTAGGGTTGGAATTAGCAGGTGATAAAATGGGGCAAGCCACTTACCTCAAGTTTCTACACAAATTGTGTCGAGTTGTCAACGATGCCCATGAGAAAAACTATGAAGACTTTGAAAGAAAACATAGGAAACCCTAGCACCGCCTAATGTCATTCACCGCCACCTGCTTTACCATTCGTAAATGCTAGAGAAAATGGTCAAAAATGATGAACGGTTGACTTTTGTTACATTGTGGTCGAGGGGCTATCAATCCATCTGCATCGTTCGTAAGAAAAATGGATTGCAAAACTTGAGCGTGGGTACGCCTTCAGCGTAATTATAGGTGGACTTTTTGAATACAAGACATATAGATTGGTTGTGTGATTTTTCTTGTGAAATGAGCTATAAGTTTGTTGCTCTTTGTCATTGATAAGTATCTATCCACAATGAATTAAAATGGTATAGAAGTGTTCCAAACATATAATTATGTCACAAGGCATTCTACAATGACAACAAGGCATAATAAAAAAAAAAAACTTTAAATAAAAAACTAAAAATAAAATAATTTTAAAATAATATAAAAGAACTCTTAAATAAATAAACATCTCTATTTTTTATAGATAAATTTGGAGTAAATAGATTCCAAAATATGAATCACTTACAATTATATGTCAATATATTTTCATTTAAATACTTTTTATTTATTTAATTTTCAAATTTAATTTTTGACACAAATTATTTAATCATAAAATTATTATTGCATAATTTTATAAAATTAGAGTTGTATCAAATAATATATATTAAATATTTAAGGCTCATAAAATCATTTGAATTTTCATGGGAATCAAGAAAAATGATTTTGAAAATAAAAACTGTATCCAGAAAACTGATTTTTGAAAATAGAAGCTGTAACGATTTTTTTGAAACTGAAAATTGAACAACGGTAACTTCGCCCGTCAAGACCAATCAGTGAGCATTTTTTGATTGGGTGATTTTGAAATACAAGGTATCTGTGCCATTGATCATGGTATGTGTTAAAATAGTTATGCGTTCCGTTTTTCCTTTCCTCTCCAGTAATTTTCTTTTCTCCTTTTTCTTTGGGTGATCTTGAAATACTGTATGTGTTAAAGCATTTATCTACTGAATTGAATCCAGCCCTCCCTTCTGTTTTTTCAATTGTTTGTGATGTTCTTCTCCTGTGTTTTATGAAATGTTTGGGTTCATTAGAATTATCTTCATCAATAGGAGTTTACTAGACATTTTGTGATATCTTAATTGAGTGAAACTGCGGTGCTTCTCTCTTTTGGTTTGAAATAGTTGATTTGGAGTTAGTAAGGTTCAGGTTTCATACATAATAATTAATTATTGTTCATGTTTTTTCAGCTGGATACTATTATGTGAACCAGATTGTGGAATATCCATTTGATTATCCGGTTCAGTTTTCTGATTTGTCGAAATTATGTATTGATTTGAAGCAGGGTACAGTTTAATTGGGGACGATGGGCAAACAAGTGATGGATCCCGATCTAGAGGAAATTGATTATGGGTAAACAAGTTATGTAAATACAGGCAATTGATGTGCCTGGTTACTGGTTAGTGCATCTGAGCACCGCTAAAAGTCTGGCCAAATTGCCAGCTGCTGGGCACCACATTGTAGGAGGTAACTGTCCTTCCATCGCTGGTGGTGACTTGGAAAGACAAGCTCTGCCTGTTCAAGTAGCTGTTGCTCTACCAATTTTGGCCCCAATTCCTTGACATTGGCTGCCACCCTGTTCTAGAGTCCTTGATAGACACTGCCTGGACATCCCCTGCTCCGCCAACGTTAGTGATCAGCACCAAATTGAAGTAGGAGGCACTCTGCAACAGCCAGGCAGAGTAATTATATGTCAGAGAAGTGAAAGCTTACTGAAGGAGAGATGTTCTTAATTAATTCACTTAGGGCAGAATAAGCCCTAAAAGCTTTCAAGGGGAGAGACAAACCTTTGGTATATAACTGGGACAATTCCGGCCTTATATTTAGCACGCTCCACAGCTGAGCCCATTATTGAACAGAGCAGTGCTCAGAGCTGCTGTGTTGGTGCCATATCCTTGGCTGTATAGGTTTCCATAACCACACGCTCCACCTGCATCATACATCAATACAAGTTTCCCCTATTATTAATTATTATCAATACAATCGATGGCAGAAGAGGGCAAGAAAAGGCCAACATATATGAACAGTTCATATTAGCTTCAATTTCAAGTGGGTTTTATTGACATTTTAAATTATGTTTGCAGTATTAATTATTAATCAGAGTTCGAACAAATTTGCCAAATTTATATTATGTATGTCTAATTTCCTTAACCACTAGCTGGTGCTGATTTGAACTTGTAAGTCTACAGAGGGTAGGATAAGGTTAAAAGATATAGATAATTCTTCATATTAGCTTCAGATGAGATGGGTTTTTCTGGCTATTTTGAATTTCGTAGTATGATTACTAATCACTAATTTTTTGGTCTGTTTATTTTTGACAGATTTTAACATATGGGTTGGCAGAAGAGCGCATGATGGAGCTGACACAGAACAAAAAAAAATCTTCATATTAGTCTCTATCACAGGTGGGGTTTACTGTTTATTTTGAATTTTGTTTGCAATGTGCATTATTAAGTAATGAATTTTTCAGTTACCTGCTTTTTCATTGACAATTTTAATCTACACTTTCTTGGATGCAACTTTGGATTTAGTGTCAGTAGAAGAGGGCAGAACATTTCCAATGACTACAGATATCTCTTATATCAACCTCCAATTTCAGTTGGATTTTTTTTTATTGAATTTTGTTTGCATTATAGAAGGTTAACCAATGATTTTTTGGGTTGACCATTTGTGAATTCAAGTTTTTAGTCTAAAAGCCTTGAGCAATCTTGGATGAAGGTTTGAACATATGGATCTATGGAAGAGAGTTAAACAAGGTCAACAAATCTAGAGCCAACTCCAGGTGTGTTTCTCTAGTCATGATTTTGTTTTTGAATAATTGTGTTTACTATTTTCGAGTGTTTTCCCTATCCTTGCTTGTTAACTTTCCTTTTCATTTTCTTTTGAGGTTTCTTGTATATTTTAATCTAGTAGTGCACCCCTTTTAAGCTAACATTGGGCTTGCATTTTACCTTGCCAATTGGATTGCATTGTGTTGGATTGTATAGTTGTCCAATTTCAATATATTATTATATATGCATTTTAGAAAATTTAATTTTAAATTATGAAGTAAATAATCTCAGTACAATGTGATGGAATTTAGATAGATGTACTTCCCCTTTGGGCCCAAGGAAGGAAAGCAAGCATCTATTATTGAAGACCCAATATATGTTGACACAAAATACTTTCTAACCAACTGCAGATGATTACCCGAGTTAATGAATTCTGAAAACTAGTCCTCTAATATTCCTTCTTACCACCTTTTAGAGACATTGTACATGCGAAGGGTAAACATGTAACTCTAATAACAAACCAAAAAGGTCAAGTGACCTTGTATAAATCAAAAGTTAGCCAAGCAGTTGGTCTTCATAGGATGTATAAAAAAATGCTATAAAATACCTAAAAGATGTGATCCCAAAGTTGTGTATCAAGTTTACATTAAGGTGTATTGGGTGTCATTTCACAAAGTTCATTGAGGAATCTACGGATCAAGTGTAGATTCCTCGGAAATATCTTTCATGCTCTTCAACTTAGATAGAAGATGTGTTTTGTGCTCCCTTCACACACAAATACATTTTCTAGAGATGAGCAAATAATAATCAACCAATCAAAGTACATAGCAGAACTCCAACTTGAACACATCCAAATAACCTTAGGAATATCAATCTTTGACTTGTCTCTCAATTTTAAGATGGCTTTGATCATATTTCTCTAGTTATATACTCTTTGTTAGCACTTCTAGTTGTAGGACTGCTCAGTTGTCTTAACATCAATTTTTTTCACTCTCTTCTGCAGAAATTCCCTTTTTTATGTTGTCTTTGTAACATCCAATTTGGCTTGCATGATTCTCAACATCTCTCCAAGATTAAAAGCCCATAATGTGAAGCCACCATTTCTTTTTCCAATTAGTATCTGTCTTTGAGTCTTATCTCACACTCCTCTTTAATATAGTGAAGCCCCATAATTTCTTCTCTTCTGGAGTTGTTATAAAAACTCAACACACTAACAGTAGAATTAAACCCACTTCTACTTATCTACTAAATTCAACTTTATATTAAATGAAATATTTGAGATTCTTCATTGATTGTCTGAAAATTCATTATATTAGAATTACCTTGATAGTCACATTTAATTTATCTCTACCCTCTGCTTTAACAATAAACACTCTACATTGAACTTGACTTGTGGACTTTTTGGCCATTTCTTTGTAACCTGCACTCACTTTTCAATTTCACTCTCACTATCCCAAAGATGGGATTTCAAGAGCTTGACTCTCCTACAGCAAGTCCAAAAGCCACTACCTTTTATATTGACTGCATATTTATCTCTTATCACATCTAAAACACCACCAAATTTCCACCAACATCTTCTTCCTCTTTTAAGTCCACTTCTTCCTTGAGAATGATTATAATTAACTAATCACACTCAAAAATGAGGAGAGTTTGATTTTGCTCCTCCATAATTGTTCCCCAAAATCTGTCTTTGCCAACAAATTTCCTATACCCTTACATCTTCTTGTTCTTACAATTTTCTCCTATCTAGAAACTTCTCTTTTGTTCTTAAATATTATACACCTACATCCTCTTTAGTATGCAACTCCCCTATCCCAAATTCACCTTGAATGGAAAGGCAGAGATCATTTTCAAACTTCATCAGTTTCAATGCGACATGCTCAGTTATAGAATTCAGGAGCATAATCTTTCAAATTCTTATCCTTTAACTTTAAGTTTCCTTCAACACCGAATAGCCCAAACCCTCACCTGGATTTGGTGGAAGGGAACGTCGTGGCTTGGTTCTACCATATAGCCCACCCTTACCTGGATTTTTGATGCAATAGTATCTTGGGGTAAAAGCAATCCTACATCACCAAAAAACCGAAGTAAAGTAGTTGTGCTTTTACGTTTCTTGGAATTTTGTAAGAAAATAAAAATGTTACTATCATCATATTGTACCCCAATCTTTGTTGAACCAATCCATCAATTACATCTAGTCTTTGATGATAACGAGGTGCAATATATTGCTATGGTACCACATACTCTAGTCTACAATGTGTGTAACATTAATTCCATATTATGTTTTGTTCCAACATTGTAGCAATAGAATGTTGTAGTTCCATTAGCTACAGATTACTTTTTCATTGTTGATTCACAAGGCTAGGGGAATGGGGATTAGACTTGACCACACTCAAAGAAGATGCATTTCCTATTAGCAACCTAGAATCACATAACTTATATAGAAGTTGATAGATGTGCATGGGGTTGACTCATACTCAAACAATAATTTCAGATGAGGATCTTGAGAATATAATGAAAGAATATGAAAAACCTGATGGAGGTGAAAGTTTTTTTAGGTTATGTGTGTTTCTTTTCTATGCACTAGATCACATCAATGCTCATTTTGATGCAATTGGCAATAAGAGTTCACAACAGTCTTATGTTGATGTTGTGCCTTGAATGTCTACTCCACGTATTTTTTATGCTCGATTATTTTAGGTATTAGTTTTACTAATTTTAGTACTTTGTTCAACTTTTTTTATTCTATTTGTGAAGGAATCTAGGGATATTGATCAGTTATTTCTATTTTGGTGTTTTGAAAATAAATGAAGGCCGATCATGATAGGAGAGGTGGATATAGAGGTAAACCTAGATTTTTTAGGGATAGTTTTTTCAAATAAAAAGGGGGAGGAACAAGAGAGGAATTCCAATGGGGGCTAATGAAATAAGGAAGATTGTTGTATGTATTATTTTATTGTGTTAATGATAAATAGTTTATGCGTTTAAGCTAAATTATTTGGCTAACTAGGAGTAAATAAAAAAATCATTTTTTTGTTTTCTTTGAATTGAATGTAATCTCCTCACTCCAATCTTCTACGGTTTTGAATTATCCATTTTGAGTATTAAAAGGCACTAAGAAAATATTTTCAAAGTATTAGATGTAGCTTCAGGTTTGAGCCTCCAACAATTGTTGGTTACGTATTTATCATTTGTACAACACTTTGAAATTGTAGAGAAATTATTATTGTCAGTTGCTTTAACCTCCATTAGTTGTTGCCATATTTTACATTCTTATAGTCATAATCAATGGGTTTAATATATACCAAAAGTTCAAATAACCATTTCTTTAGCATGGTGAGTCAAATGAAGGAGGAAATAACTATCATAATCTTAAGGGAAAACTTAGTAATGTTAGAAACATGAACCTATTTAACTAATTAATGTTTAGGTAAGTGTAAACCTTCCTATTTTACCTTTATCCATTAGAAGGAATCTAGTATATAATTTTATGATTTATGTAGCACCTTTGTTATTTCCAAATGAATATTTGATGCTTTGGGTCTATGAGATTATAACAAAGGGAACCATATAACATATTTTTAGATGAGGACTCATTAAATTTGTTTGAACAAATAAGATGGGAAACTATATCATTCATGAAAAGGCCCCACTCATTCCAAAAATGTTAATGAAAATGTTATACTTTGATAGTACCAATTATAAAATTGGAATAGGAAACAATGTACCCTTAGTTTCATCAAAAGCAAAAAAATAAAAGCCATCATATTAACTACAGTTCAATTGTACATGTTATTATGATCCTTATTACGAATCTTGAACCTTGAGGTAAATTTTCTTAGGATAGAAATGATGCAGAGGAAGGACATTGCTTAATCAAAACTTGATTGTTTCAAAGCATTTCCCTTAAGGTCTTCATAGGCAACAACATAAAGGGCTTCTTAGTACACCTTGTCACAATAGATGACTTGGTCTTAAAGGTACTCAGAGCCTGAAAATGATGCAGAGGAAGGAGAAAAACTTAAAACAACTTTCCTATCACCTTCAAACAGGACTTCAAAACTTAAGGTCTTTCATGGTCCTCTAAAACCTTCACAAACTCAATTAAGACTCCTAACATCAAAATCCAAAACTTACATTTTTTAGGTTGCTAGATGCTCCTGCATCACATATCCTAAAATTGTTACAAACTTGGTCCTCTTTATCCTTCAATGGAATTAACCCATGTCTCCAACAATTTATGGTTATAGTATACATATATTCCCTTCCATCATATATAGCCTATTGGTCAAATTGGCATGGCCTCCCTAATAGTAGGTGACACACATCCATCGATATTACATCAAACAAGACTTCATCACGATAACTTCCTTTTATGGATCTTACCCAACATTGTTCATTGACTATGACTTTGCATTCTCTTTGCAACCAAGCAAATAAGTGTTTGGTTGCTTCTACCTCTTCAACTTTAATTTTTCATCCATCTTGTCTAACACCAAATTATCAATACTTTCACTATCAATGACAATCTTGCAATGCTTTCCTCTTGCTTTGCATCTAGTTCCAAACAATTTCTTTCTTTGTACTGGTTCTTCTCCCTCAATATGCTCCATCAAGGCCATTATCATCATTAGTGACTCTACATGTTCAAGACTATTTGGTTAATAGGATTTGTATGGTTCCACTTCCACATATGCAACTATGGCATTGTTCCTTGACTATTTTCCTTGGTTTTGGAAACACTCAAATTCTTGATGTCCTTTGCACTTGAAGAGTGTCCCTTCGAAGGTTCTCTCGTCACTTACTCTATATCCCTTTCTTTCTCTTTGGTATCTAATTATATGGTATCTTCCTCCTCTTTGTTCTTGTGGTGGTAGTTACTATTCTCTTAGCCTTTGTTGTAAGCCTCATGCCTTGTTTCTTTGTGTAGTAAACTCCATTGTCTCTACAATCAAAATTACCAACCCTTTTTCCTTCCTTTTTGGGTCTTTGATTACCGCACAAAGATCTATCTCTTTATGGTCTCTCCACTAGTCAATTTTGTCAATTCCCAAATCTCTTTTTTAACTTCTACTTTGATCACAAATTTGTATGCTTCCTTTGTGGTGGTTAATCTAACAAGGATCAATTCTTTGTAAATATTCTCTATTAATCCCTTTGTCTTAGACTTCCTAGTTTCTTCAATAGATAGTCCATTGGTGTAAATTTCCTTTTCAATTTTGTAACCATCCTATCCTATTTTGTTACTTTCTCTCCATTCCTATTCCTTTTTAGTTGTACTTGTTTCAACCAAACAGTGGTATGGCCCTTTAGCTTAGTTTTTGCAAACCTTACCTTTTGAGTCCTTATCTCTTGTTATTGAAAATACTCATTTAATTAATTTATAAAATAAACTATTTCTTCAATATTTAGGTCACTATAATAGTTTGGAACTTCAATTTTAGGTCTCTTTCTAATTTCAGAGATGGATTTTAACACCTTCACCTATTCTAACTCTTATTCCTGATCTTCTAGACCCTATACCTCATATTTGGCATCTCCATCTTCATTGCTTTCATCATACTGCTTTGGGTTTTAGCCCCTTTTTAATCTTCTAAGGATTTCAATTGAACTATATTTTCCTTTGTCTCTTTAGGACTTCATCCAATTTCCCAACTATGTTGGACATACCTAGGATTCCTCAAGCATCATCTTCCTAGATCTATTGAAAATTTCCTCTAATTAATGATCCGGCTACAATCACCCTTGCATCTACCTTCTCAATTGGTGATTTGTTGACAAGATTCTTGCAAGTCACCTTAGTCTAGTGTTTTATTATCAAGAAAAACCCATAGAACAATTGATTATCTTCCCAATATTTGAACATTATTCTTTGATACAAATTAATGCAATCATGGTAGGAGGGTTCAATGAAGGACTATCCAACCATGCAACCCCCAAGTTACACAAACAAATAAAAGTAGAACACATCAAGATTATGACCTTCCACAATGGCATACAAGTTATGCTACAACCTATTAACAACATACAAAGCCTACATAGTCCATTCTAAACACTCATATTAAACACTCATATTCCCACTTGTGCTTGGATATTTCCTTCACCTCCTCTTGATCTCAAATAATCATGGGAAATCCAGATTTATACCAATCCTCATCCTCTTTAATGATTTGTGATGCTCCATCAAGGTCCTTATCATCATTAGCACCTCTCCACGTTCAAGATTATTTAGTGCACAAGATTTGTAAAGTTTCACTTCGACATATGCAACTTTGGCATTGTTCCCTAACTATTTTCCTTGGTCTTGGAATCACTCAAATGCTCGATGTCCTTTACATTTGAAGAATATCCCTTTGAAGGTTCTCTTCTCATTTATTCTATATCCTTCTCTTCGTCTTTGGTATCCAATTTTTTAGTATCTTCTTTCTCTTTGTTCTTGTGGTGGTAATTACTATTCTCTTGGCCTCTTTTTATAAGCCTATTGCCTTGTTTCCTTGTTGTAGTACACTCCATTGCCTCTACAATAAAAATTGCCAACCCTCGTTCCTTCCTATTCGGGTCTTTGATCACCATACCATGATGTATCTCTTTGTGGTCTCTCCTCTAGTCACTTTTGTCAATTCCCAAATCTCTTGTCTAACTTTCCTTCTACTTTGATCATAAATTGGTATGCTTCCTTTGAGGTGGTTAATCTAATAAAGATCATGTCTTCCTAAATATTCTCTCTTAATCCACATATGTATATCACATCATTTATGTTTCCTAACTCAATATGTTTTATTTTAATGATTAAATTCTTTAGTGTATTCTTTTACAATCCTATTCCTTTGTCAAGTAGATTTGTAGTTTCTTTAGTAGATGGCCCATTGGTATAAATTTTATTTTCAAGTTTTCAACTATCCTATCCCATTTTGGATAAATTAATTCATTTATACAATCAATTAGTTCTTCAAGATTTAGGCCACTATAGTAGTTTGGGACTTCCATTATAGGTCTCTTGTTGACTTTGGAGATGGATTTTAACACCTTCACCTATTCTAACTCCTCTTTTTTATTTTCTAGGTCTTGTACCTCATATTTGGCATCTCCCTCTTCATTGCTTTCATCATATTCCTTTGGGTTTTAGCCCCCTTTTTATCTTCTTCAAAGGTCTTCAAATAAATTCTATTTTCCTTTACGTCTTTTAGGACTTCATCCATTTTCCCAACTACGTTGGCCATACCTAGGATTCCTCATGGCAGCATCTTCTAGGATCTATTGAAAATAACCTTTGATTAATGATCCACCTACAATCACCCTCGCAACTTCCTCTCAATCAGTGATCTGTTGACAAGATTCTTATAGGTCGTCTTAGTTTAGTGGTTTGTTTTCAAGAAAAACCCATAGAATAGTTGCTTATCTTCCCAAGCTTTGAACATTATGCTTTGATACAAATTGATGCAATCAAGGTAGGAGGGTCCGATGAAGGACCATTTAACTATGCAACCTTCTCTGAACACAAACACAAAAATAGAACACATCAAGATTGACTTAGATATATTTTAGGAAAACTCTCAAAGTGGGACTTGGATTGTAGGTCTCTTGTTGATTCTGGAGATGGATTTTAACACCATCACCTATTCTAACTCCTCTTTCTGATTTTATAGGTCTTGTACCTCATATTTGGCATCTCCCTCTTTGTTTCTTTCAAGTTTCATCATATTTCTTTGGGTTTTAGCACCTTTTTTTATCTTCTTCCTAAGATTTCAAATGAATTCTATCTTCCTTTACCTTTCTTAGGACTTCATTCATTTTATGAACTATATTGGCCATACCTAGGATTCCTCGTGACATCTGCTTGGATCTATTGAAAACAAACTCTGATCAATGATCCACCTACAATCAACCTTGCAACTGCCTCTTAATCAATGATCTATTGACAAGATTCTTGTAGGTCATCTTAGTTCAGTGGTTTGTTCTCAAGAAAAACCCATAGAATAGTTGCTTATCTTCCAAATATTTGAACATTATTCTTTGATACAAATTGATGTAGTCATGGTAGGAGGGTTCAATGAAGAACTATTTAATTGTACAACCTGCTCTGAACACAAACACATAAAACTAGAACATATCAAGATTGACTTAGATATATTTTGGGAAAACTCTCAAAGTGGGACTTCCATTATAGGCCTCTTGCTGATTTCGGAGATGGACGTTAACACCTTCACCTATTTATTTATGTCACTATAGTAGTTCGTGACTTCCATTTTAGGTCTCTTGCTAGTTCTAGAGGTATATTTTAACACCTTAACCTATTCTAGCTCCTCTTTTTGATTTTATAGGTTTTGTACCTCATATTTGGCATCTCCCTCTTCATTTCTTTCATCATATTCCTTTGGGTTTTAGCCCCTTTTTTTATCTTCTTCAAGTAAGATTTCAAATGAATTCTATTTTCCTTCACCTATTTTAGGACTTCATTCATTTTCCCAACTATGTTAGCCATACCTAGGATTCCTCATGACAACATCTTCCTAGATCTATTGAAAACAACCTCTGATCAATGATCCACCTACAATCACCCTTGCAACTACCTCTTAATCAATGATTGACAAGATTCTTGCAGGTCATCTTAGTTTAGTGGATTGTTCTCAATAAAAACAAATAGAATATTTACTTATCTTCCCAAGATTTGAACATTATGCTTTGATACAAATTGATTGTCAAAGAAGGAGGGTCCAATGAAGGAATTTTTAACTATACAACCTTCTCTTAACACAAACACATAAAACTAGAACATATCAAGATTGACTTAGATATATTTTGGGAAAACTCCCAAGCCTCAAAACATTCCATATTTAATTATTAATGTTCTTGAACAATTATAATATTCTATAATGACATACAATTTATTATGCAACTTGTTAGCAATATACAAAGCCTTCCAGGGGGAAGCCTTGAGTAAAATGGTTAAAATTATCGATGGCTTGATGAGGAAGATAGTGGTGGGAGTGGTCATGGTTGTGACCAAACTAGACAAGAAGAAGAAAAGAGAAAGACAGAGGGGTCGGTTGACATTTCAAAGGAGAAGATAAAAGGTCGTTAAAGTGCTCCTAAATGAGAGCAAACCCTAGAATTGATGGATGTCGACTGAAATGTTTTTTATTAGTGTTTCCTATTTTGTTTGGATTGTTGTTTTTCTCGTTTCTATTCCCTTGGTTCTCTTTATGTTTAGGGAAAAATATAAGAAAAAATCTCACCTTGCTTATGACAACTTTTCCAATAACAAAACTATTATCTTTTTTTTCTTCAGCATGAACCTACTTCATCTATGTTTGATTCCAAATAATTCCACTCTAGCAATTTTGTTGGCCTGCAACCTACCAATTGATTGCTTTAGTTTGAGGGTCTGATTTGTGAGTTAATTGCCCGACCACTACCAACATTTGAGGGATGTCTTGCCTTTGATTGAGGTGTGTTGGGAAAGGAGAGATTTAGTTTTATAATTCTCTAGGAAGAGAAGAGACACACTTGAAACTTAGAAAAAAATCACTTCTTTTCTTGGGCTAGACGATGTGTTTTAGTCATTGTGGCTTAGACACAATCTTCAGGATGAAAACCCTTGAGTTGTAGATTGACATTAAAAATAGCATTTGGAATATTGCTATGTGGGTATGTTTGATAGGTTTTATTAGTTGGATGAGCTTCAATTTGTACTATTTTGAAAATATTAAAACAATAAAAAATATTTATTGAATAGTTCTAGGTTTATCTTTTGGTTGCAATTGTTTTCTAGATTTTTTTTATAATATTTTTTTAGCAAATGTCTTTACAATATTATTAGAGCTCAATACAGAGATCTTTCTACCCCATGAGAAACATCATTAGTATTTAAAAATAAAGAAAACCAAAATATTAAACATCTTTGCTCCATGTTAGAAAGTGACCAAGAGATGAGGCATCAATTCAGGGAATAGAGGAAGCAAAAATGTCACATGAGGACACAAAATATGACTTTTTTTATGTGATGAAATCATTAAAGGATTGGTACAAAAAAATCATCAAACTCTTCATCTAGAGTATGCAAGGTAAGAGAGCCAAGGAAACAAAATCATGCCACTATACCTTTGGGTAATGGTACACAAGGGCAATCCTCAAGTTCAACAATTAATCAAAACACCTTAGTGAAATGAGTAGTGGGTATTGGATTACCAAGAGACACATTTTCACAAAAATAATCCATGTTGTTGGAAGAATATTTGGATGAATAGTGGGAGTACGAATTGGTTACCCCTAATGCTAAATATGGGGTAGAAAGTTGAATTTCAAGAAAACATTTCCTTTATGAAATTTTGCAAACTATAGTAAAAAACCATAACTAAGAAACAGAAATAAACCCGCCCTAAACAAAACTTGTCAATATTTGTAAAGAAAGTTGAGAAAATTGTCTATCCCCTCATTTCATGGATGCAACAAAGTCTCAACATGATCTTGGATCCAAAACTAAACAATTATCATTGAGTCCTATGTACAAGGAGTAAGCAATTAAATTTGTGATCCTTCAATTGGAGGGGATTGCATGAGTTGTGATAGCACAAATTCGTCACTCAAGAGTAAAACCTTATTACCACCTATAAGGATTTTTGCAAGAGGTTGACCAACAATTTTGAGAGGCAAGACCCAAAGGAGAATGTTAGAAATTTTCTTAGTTAAAACAGTAGATCTCAGTGGATGCTAACATGGCTGATTTCAAGAGGATCACTATGCTAGTACCTAACATGTCAGAGAGGAGTTTGACATTCATTTCATGCAATGATTTAAAGAGACCCTCAAAGGGCTAATTAAGGCCCTTGAACCAAGTTCATTGTAAGCATCCATCAAAAGGGTTTGACATTAAAAATAACTACAACTAATAGATCCTTCCCAAGGGTCTACCTCAAGGTTGTGCATTCATGATCTCCACCATAATAGTAGCAAGGAATGTGTAATGCCCACATTTTTGGAGTGATCACCTTTCAAGAGGTTGGTTAGCCTATAAGTCATTCTTGTAGGCTAATCCAGTTGGATAGGGAATGATTTGTTGTAACTGGTCATATTTTTACATTTTTGGCCAATGGAGATAAAAGGGAAATAAATATTTTATTATTTGGCCAATGAGAAAAATAAACACTTTACTATTTGGCCAAGGAGGGAATAATATTAAATTAATTATTTATAAAGTTATCTAAATAAATTAAATCATAAAGGAAATATTAAAGTATCTTCTAGAAGCTGGAGTTAGTTACAAGTTGGCTTCTTCTAGAAGATTCCATTGAGTCTTTAAAAGGAGTTGAGTGCAAGTCATTTGGGCATATTGTGGAGTTGATAAACTCGATTTCTCTCATTCTTCAGCTAAGGAATCAGTTGCAGCCAACTCTAAGGATGAAAACCCTTGGAGATTTGTAGGTTGGACGAAAGCCCAATCTTACTTTGTGAGGTAAATCCAACTAGGGTTTGCCATTGAGCTTATTGCAGGTATTTGGCATTGAGGAGCTGGAAATGGTATTTTATTTGCAAGTTTACAGCTACTAGGGTTTGATATAATTTACAGCTACAGCTTGTGGAAGTCCCTTCGGCCATCTGGAGATAGTATGCCTAGGCTCTTTTAACCATTGACTATTTATCAAGTACTTAGAATTGTTCGGATCTGAGTCACACTTCCTGTGCTTGTTGTACTGAAATATCAATGTACTTCTCCATCTGTGGAACTTTGAAGACAATATCAAAGAAATCTGGGTCCAATCTCAAAATCTCATGTCCAGAAGAATCAATGACGCTTATGCTTTCCCGTATGTAGTGAGATGCAACTTCAAGGACAAACTCCGTATGGTGTGCAACAGTAGGGAATGTAAAAACAAGATGTAGGTTACTGTGCACAATAGCTCTCAGAGAATCTTCAAGAGGCTTTTGCTCGGTTCTCCTTGCAAAATCAACGATGTCTTGATGACCAACCTCAGTGTCTTTGATCTCGTCCACTTTTGAAATCACTATTGTCGGCGAATAAATGCCTTGGTATTTGTATTTCATTTTGCCTTCAGCTTTTGAAGACGAAGGAGGCTTCTTAATTGTCATCTGATAGCAACTGGATCAAGATATCCAATCTCCAAGGATCCCTAGACGAGATCTAAAAATGAACTACAAATAAGAATCAACAACTGTTATCCAAAAAGAAGCATTGGGATGCACGAACCGAGCAACGATGTTGAGCAAGCATGATTTGAGTGACGAGGCATGGAAAATGAGGTGGAAGTGGAAAGATGGACTCCAAAGTCAAGGAAGAGCAACTCGAGAAAGTTTAAGTTAAAAATTGGGAAAAGTGTAAGTGCACTGAAAATCAGCACCCTTGGACTTAGAGGGAAGTGAACTTGGTGCACTGGTGCTGATTTTCAGCGCCCTTGCACCAAGTGTTAAAGATTTAACAAAATATATCAGCGCCCTGACACTTTTGCTTGAGACTTGACAATTTGAATGGTGTCAAGGCGTGGAAAATGAGAGCTTTTGTAATTGGTGAAAAAGGAGAGGATAAAAAACTTACGCCTATGACATGAGAAAAGGAGATCCCTCTGAGGTAAGAAAAAGACGTTTGAAACAAAACCAATGAATATGTATGTTTCTTCAAAAACGAAAACCTCTCTTCATTACTTAAAACGAATGTATTCAAAAGCTCACTACACACGTGGAGGGCAACATTTAAGGGCATACAAAAATGGAAAACAAAGACTCAAACTTGGCGAATCTCTCAGAACAAGGGAGAGAGAGATCACAAACATGCACGATGCCAAGGGAGGAAAGAAAATCGAGATTGGCAAAAACGCAATTAAGGAAAGCAAGGATGAAACAAAACAAAATGAAAACCTACAACATAATAGCAAGCTGGAAAAAATGCAAATCATGATCAAAAACTCATGAGAAGAAACTTAAAAATGCATACCTAAAACACCAAGCAGATTTAAAACGAAATGTTGGAGAAGATCATGTAAGAGCACGGGTTTTGCTTGAAGGATGGAAGCCTAGCATTTGTAGTGAAAGAATGAACTAAAAACAACTTGGAATCACTTTTAAGTGATTAAGAAGTGAAATGGCGAACTCAAGTCGAGCAAACATGATTCATGGCATTAAAAGTGGACAAAACTAAAAAATGTGCAATAAGCTAAAAAAATGATGCCTATGTTAAAAAGCTTAAGTTAAAAACATTTTAGGTGTAAGGGCACTAAAATTCAATGCCCTTGAACTCAAGTCGAGCAAACATGATTCATGGCATTAAAAGTGGACAAAACTAAAAAACGTGCAATAAGCTAAAAAAATGATGCCTATGTTAAAAAGCTTAAGTCAAAAACATTTTAGGTGTAAGGGCACTAAAATTCAACGCCCTTGATTTTTAGCGCCCTTGCACTTTTCATACTTAGTCAAAAATCAGCTAAGTACTTGAGCGCTCTTTTTTCAGAGCTTTTACACTTTTGGCAATTTCATGAAGTATGAATAGTGAACGTTCGTGCAAGGACTCGTTTCAAAGGTCTTCGTGAGATAAACGCATGGGGATGCTCAAATTGACTATCTGGTACTTAGGAACACATTTCGTGGTGGATCAAAAATTGTCTCGTTTTGCGTGCTTGAACATCATGAACCTACGAAATAGACAAGTTTCGTAGGGGGTTATCCATGGAACGAGCATTGCTAGCTTCCGCGATAACAACTTCAAGATCTAGGTTTACTCGATGCACATGGCTTATAGGCTATTGCATATATCTTCAAAAGACTACTCTTGCCCCAAAGTGACACTTTTTATCGACCCCAACTTGGCAAAATGTAAGACCAAGGTAAGGTGGGTTGGGTGTTGGGTGTTGGGTTGGTTATAGGGATACTCCTGAGTGAATTAAAAAAAAAATCAAGGGTATGCTTCCCATTTTTTTGGGTTTGACTTTAGGGTCTAGGTTTAGTCGATGCAAGTGGCTTATAAAATATTGCATATATCCTCAGGGCACTACTGTAGCCCCAATGTTACATTTTTTCTCGACCCCAATTTGGCAAAATGTAAGACCAAGGTAAAGCGGGTTGGGTGTTAGGCTGGGTCATAAGGATATCCGTGAGTCAATAAAGAAAAAAAAAAAGTCGTGGGGTATGTTTTCCATGGTTTTGGGTTTGACTTCAAGGTCTAGGTTTACTCGATGCACGTAGTTTATAGGCTATTGCATATATCCTTAGGGGACTACTCTTGCCCCAACGTGACACTTTTTATCTACCCCAACTTGACAGAATGTAAGACCAAAGTAAGACGGGTTGGGTGTTGGACCAGGTCATAAAGATACCCCTAAGTCAATTAAGAAAAAGTCATGGGTATGCTTTCCATTTTTGGGGGTTTGACTTCAAGGTCTAGGTTTACTCGATGCATGTGGCTTATAGGTTATTGCATATATCCTTAGGGCACTACTCTAGCCGCAATGTGACACTTTTTCCTCTCCCCAACTTAGAAGAATGTAAGACTAAGGTAAGGTAGGTTGGGTGTTGGGTTGGGTCATAGGGATACCCCTAAGTCAATTAAAAAAAAAATTGTTGTGGATATGCTTTCCATGGTTTTGGAATTGATTTCAAAGTCTACATTACTCGATGCACATGGTTTATAGGCTATTGCATATATTTTCAGGGGACTATTCTTGCCTCAACGTGACACTTTTTCTTGACGTCAACTTGGCAGAATGTAAGACCAAGGTAAAGCAGGTTGGGTGTTGGGGTGGGTCGTAAAGATACCCCTAAGTCAATAAAAAAAAAAGTCGTGGGTATGCTTTCCATTGTTTTCGATTTGACTTCAAGGTCTAGGTTTACTCGATGCAGTGGCTTATAGGCTATTGCATATATCTTTAGGGGATTACTCTAGCCCCAACATGACATTTTTTTAAGACACCAATTTGGTAGAATGTAACACCAAGGTAAGGCAGGTTGGGTGTTGGGCTAGGTCGTAGGGATACCTTTGAGTCAATGAAAAAAGAAAAACTCATGGGTATGCTTTCCATGGTTTTGAGTTTGACTTCAAAGTCCAGGTTTACTCGATGCACATCACTTATAGGCTATTGTATATATTCTCAAGGGACTACTCTTGTCCTAGTGTGACACTTTTTGCCAACCCCAACTTGGCAAAATGTAAAACCAAGCTAAGGCGGGTTGGGTGTTGAGCTGGGTCACAAGGATACCTCTGAATCAATAAAAAAAATAGAAAAGTTGTGTGATGCTTTTCATGGTTTTGGGTTTGACTTCAAGGTCTAGGTTTAATCGATGCACGTGGGTTATAGGCTATTGCATATATCCTCAATGGACTACTCTTGCCCAAGCGTGACAATTTTTTCTGACTCTAACTTGGTAGAATGTAAAACTAAGGTAAGGTGGGTTGGGTGTTGGGTTGGGTCACAGGGATACCCCTGAGTTAGTTAAAAATAAGAAAAAGTCGTGGGTATCCTTTCCATGGTTTTGCGTTTGACTTCAAATTCTAGGTTTTATTCGATGCACTTGGCTTATAGGCCATTGTATATATCTTCAGGGGCTACTCTTGCCCCAACGTGACACTTTTTCCCGACCCCAACTTGGCAGAATGTAAGACCAAGGTAAGGCAGGTTGGGTGTTAGGCTGGGTCATAGGGATACCTTTGAGTCAATAAAAAAAAAAAGTCGTTGGTACCCTTTCCATGGTTTTCGATTTGACTTGAAAGTCTAGATTTATTTGATGCACGTGGCTTATAGACTATTGTATATATCCTCAGGCGACTACTCTTGCCCTAGTGTGATATTTTTTCTTGACCCCAACTTGGCAGAATGTAAGACCAAGGTAAGGCAGGTTGGGTGTTGGGTTGGGTCATAGGGATACTCCTGAGTCAATAAAAGATAGAAAAGTCTTGGGTATGTTTTCCATGGTTTTGGGTTTGATTTCAATGTCTAGGTTTATTTGATGCACGTGGCTTATAGGCGATTGAAAATATCCTCAGGGGACTACTCTTGCCCCAAGATGACATTTTTTTCCCGACCCCAACTTGGCAAAATGTAAGACCAAGGTAAGGCGGGTTGGATGTTGGATTGGGTTGTAGGGATACACCTGAGTCAATAAAAAAAAGTTGTGGTTATGTCTTCCTTTTTTTTGGGTTTGACTTCCAAGTCTAAGTTTACTCGATGCACATGGCTTATAGGCTATTATATATATGCTTAGGGGACTACTTTTGTCGATAAAAAAAATAGAAAAGTCGTGCATTTGCTTTCCATGATTTTGGGTTTGACTTCAAAGTCTAAGTTTTACTCGATACACGTGGCTTAAAGGCTATTGCATATATCCTCAGGGGACTCCTCTTGCTCTAGCGTAACACTTTTTCCCGACCCCAACTTGGCAGAATGTAAGACCAAGGTAAGACGAGTTGGGTGTTGGGTTGGGTAGTAGGGATACCCCCAAGTCAATAAAAAAAAATTGTCGTGGATATGTTTTCCATGATTTTGGAATTGATTTCAAACTCTAGGTTACTCCATGCACGTGGTTTTTAGGCTATTACATATATCCTCAAGGGACTACTCTTGCCCCGGCGTGACACTTTTTCCCGACCCCAACTTAGCAGAATGTAAGACCAAGGTAAGATAGCAAAATGTAAGACCACGGTAAGACGAGTTGGGTGTTGGGTTGGGTCATAGGGTTACCCCCTGAGTCAATAAAAAAAAGAAAAATTGTGGGCATGTTTTCCATGGTTTTGGGTTTGACTTCAAAGTCTAGGTTTACTCGATGCAAGTGGCTTATAGGCTATTGCATATATATCTTTAGGGGACTACTCTTTCCCCAATGTGACACTTTATCCTGACCCCAATTTGGCAAAATGTAAGACCAAGTTAAGGTAGGTCAAGTGTTGGGCTTGGTCATAGGGATAGCACTGAGTCAATAAAATAGAAAAGAAAAGTCATGGGTAGGTTTTCCATGGTTTTGGGTTTGACTTCAAAGTCTAGGTTTACTCGATGCACATCGCTTATAGATTATTACATATATCCTCAAGGGATTACTCTTGTCTCAGGCTGACACTTTTTTCGTACCCCAACTTGATAGAATGTAAAACCAAATTAAGTTGGGTTGGGTGGTTGGTTGGGTCGTAGGGATACCCTTGAGTCGATAATGAAAAAGAAAAAAAAGTTGTGGGTATGCTTTTTATGTTTTTGAGTTTGACTTCAAGGTTTAGGTTTACTCAATGACGTGGCTTATAGGCTATTGCATATATCCTTAGGGGACTAATTTTGCCCCAATGTGACTTTTTTTCGGCCCCAACTTGACAAAATGTAAGACCAAGATAAAGCGGGTTGGGGTTGGGTTGGGTCGTAGGAATACTCGTGAGTATCCCTGAGTTTTTGTTGGTGTAGTCATGTATAAACCATATTACTAAGTTCACATACGTAGTTAGCTTATCCCTAGCTTAAAAATTTAATTAATATCTTATTTAAGTTATTAGGAAATTAGACAAAGAAGTTGTTGAGCAAGCAAGGCAATAAGAATTAACTTATAATTTGGCCAATCAGAATCAAGTGTTGTAATATAGCCAACAAGATCAATTTTATGGTTAGCTTGGAATTTCTATATATTAGAAATTTATAACTTCCTCCCTCACATTAGAAGTCTATCTTTATCAACTTAAAACCTGTTTGGTGCATTAATTCATTTTTTCATATTGTTAAAAGTGTAAGAATACTATTATTTCTAGCATCTTCACTAAGCCTTGGGTATTTTCATATTTGAGCATTGTAGGTGGAGGTTGTCCATGGTGGGGGAGAGGGAGGGTTATTTAAACTAATCCTTCTCATATCCTTGTCAACTACCTCCACAGTGGAAGAAAGATCAAGTCAAGAGATAGTAGTAGTAAATAGGTGAGGGAAGCACGTGAAGGAAGAAAAGAGATTGTCGAAAATTAATGAGGAAAGGCAAAGGGAAGGGTCAAAGGGATGGTCACACATTTATTGAGGAATGGCATTCCTTCCCTTGGCCATTCATATTGGAAGGTCATGTGAAAAAAGGGCATTTTTTGTAGCCTTTAAACCCCACAACCTCATAAACCAGGGAATCACGCTTCATTTTGGAGGAAGACAATTGCAGAGTAAGGCGAGAATTTGGGGCATAGAGAATAGGGATAGAAGAGAATGCATGAGAGAAAGAATGCACAGAGAGAAAGATGCCAACTCAAGAAAATGCAAAGGAAGGGCTTTAGTAGGGAAGTAAAAGAGAAACGTGAGCAGCAAAGGAGGTCAACAAAAGAAAATGCAGAGAAAGGAGAAATTCACGAAGGAGGAAGAGAGAGTATGGACGAACAAAAGGTTGCTTAGTAGAGGTGAAAACGAAGGATACAGAGGCATTCGAGGAGTGATGGAATGTAGAAAGGGGTTTATTGAAGAGGCTGTAGAAACTTTTAGGAAAACACAATCGGCTGGCAGAGAGCTGATTTCCGCAAGCTTGAAATCATCCTCCTTGCCTGCAACGAGATGGGAAGCTATGAATAGTTTAGGGTATAGTTTGGAGAGGCACAAAAAAAAGAAAACATGAGGGATAGAGGCAACATAACAGATTTCAGCAGCTATACCAAACATTCTTTACCGTTGTCTAAAAGCTAACTACATTATCTCCTCCACATTACTTTCCTAAAATTAGTGGTTAATCTTGAAGCATCCACTCCCACAGTTGGAAAATAATTGCTAGTATTTTGTCATCTACCCTTCTTGAGACTTTTCTTAAATAGTTCGTGTGACATATGCCTGCCTTCGTTTTACTTAAGAAAAATCGTTATACAGTCTACATTCTTGTGCATGACTATTCATTTTATATTATGTATGCCTGGGAAGTTGTTGCAGCTGGAAGAGGGGTTAAAATATGTTTCCCTCTGCACAAACTTAGGGTAACATTATGCAAAACTAGGAAAGCCTAAACAAGACCTATGAAATGTTTGACAAAATGGCTGATGTAATGTGACTTTAGGAAATTCCCTGTTGATTACATTCAAATTGGAGATTGGAAAGAGGGCATGGATTCCTATCAAAGCATAATTGGAAGATATTTTTGTTAGATGTACTTGTGAATGCCACCGTGTATCAGCACAGCCTTAACAAAACTTATGCACACAATTTAATAAAGAATCTAAGCACAAACTCTCTTGAATACGTTTAGAAGGTTATACATTTTCTTATAGCTTTTGAAGTATGGATTTGGAACTATCTAATGTCGTAATAAAAAATGACTACATAAAAGTGATTTATGCTTATTTGTGGAAGGTGAGATGATTAAAAATTAATTATTACTTTTTAATGGTCTTAAGTGAAATTAACATTCTTTATTTAAGTAATTGGGAATCAAACCTAGGGTTAACCAATATTAGTATGGTGCTCAAGCACTTGAAAGTTTTGATTATGATAAGTTCGTAAACCATAAAATTTACTATTATCAAGGGGTAAATTATTCGAGTATCCAAGGATTGGAATTTTTAGTAGACATTGAGTTCATTACATTTCTATGTTGAGACTTAACAAAACCAAGGTGGCAAGAGTCCTAGATCAAATCTTTAGTTGCAAGATAACCTTATAATATGAACCATGTTAATATGAGCCATGACACTTGGTTGCATAATACTTAAATTAAGGGTGACTTCATTTAGTGACACTATGACTATACCTTATTAAGCATATCCTTAATATTGAAACATGGTACTTTTGATAATCCATTGATACCCTGGGTAAATGCTTTATATTATAGCATGATGTTTATCAAACTCTTAGATACAAGAACCTTGATATTGAAATTATTATTATTATACTTATAATGAATTGCAATATAAATTGTATAACAAATGGAAGACATCTATCGTAAATTTGACAATGTGGTTGAGTTTGAGCTATGAGATAAATCATATGTAGCATCTCTTGATACCTTACTAAGGACCATTAAAGTCATGTTTAGACTGAATGATAAATATACATAAACTATCTAGTTTGTTAAATAAACTAACATAAGAATATGAGGTTGCACCATAAGGTAAAGGAATTTAGAAGTTAAAGAATATAATTAATATTATTATTTAGGGGATTATTGTTGACGTGTGTTTTATGACAACACCAGCACAGAATAAAATGTCCAACGGTCACTCTATTCTCTCTTGATCAAAGTATTCTGCATGCTAAGATTGCATGAAAGTTCATGCGTTCAACTCCAAGGTTCCTTTAATGCGAATAGACTCAGTTGGTTGATGTGAATATGCTGGGTATTCCAAGGGGACTTACGTAATTGTTCGATTTTATTGGCTCAAGCAAATGAAAGGTTTTGACTATGATGCTCTGGTATTTGAACGGACCGGGAAATACTGAATTTAAAGGAGGTAGGGGTAGGAATTATACTATCTAACTCTAAGGGTGGAAGGCAAAGACTAGCTTCAACAATCTCCAAACCAAACTTTGTTTCGTCTCCTCTTTGGACAACTCTGACAAAGCTAATGCAATCTTCAAAGGATGGATAAGATATTCAAATTGAGATTTAACATGCACACCCCTTCACAACGAAGCAAGTGGACACACAAATCACAACCGAAGTTAGGTGCTGAAATTCCAGTTGACCACGTGTTGACGTGCTTTTTATGACAACATCAACACAAAATAAAAATGCCCAACGGTCATTCTATTCTCTCTTGATCAAAGTATTCCGCATGCTAAGATTGCGTGAAAGTTCATGCGTTCAACTCCAAGGTTCCTTTAACGCGAATAGACTCAGTTGGTTGATGTGTTTTCCTCGATTATTCCAAGGGGACTTACGTAGTTGTTCGATTTTGTGAAGCAATTAGGACATGAAAGATTTGACAATATTGTTTTGGTATCTGGACTGACCCGGAAAATGCTGAATTTAAAGGGAATAAGGATAGGAATTCTACTTCTAAAGGGTGGAATGTGAAGATCAATTCAGACAATCTTCAAACCAAACTCCGCTTTGCCTCCCTTTGGACAACTTCCACAAAGTTGGTGCAATCTTCAAAGGATGAAAGAAATATTCAAACCATGACACAACATGTTCATACCATCACAACGATGCATATGGACATATGAGCCACAATCGAAGTTAAGCACTATTACTCCAGTTGACCACACAAGGCGAACCAGCCGTCAGCAAGTCCGCTAGTGGTATGGACGAGAGAAGACTTGCTCAAATTAAACACCACATTCCACAACTAACAACTACTTGCATGAAATGAATGTCTATTTTACTCTATCTACCTTGAATTGGTAAGATGAAATGGCCTTGCTAGCTACTCATAACAAAGAAGAAATCACCAAGCAATGAAACTCTTTGTATTATGAAAAGTGTTCACAACAACCGTTTACAAAACTTTCAAAGGAAAGTTTTCTTCCCTCCTCAATCTAAGCTAACTTCTAAGCTCTACTCTCTAACTTCTATCTCCAATACTCTCTAGCTCTGATCTGAAGTCTAATTCTAATAATTTACAAATGAGGAGGGATGCCCCTTTTATAATAGGTCCAATTTAGTGGACGGTTCAGATCTGATTACAATAAAGGGCTTAGATTGAGCCACCTATGCCCTGATTAGGGTTTCTGCCCTAAAAACCACCACAGAGAGGAGTGGGCAATGAATGCACAGAATATTATCCACTCCCCTGCAGGAATCATAATGAGCAATTAATGCCCACTACCATCATCAAGAAGATCCTCATCCATGAGAGCGTTCCCATTGGCCTTCTCCCGGATAGCAAACTTGATCAACCGGGCCAATACCGCTTCGACCTCTTGGGCAGAAATCGATGGAATATGGTTGAGCTGGAACTCCAAGACTGCTACCGTCTGTCCGTGTCGGATGTAAGACTTCTTCCATGCCGCCAAGGCGTCCTGGGTATGCTGAATAATACTAGAGAAAGTGGAGACATTCTCAAAGTCATCCAGGACAAGCGACCTCGCAGCTGAGAAGAATGGAGCCAATTTATCTTTCAAGCCATCAGCAGTTATTTCCTCTGGGGCCAACTTTCTAGCAAATATGGCTTCTAATGTGTTAAGGACTCCTTCCAAGATGTTACCCATTGCTTTCCTCACTCTGGCTGAATCTGACCTTGCTACATCATGAAATCCACAGCCTGTGACCACTGAGGAGTACCAATCAGTGAAATCATACCTGTCACCCCTCTGAATTACACCTCCATCTACTAGGGTTTCTAGAGATATATGCATCAAAGCCCCCAAACGAAGTACAGTCTTCGTCTGATAGATGCGGGTATCGCCCCAAGCCTGATCCACCATGTCAATCCATGCCAAAATACTTGAGGCCTGCCGATAAGCATTGGCGAGGTCCTCCATGAATTTCCTTGTCTCAGTACGAACATGGCTAACCCACTTGTCCGCTTCCGTTTCCATCTTCTTTAAATCCTCTAAGCCGACAATTGACTCCCTCGGAAGCTCTGGTGGGCGTTCTATTGTTGGGTTTGTCGGTTCACCTGGACGTGCTAGACTCTGCACATATCCTATCAAGGTTTTGTGCTCCTTCTTCAATTTCTTATACTTCCCTTCCGTGCGGAGCAACTGATCCTTCAGCGTTTGATAGGAGTTATCGAACTCCTCGACAATTTGGGCTCTCGTAGGACGACCCAACTCCACGGTGGTGATCACATAGTTCTCGGGCCTCTCCTCGGCTCGATCATACTCCTCCCTCGGAACAGCCACCTGAAGCGTGCGAGAGCCTGACTCATCAGTCGAGATCTTTGAAAACTTCCTGGCCTTTTTCTTTTCTAGTGGCGCACTGATCCTCCTAAGGAACTCCTCCATCTCGATGGCTGGATCCGTATCATCCTCGGGTTCTCTTCTCATTCTGTCTGAAAGCCAATCCGGCACCGTTTGCTGCGGATTGCAAATGACAAGGGGCTGCTCCTCCGTTGCCTCCACCTCGTGCGCTTCCTCTCTTCCTGCACTGCTCTGCTCGGGCTCATCATCTTCCACGAGTTGCGTATCTCCGGACCCTTGGGTTCCCTGTTCTGTGTTTTCCTCTTCCTCCAATGTCATGTCCAACATCTGTTGGAAACGAGTGTCAGCCACTGTTTCCTCTTCTTCCTCTTGTCGGCCAGCCCTGGATACACTGACGCTTATACTATCTGATTCTCGGATGTTGGGTTGGTCCACCTCCTCAAGCTCCCGCTCTTCCCCCAATCCTGCCCTCTGATCAGCAAATAATGAAATCACTCTCAAACTCGAAGACTGAGTTTGTGAGTGCATAGGTGATGCTTGTTCCATCCTCAACGATATCGGTTGGGTTGGTACGTCTACTTGTGCTTCCGGTGTTTGAGCAACCTGTTTTCCCCTTTTCACCGATAGCGGCCTTGGGTCACCCATCAAGCTATAAGTAAGGGCGATCGATCTGCTCTTAAGTCTACATACATGTCTATCGACCCAAGCCCTTGTGAAAGTCAACACCGGAATCGAGAGCGTGTCCAAGTCCATGATTTCTGGCTCGGACCAATCAGGTGGTGGGACAGGAGTATCCCTAACTGAACCATAGTCGGGTTGCATAACGTTGACATCCTCTTCCACCTGGTCGGGAACTGGGATGACCTCGCATTCCTTGATCAACTTGAGGGGAAGCCTGGAAAACATCCTTTTCCTTATCTCAACCTCATCAACAGCATTTGCCCAAAAGTCTTCAATGTGGGCTTTGTGTCGGTACTCGACGTTCTGTATCATTCGGATGTTTCTGTACGGATCAAAATCCTGTCTGCCTGTGTGATACGATAGATGATAGAATTGTAGCTCGTCCTCCGCCTCTCGAGCTGCTTGTAAGGAGGGACACACCTCAGTGAAATTTCCCATGGAAATAGGAAAGTCAAGTCCACCCTTCTTCTTTTTCTGAATCTTATCATAGGCGATCAACTGCCTAGATATTTCCAGCATTATAATGTGATCGGTGGGGTACCTCGGTAGCCGGTATGGATACGAAGTGAACCCCTGCAGCCTAATGTAAGTGAATTTCGGAAATTGGACGAGCCAATATCCGTATTCCTCGATCAATGCTTGTGCCTCTTTGGATATTCTTTGTTGCGTTCTCCGCTGAAGGGTCCTCGTGATGTGCATTGTGAATGCATCATTAGCCCGTTTGTAACTGGCAGGGTTAGCTAGATGCAACTGTGTGCAGGCCTCATAGATTTTGAACTGATCAAGTGCACAGCCTATCGGCTCCTTGTATGTAATCCCTCGATACTTGGTCATTCTCGCCAGCATATATATCACATACGAGCTCATGTGAAAAGTTTTCGTCCCCCTCAGGCTCTTGAACTGTTCATCTATGTTATCACTGATCATTCTTGCCCAGTCAACACATTCCTTTCCCTCCAATATGATCTCGATGAAGTAAAACATCCATGGCTCGAAGAAGTAGGCCTGTGCACTCCCATTTATTCGGCTCAGCATCATCATCAAGTCGCATTATTCCTGTTTTACATCTTCGGCAATTATCTGCTTTGGGAGTCTAGTGTGAGGTGGCTTTGGCTTTTGCATCCAAATTATGTTGATGACCACAGCAACCCTCTCGAAGGAGGTGGAGTACATTTTATCCGCCCTCTCCTTTGATCTGTAGAGCATCTTTTCGGCAGTAGGAATCCCAAATGCCTCTCCGATGGCATCTGGCGTGAAGTTGGCAAGCAATTTGCCATCCGGCGAGACAATGGTTCTACGCTCCGGCTTGTAGTGGTTTGCACACTCCATAATTAGCTCCGGGCACTGAATTGCTAGTGGAAAACCAGCGGTTGCATAGATACTACTCTTCATGATGTTATGTGTCGTGACTGATGGTTGATGGCCTCCTAGTCCGTACATCCTAGACTTGAGTGCATTTAGATTAAATGACCCGAGGTTGGTGTCACTTAACCCTGCCAGCTTGGAGACAATTGCCGATTTTGGAAGAAATGACTTGGCGAGCCTTTTAATCATTGCCTGCCGGGATGAGCTAGCCTTGGCCGTTTCAATGTTTGCAGCTCTGCCTGCGGTTCTGCTTGTTCCAGCAACATCCTTTGCTCCAGCCATCTGCAAAATAAAATAGAATAACAATAAGCTAGGCTGCAGACTTTTAATAAAATAAATAGCCTTCGAGGCGATTGCGAATGTGAAGTTAGCTTGTTGAAAATAAGAACTCTCAGCCTAAATTACTAACTCCAAACCTCGTACTGTGTAAAAACTTTCGAGCTTATAAAGGAGCTTTCAACGACTGCACTTCTGACTGGCGAAGAAAATCACAGTCAACTACTAACTTTCAGCAATGTGGTTATTTCCTCAACACAAAATAAATTTCTGCAACTCAATGCTCTGCAGCAATTTCAAAAGATAAATCTTCCAGCAACTCCGGAAATCTGCAACAACTTCAACCTTCAACTTTGAGATTGTAGCAACACACTCTCAGCTTTCGAAAGAAAGAGTCTTGGCAGATAAAAATTTCTCCAGCACCTCGCACTTTCAGCAACTCAACACTCCGAAATAAAATAAACTCTCAAAGAATTTCTCTCCTCAACAACTTCGAAAATATTTCAATCTCTCAAGAACTTCTTCAGCAACTTCAACTTCGAAAAATGTGAGGAGAAATGAGAGAAGAGACTGTTTAAATAATTCTTCTCGAAGAATCCTGCCAAGTAATACTGAGGCTATTTTTAGCACCCTCATCAATTCTCCACTCTCTTCGTTCGGAATCTTCTAATTCAAGCGCAGTAGTGGGCTAGTCGTCAGCCAGTCATTATGGCAGTTGCCATTAATAATGATTCCTTCTTTGTAAAAATTCAAATTTTTCCTCTTGGTCTGCCAGTTAACTCTTGGTGATTTAAACAACTCGTGAGAAAAATCACTTGATTTGATTGAAAACTCCATTTTAAAATCTCGCAGCATTTAATTGAATTCAACTCGAAAAATTCATGGGAGTTGTAAATTTATTTCCAACTTTTAAAATGTCTGTCATTTAAATCCTCGATTTCATAAAATTTGCCTTGGACATTTTAAATTCTCTCTTTGAAATACTTAACTCCGGATGATTTAAAATCACTCGCCTGCTCGAAATAATTCATCCTCTGAGAATTAATTCTCGTTAGGAAAATAATCTAGGCAAAACGAATTTCTTCTGAAAATACTTAAAATTTCCCTTAGGAAATTAATTTTAAATTTCACTCAACCCATGGGTGCCTTTTGAACGGGTTCATTTAATCTTTACTTGACCCATGGAAAAATATATCAGTTGCTTCCGCCTTGGAAATAAAACTTTGTCACTGTGTCCATTTCATTTAAATGTCTCTGGAAAATTTTCTTTATTCATATCAAGGCGTCTTTTCTCCAGTGAAATATTTATCTCACTTAGGAAATATTTTGAACATCTTCATACTTCTGGCGTACTTAACCCCTTGGCATTTTATTTCAACCTCTTCACCTTCACCCACTTAGAAATAAAATTAAGTCCTTTCATTCTTTGGGCGTATTCACCTCTTTTCATCATTTTGCTCAACTTGGGCGTATTTGGCCTAGGGAGTTTTTGTTTTACTAAGGAAAATTTCCAACCTTTCTCTCTCAGACGCATTTTGGAGGGTCCATTTTTATATTTCTCATACTTAAAATCCCTTCTAACTCATCTTCTTCATGGGCGCATTTAGAGGGTCAAGCTCCCATTTTCTATGCCTTAGAAAATTTCAAGGCTCTTCTTTAAGGTGGGCGCATTTGACACCTTCTACTTTCATTTTGTGAATTAGACAATTTTCGGCCCAACTACTCCTAGCACAAGGGCGCATTTGATGGGGTCTACTTCTACTTGAGGACGCATTCTCACCTCATGCTCACATTTTTACTTTCCATGCCTTAGGCGTTTTATCAATCATCACCTTCCTTTTACCTTGAGGGCGCACATAAGCATCTCAACTTCCAATTTTATTTTGATTTAGGCACTTTCCAGCTAGGAAAATTTCAATTTCATGAAGTGGGCGCATTTCATACCCTCAACTTCTACTTTTGCCTTAGGCGTTTTTTTAGCCTCCAATAACCTTGGGCGCAAATGAGGGGGTGAGCTTCCATTTGAGGGCGCAATTCCACCCCTCTACTTTCATTTCAATGTCTTAGGCGTATTGCTAGGCCCTCTTAACTCATGGGCGCATTTTACACCTTCTACTTCCATGTGAGGGCGCAAATGAGAGGGGTGGGTTTCTTTTCATGCCTTAGCCGCTTTTTCACTAGGCAACATCCTCCTTGGGCGCATTTAACATGTAGAGTTTCCAAGTAAGGGCGCAAATACATGGGCAAGCTTTCATTTTTCACCATGGGCGCATATTGGGTGTCAAGGTTTTGATTTTCATGCCTTAGATTTTTTTTCTTGGAGGTGGGCACAAATCACACATGAGCCTTCAAGTTGAGGGCGCAAATACACATGGCTACTTTCATTTCAATGCCTTAGAAAATTTCGGAGGCCTTAGAAGATTTTCAAGAGGTCTCCATGGTGGGCGCATTTTGAGGGTGGTGCTTTCAAATGAAGGCGCATTTGGCATGTGTGACTTCCAATTTCGACCCATATAGCTCCGTTTTGCCTGAAAATTTCACCATTTGATCTTCTTCGCCTTGTGAACCTGTTTTGTCAATTCTCTGCCCTAACCTGCTATTTATAGTAAGCCCCTGATTTCCTTGACTTCCTCAATTCCATTTTGCCTGAAAATGTCACCATATGACCCGCTTCGCCTTGTGAACCTGTTTTGTTAGTTCTCTGCCCTGACCTGCTATTTATAGCCACCTGCTATTTATAGTAAGCCCCTGATTTCCTTGACTTCCTCAATTCCGTTTTGCCTGAAAATTGCAACGCCTGATCCTGAGAACTTGAGTGTCGCTCTGATGCCAACCTCGGGTGCAGACCTGCTATTTAGAGCCATGCCCTGACTTACTAAAAATAGTAAGTTCTCCGATTTCGCTCAAATTTTGCCAGCAGGTACCTTGAAGTGTGCTGATGTTGGTGAGGTGCTTCGTTTTGACAATTTTTGGATTTCACCCCCTATAAAAGTGGAAACCCTAATTTGACTTGCATGTATCCCGAACGGTCTCCGTTTGACTTCGTTCCTTCTGCATGTCGTTCTGCTTGTTGAACTGGAGTGTTAGGTGGTTGCCTGAGTGTACCTGCTAAAAATAGAAACTGCCTGAAAAGTGACTCATCCACTGCCGGATGGTTTTGCATGTTATATTGCCCGTGGGGTCTCAAGAAACCCAGAAAAACCCAGAAAACTGGTCTGCATGCATGCACTGGCTAAAAATAGTAAGTCCTCGAAACTTGATCTTCTTCACTTGCATGTCACATTGTTGCGAAGGTTTCGAGGAACCCAGAAGGAATATCCGAACATGCGTTGAAGAACTCTGCATGCAAACCCTAAAAATAGCCTCCGAAGGCTGAACTCTGAAAGTGATCGTCTCGGTTTGCATGTTATATCGTTGCGAAGGTTTCGAGGAACCCAGAAGGATTCTCCAGACATGCAACTAAAAAGCTCACGTGAAAACCCCGAAAACGGCTCCTGAAGCCTGAACTGCTAAAAATAGCAAGTTGTCTGATCTGGCTCAAAATTTACGTGCAAACAACTTGATGTTACCTGAATGTGGTGGGACTGGCAGAATTCCAAAAGTTCGACAAAATAGTCCCAAATTGAACACTTACTAAAAACAGCAAGTTGCCGGAATACAGTGAAAATTTAGGGGGACTCTGCTGGAAGCCTTCTGACTGTTGTACCAAGCCTGGATTTCAATTTTATAACTCAGTTTGACCTTTAATAAGCCTGAAGGATGAAAACCCTAATTACGCAGACTTAACCAATACTTCAACCCAGGTCAAACGACGGGACATCCCCAAAAGGACCAGAGATAGAGAGAGAGACGCACTAACCAAAGCCAAACGACCAGAATGGAGCAAAAATTAGGGGGTCCCCATCTGGATGGGGTGATGTGTGAAAAAGGTCACAACACCACGCAGGGCAGACTTACCGTCAGCAAGCCCGCTAGTGGTACGGATATAGGGAGATACGCTCAAACCAACGCTGCATTCCACAATTAACACTACTTGCATGAAAACAAAATCTACCTTACTCTACTCTACTTGAATTGGAAAGACGAACAAGTCTTGCTAGCTGCTCACAATAGAAGATAGAACCACCAAGTAATGATAAATCTTTATATTATGATAGTTTTCACAACAACTTCTTACAAAACCTTCAAAGGGAAAGCTTTCTTTCCTTTTCAAACTAAGCTAACTCCTAGCTTTACTCCTATCTCTGATTTCTGTCTAGCTCTGATCTATCTCTGACTCTAATTCTAATATTAATATTTTACAAATGAGGGGGGATGCCCCTTTTATAATGAGCCCAATCCAGTGGACGGTTCAGATCTGATTACAATAAAGGGTTCAGATTGAGCCACCCATGCCCTAATTAGGGTGTCTGCCCTAAAAACCACCACTGAGAGGAGTGGGGCAATGAATGCGCTGCAGAATATTCTCCACTCCCCGTCACGAACCACTAACCGCCATCAATGCACGTCGTCTCCCTCCAGAAGGGTGTTTCCCTTCTCCTTCTCACTGGCTGCAAATCTGATGAATCTATCTAGTACTGCCTCAATTTCCTGATCCGAAAGGGGAGGAATGTGATCCAACTGAAACTCTAAAACTGTAACTGTTTGCCCATGTCGGGCACATGATTTCTTCCAGGCAACAAGGGCGTCCTGGGTGTTCTGTATGATACTGGAGAACGTAGCAGTGTTCTCGAAGTCATCCTGTGTGAATGTCTTCACCTCATAGAAGAATGGCACTAACATGCTCTTCAATCCTTCTGCAGTTACCTCTTCAGAAGTCAACCTCCTGGCAAAGATTGCCTCCAATGTGTTGAGGATTCCATCTAAGATGTTTGACATGGCCTTTCTGACCCTGACAGAATCTGTCTGTGATGCATCGTAGAATCCCCGGCCTATGACTACTGAAGAGTACCATCTGGCGAAGTCGTATCTATCCCTCTGCTGAATAACACCTCCCTCAACCAAAGTGTGTTGAGGTATGCTCATCAAAGCCCCTAAACGGAGAACAACTCTCGTATGATAGATGCAAGCCTCACCCCAAGCATGGTTAACTTCCTCCACCCTAGCCATAATATCGGAAGCTTGCCCATAGGCATGTGCAAGATCCTCCATGAACTTTGTTGTTTCTGTATGCACACTGGCAACCCACTTGTCTACTTGTTGTGCCATTCTCTTCAAATCCTCTAACCCATTGATTGACTCCCTGGAAAATTCAGCTGGAAGCTCAATTGCCGGATTCTCTTGCCCACAAGGACGGGACAAGTGTTGCACGTAGCCAATCAGTGTCTGGTGCTCTACCTTCAACTTTTTGTATTTGCCCTCAACATGGGACAATCTATCCTTGAGTGCTCGATAGGAATTATCGCACTTCTCTACTATTTGTGCTCCAGTAGGGTGGCCAAGTTCCATAGTTGTAACAACATAATTCTCGAGAACGGCCTCATCCCGATCACACTCTACCCGAGGCACTGCCATATGTAAAGTTCGAGACCCATCCTCATCTGTGGATATTTTAGAGAACTTCCTGGCCCTCTTCTTTGCTGGAGGTGCACTGATCCTCTGTAATAATTCCACCATCTCAATCGCGGGATCGGTCTCATCCACAGGATCATGCCTCATCCTATCCCTTAGCCATTCTAGCACCTCCTGCTGCTCATCTGATATAATAAAAGGCTGCTCCACCTTGGCCTCTACCTCGTGAACTTCTCCTCTGCCATCGTTCTGACGAGGCTCACCGTCATCAATAGGCTCAGTGTCTCCTGAGCTCTGAGCATCCTGATCTGAAGTAGCATCGCCCTCGAGAGCTACCTCAATTTCCTGCTGAAACTGAGTATTAGTGGCCGTCCCCTCATCTGTCTCTTGCTGATTTGCTTGTGGGTTACTTTCTCGGGGCATGTTGATGCTCTGGCCCACTGATTCTCTACGAGGTGGCTGACTCTCCACTCGCACCGTTTGCTCTACATCCAATCTCTCCCTCTGATCAACAAACAATGACACCTAATGTAAGCTTGGAGAATGTGCCCGAGATGGCGTATGCACGGACTCCTCAACTACCACAGGCTCAGGTCAAACTGGCTCCTTTCCTCTAGGCTCTGGAGTTGGATTACTCCGCCTCCTTTGTTTAGTTGTCGGTAATCTGCTGTCTCCCATCAAATTGTATGTGAGGGGAATTGACCTTCCCTTAAGTTGGCTGACATGCCTCTCTATCCAACTTCGTGTAAATGTTAATACTGGGATACAAAGTGTATCCAAGTCAGTGATCTCTGGCTCAGACCAATCTAGGAGTGGCAGAGGCGTATCTTTCACTGTCTTGTAGTCAACCTATACAACGTTTATGTCTTCCTCAATCTGCTCTAGTACTGGGATAATCTCACACTCTCTGACCATCACCAACGGTATCCGAGAGAACATTCTCTTTCTGACTTCGATCTCATCCACTGCACTTGCCCAAAAGTCTTCGATCTACACCTTGTGCCTGAACTCTTCTGTCAATATCCATCTGATGTTCCGGTGGGGATCGTAGTGGTGCTTGCTGGTATGATAGGAAAGGTGAAAGAATTGGAGCTTTGCTTTTGCCTCTCTTGCTGCTTGCAGCGATGGACAGATTTCATCTAAATTCCCCATGGTAATTGGGAATCCAAGACCACCTTTCTTCTTCTTCTTTTTCTTTTTATCATAGGCAATCAGTTGCCTAGACACTTCCAGCATCACTATCCTGTTTGTGGGATACCAAGGCAATCTGTATGGATAGGAGGAAAATCCTTGCAGCCTTATGTAGGTAAATTTTGGAAATTGGATAAACCAACATCCGAATTTCTCAATCATTTCTTGTGCCTCCCTTGATATTCTGTGATGGATTCTTTGCTGCAGGGTCCTCGTTATGTGCATAGTAAAGGCATCATTGACCCTCTTGTAATTAGTTGTGCTTGTCAAATGCAACTGTGGACAAGCCTCATATATTTTAAACTGATGGGAACCGCAACCAATTGGTTCCTTGTAAGAGATCCCCCTGTACCTCATCATGCAAGCCAGCATATAGACAAGGTAGGAGCCCATATAAAATGTCTTCGTTCTCCTCACACCACAGAGCTACTCGTGTATACTATCACTGATCAATAGTGCCCAATCCATGTAATCCTTTCCCTCTAGCACCAAGTTGACAAAGTAAAACATCCAAGGTTCAAAGATGAACGCTTGGGGGCATCCTCCAACTCTGCTTAACATCATGATCAGATCACCAAACTCTTACCTCAAGTCCTCCGAGACTATCTGCTTGGGCAATTTTGTGCGAGTTGGCTTGGGTTTAATCATCCACTTAGTATTTATCAAATCAGCACACCGGTATGTGGTGGATGAGTACATCTTTCCAGCTCTTTCCTTTGTCTTGTAGATCATCTTCTCATGGATTGGAATCCCGAATGCCTCTCCGATTGCTTCAGGTGTCAGGTTGGCCAATACCTTGCCATCTGGCAAAGTGATCGTTCTTTGCTTTGTATTGTAATGGTGGGCGCATTCCATGATGAGTTCTGGGCACCGGATAGCTGGCGAAAAGTTGGCAGCTGCATATAGTCCACTTCTGACAATACTGTGCAAAGTCACTGATGGGTGATGGCCTCTAGTCCCCATTATCCTTCTTCTGAATGCCTCCAGGTTGAATGAGCCTAAGTTCGTGTCAGCTAGCCTGTCGAGCTTTGATGAAAATTTTGACTCTGGCAAGAATGACTTGCCCAGTTTCTTGATCAACGCCTGTCTGGACTTGGTGTGGTTGTTTTTGCCTGCAGCTCTTCTGCTTGATTCAGCCATTCTGCAAAAAGGCAAGAGAGTTAGAAAACAAGATTTAAAATAATAAAATAACCATCATTGAGGGTGTCAGCAGATTTTTAAATAAAAAGGCTGCAACACTTCTGCCATTTCCAACTGCAAACCTCAATTGTCTTGTTCACTTCAGCTGTGAAATTTCTGTATTTGCAGCAGCTCTTGAGACCTCTCTCAAACTCGTATTTCTCTTCTAAAAAACGTACTTCAGCAACTTGAGACTTATCCTAAATGCGTTTTCAGCAACCTTGTGAAGTTTCTTCTTAAATTCGTACTTCTCAGCAACTACAGCCCTTTCAACTTCAGATTTCTTAGCAACTTCAAAAAAAGTCCAGACCTAACCTCGTTTATCTCAGTAGTCGGATAAAACTCCTTCACAAAGTCGTACCTTCTTAGAAACTGCAGCAACTGGCAACTGGGAAATTCGCACCTCTTCAGCAACTATAGTCTCAGCAAGCTAAGTCGTACTTCTTCAGCAACTTCAACTTATGCAAATTTGCACTCCAGCAACCTCCAGCTCTCTCACAATTTCGAACTCTTCAACAACTTCAGCCTCTTCAAGAATTCGTACTTTTCACTTTAGCAACCTTTTTTGCTCTTAGCAACTGGTGAGAGGAATGAAGAGGACTTCAAAATCTTATAGCCAGGTCGAATTCCTGCAAAGGCTATACTTAGCAAATTTTTTGAATTCATTTTCCCTCTCTTTCTCAGTCGTAACACTTGTCATCTGAGTCGTCGGAATCTCAAGTTTCTAGAATTATGATTTCATCATCTCTGCACAAGCCTGCCTTGTTGCATTGGATTTTTTAAAATCACTCACTTCGTTGAACAACTTCGAATTGTTTGGCTAAGTCGTTTGATCTCTCCTTCGTTTTGGCAAAATCATCTAGCTCAAACCTCTAGCGAAATGCTTCTTATTCATTTTATTTGTTTGCCTTAGAGAAATTCCTTAAATTTGCCTTGAAAAAATTTATTTGAAATAAGCACTGGGCAAAATATCCACCGAAACGATATGAGCGAGGCGTGGAGTAAGTTTGAATCACCTCTGAATTGCAAATGTTCAATACCCAGAAGAAAAAACTTTCCAAAATCTGTCATTTTCATGTGTATCCGGACGAAGGGGTACTTTTAATTTTTATTATTTAAAAATAATAAAAATGGCTAATGTTTATTTCTTCTTCACATCTGGATGTCTTCCACTCCTGCAATTTCGAGTTTCTCTGCCTTGGCAAATTTTCTTGATTTCTCTGTGAATAATTTTCTCTTTGAAGGCTTTTTCACTCTGGAAATTTTAGCATCACCTATAGGCGTATTACCCATTTTCTCTTTTTTTGAAAATGCCTTAGGAATTATTTTTAAAATTTAAATTTCATTATCTACCCTCTGAAGGGTGCATTTCACATGCCATGCTTCCATTTCATTCCTTAGGCAATTCTACGCCTAGACTCTCTTTTTCATACTTAGCAATTTTCACGCCTAGCTTTCCCTTTCATACTTAGCAATTTTCATTCTTCAAGTCCCCACTCACTAGGCGCATTTCACATGGTGAGGAGGAAAAATATTAACCCTTAGTCTCTTAAAATCACGCCACCCTTAGCATTTCTTTCCCCCTTGGCGCATGGTGACCCTTCACCTTCCTTGAGCGCACTTCACATGGTGGACTTCCTTACCTTGGCGCTTTCACATTCACCACTCAACGTTTCAACTTTCACCCTTTTACCTTTTACCTTAGGCGCATTTGCCATAGAGAGGAGGAACTTGAGGGTGCAAATGAAGGTGTTAGAAGGAATCCCCACGCCTTGGGTGACTCTTCACCTCCCCTTGGCGCATTTTGGCATGTTGACTTCCATGTTTGAGCGCATTTCAACCTAGCAAAGGAAAGCGCCATCATCTTGTGACCCTTCATCTCCCTTGGGCGCATTTAGCCCATGCAACTTCCATTCTTGGGCGCATATGCTAGTGGACAAGGAATTCCGCCCATGTGGTGGCTCTTCATCTCCCCTTGGGCGCATTTGACCCATGCAACTTCCTTGCCTTAGGCGCATATGCTAGTGTTAGAAGGAAAATCCCACGCCTATCAAGTGGCTCTTCATCTCCTTTAGGTGCATATGAGGGTGTGAGGAGGAAACTTCATGCCTTAGAAGAATTTCTATGCCTTTGCCATGTGGGTGCATTTGACCTCTGTTCAGGAAATCTTGCACTTGGAGATTTTCATGCCCTTTTATCTTCTTGGCGCATATCATGTGTTTCTATGCCAGTTGCCTCTTATAAATTTCCAACGCCTTTTGTGCCCTGGCTTTCTATTTTTAGTAAACCCGAAGAAGTTAGGGTTTCTTCGTATTTCATCCTGTTCTGAGCTGGAGGTGGCGTGGTTGTGCCTCCACTTGGTTTTGCTATCCTGTTCACACCTTATCTGGCACAGTACATACTATTTTTAGCCATTTGCTATTTTTAGCAAACCCTAGAATTGATCAATTTTTGTATCCCTGCTTGCTTTGAATTCCTTCCACTTGCTTCTGATGCTGTGAGAGACCTGTTCATACTTTTCTCTGGCAATGACGTGCTATTTTTAGCCATGAGGTGACTTACTAAAAATAGTAAGTATTCAGATCGTGCTCAAATTTTGCCAGTAGGTAGCCTGAAAGATGTTGATCCCGGTGGTGTGCCTCATTTTTGGCTCCTCTGCATTTTACTTCATCTACTTTTAAACATAGCAGGGGAAACCCTAATCTGACTTGTATGCGCTCCCAACTGCTGCCGATTGCCTTGATTTCTACTGTTTGTCGTTCTGCTTGCTGGAAGGAAGTAATGGGTAGTCGTTGGACTGAAGCTGCTATTTATAGTAAATGTCCAGAAAGTGGTCCATCGGACGTCGGATGAGTTTGCATGTCATATTGCTCGTGGGATCTCAAAAAACCCAGAAAAACCCAGAAAACTGGTCAACGTTCCAGCACTGACTAAAAATAGTAAGTTCTTGAAAACTGACTCATTCCGCTTGCATGTCATATCACTGCGAAGCTCTCGCAAAACCCACATGGAATATCCGGACATGCATTGAAAATTCCTGCATGCAAACCCTAAAAATAGCCTTGGAAGGTTTAACTTTGAAAGTCTTTGTCTTGGTTTGCATGTTATACCGTTGCGAAGGTCTTAAAAAACCCAGATCCATTCTCCAGTCATTCACCTAAGAATTGTATGTTTAAACCCTGAAAATAGCCTCTGAAGGCTGAACTGCTAAAAATAGCCAGTTGTCTGAATCCGTTCAAATTTCACGTGTGGATGCTCTGAAGCTGCTTGAATGTGCTGAAGTAATTAGAATCTCGAAATCCTGAGGAAAAAGCCTCAAATTAGGTACTTACTAAAAATAGTAAGTCGTCAGATTTCAGTAGGATTTCAGTGGGACTCTGCTTTGAGCTTTCTGACTGTGCTGCTGCACTTGGATTTCACCTTGATAACTCAGTTTGACCTAAAACCAGCCTAAAGGATAGGAACCCTAATTTCGTAGACTTGGCCATTATTTCAATCTAGGTCAAAAGACGGGACATCCTCGAAAGGACAAAAGATCAGAGACAGAGAGAACCAAAGCCAAAAGACCAGAATGGAGCAAAAATTAGGGGGTCCCCATCTTGGATGGGGTGATGTGTGAAAAAGGTCACAACAATTATGTTTTCATATAAATGACTAATGGATATAGTTTTGCCAACTTTCTTGAGAAGGATTTGGGAAAAAATTATAACTCAAAAGAAAGCTTATAAATACTCTTGGATGTCCTTCAGAGATATCTATTGACCCCTTGATTATAAGAGCCTCGTTATTCAACTTATTATATAAGTTTCAAATGGAAATGATTTCTTATGGGTTTGTGTGAACCAAGGTGATTTGGTATTAAGTGGAATAGTCTTTGAAGACATTTTATGAGATAAACTCCATGGAAGGAGATTATTGAGGAACTTCTGAGAGAAGATTATCAGTGTACAATGTAGCATTTTGTTTATGCTCATTTGTAGCCTTCATATTCAAATCTAATATTTATAGTATTTGGTTTGTGTTTATAATAATCTTTTGCATAATATATAATCTCAACTATCTTTTAAGCAAGCTATGAGTGATTTTCTTGCACTTCTCATGTGGCATGAGAGCCCAAGTACCTTTTTCAACATGATCTTCCAGCTTTTCTAGCAGTTTTAGCCTCTCATTATAATTAATTTTCTGAAATTAATTTTGAAAGAAAATGGTGATATCATAAAGGGTTGAAAAGCATGAATAATCAAAGGCACAACTTGTTCTTGAGTCATATGCAAAGATTTGGGGATGTTCTATCAAGGTTTAGCAATTCTACAAGTTTTCAATTATGAAAAATAACATCTAGAACATTTTTTCTAGATTGTTAAGAGGGTACAATATTTGGATGGATACATTGAAAAGGGTTTTAGAAACTTGGATGTTCATCATAGAGTTTCTAAATAGGAATTGTTTAAAATTGGTGACTCCCACAAGTATGAATTCCGTTCACTTGATTTCATCGGTATAACATCTCAGAGATCATCTACAACATCAAGATAAATAGATCTTTTTAAAATCCATATATTTCCAAAGGTGGGGTGCAAATATCTAATTGCTATTGTCAATTCAAAATCAATCTAACAGCTAGCACTTTCTCTCTCGCACTGAACTCAAAATATTCAAACTACAAGTGCTAGCAATTCATTCTCACAAAGGACTGAGGACCTTAATTTAATCTTTCCTCATCAATTTCATTCAACTAAAGATGAATACTGGTTATCCATTCACTTATATACATACCATTGAATTTGAAAGGCTTAAAAAATGAAAAAGCTTTCTGAAAATCAATCTACTTATAATCCAACAGCAAGCACTCTATAAATTTTAACTTTCTAAGATATCAGAAAAGGACAACATTGACTATAAGATCAAAGCTAAAACAAAAGTTGTCACTTCCTCTTTTTTGAAAATACTCAAAAGATTAGAACACACAGTGTCAACTGTCCAACCAAAAGCAAAATCAAAACTTCTTATTCTGACACAACCCAAAGCTTTTTGCCTTCCCATATCTAATACCCGCCATGAATGGATGAATGAATGAAAGATTTTAATCACTTCCACTAGACCAAGCAGTCTAAGGGACTGAGAACCACAGTTTTAAGTTATCTTCAAACTCCTTTCGATGTCAGATCTCCTACAATAGATCTTGACTAGGATGCTAGCAATTTTGCTAATCTTAGTTTCCTCAAATAACTCATGCAGGTTACCAACTTTCATATTGTTTTCATATTGAGTAGGAATATCCTCATGTGTTGTGCACTCCATGATAAAGCGTCATTCCATCTCCATTACCCCTTACCATAGAATATGCAAGTTCTCTCTTCCCAAACTTCTTTGGGTATAGTCCGTCTCTCAGTCTCGCATCTAAGATGATGCAATCTGGTCCTCAACTATGCAATTAACTTCTTTGGGTATAGTCCGTCTCTTGATCTCACATCTAAGATGATGCGATCCAGTTCTCAACAATGCAATTAACTTCTTTAGGTATAGTTTATCTCTCGGTCTTGCATCTAAGATGATGGCCGTCCTGAATTTTCCCATCACATATTTTTTATTTCCATTGGTGTTAGGACACCCATGTAAATTGATGTCCCACTTGCTCAACCATTTGTTGTTCTGCTTCCTCCAATTTTTCTTCCTACAACCCAATTCCTCTTCCACAACTATTTTCAGCCAGTGGTGGTTATCCATGTTTTTCACCTTCTTTAAATAACTTAATAGTCGAGTTACTACTTGTTGATGTTTGCAGCTTCAAGCTCATCCTTCCAGCCTCGATTCAAGCAATAAAATTGCATATAGCCTATTGGCTATTTATTTTATTGGAGTTACCCATCACATGAAGAATAAATAATATAGTATTATTTATTTATTGATTTGAGGTTGCTAATTATGGCCGACCCTTCCTTGAAAATTGTCGCTCTTCTTGGAGGGACATATCTCTTCATTGGTGGCCGACTTTGTGCATTGAAGAGACGCAATTCTTAGATCCTCCTCATTGAATAGTATATAATGGAGATGCCATTCGATCATTGGAGTATGGATATTCACTTGTTCATTTTTGATATTCATAAGTACAAGTTGGTTTAAGAAGAAGTTCATCAAAGTGCAGTTCGATATATTGAAGGAGGCTGAGTTTATCGTCAACAAGTTCACTCAACATTATTCGCATGAAGAGAGAAAGTTCAATCTGAGCAGCAGATCATCATGTGTGCAGCAGATCAATCTCAAGGAGATAAACATATCATCTATGTCTTCGCATCTAGGAGAGATGATATTATTAATTGTATCAAATTCCGCATTGTGTTATGCCTGAGTTGTAAGCAGAATTCTGCTCTTATTACAGAATATATATGCGATATATTTGTTGGTTTTTTCCCCCTCGAGTTGGAGGGTTTTCCTAGGGTACTTTGTGGTGTTCATTGTCTTATGTGTTGCATTTTCTTATTGCTTTCATTTCTGATCCTAAAACTAACATGGTATCAGAGTGGGTTTAAAAATCTAAGCAATAATTTTCAAGGCGTGGAGGAACTCTGAGAACTTAGGATACTTGGAGTTTTGCAGACCTGAGTGATGAACGCGATTGGTGAAGATGGTTGTTGCCTTGTTGGTGCATTCAAAATCTTCATGCATTTTTCAAGATGTTCGATTGTGTTCTCAAACACTTTGATCACTTAAACCCTCAAATCTATCAAAAGGCTTTGGGGCTTATCGAATTCTCAGCAAGCGAAGGTTGGAATAGAATTCTGGAGAGAAATAAAAGACATTCAGAAGCTACATGTCGGATGTTTATTATAGAGGTGAGCCTAATGCTCTTAGAATGAGGTTGTCCGTGATACTACCCATGAAGTGGTAGCAGCTACATTTGCTACAGTGGAGAAGTAATCGGCTTCAAAAGATGTCATCAATCATGTCAAGCGTTTGCGTTGAGCACCAGTCCTTTTTTTTTAAGATCGCTATGGAGTAAAGAATAATGCACGAACTCTTGAAGATGTCAAAGCAACCGAGACCATCTGATGAGCAACCGAGACCGAGCCCGCATACATAAAAGCCCACGCCTTGAGTGTAATCTTTTGTAGGGGCTATCGTATTCTACTTAAAAGTCATTTTTTTTCTTTTGGAAGGATCGGCTATGTTGGAAGCTTGAATTCAGGCCACGTATCATAGACAGGTTTCTTTATGAGGTGTCAGGTGCCTAATATAATATTACTAAGAGGTGGTGATTCGAATACTTGGTTGAAAGTGAGACATATTTGTTGAGCTATCGGGTGATCTAAGCCTTAGCCGAAAGTTTGACAGATGCTCTTATTTCTAAATATTAGGCAATCTAAGTAAGATGAACTCTGGCCAGCATAAACACAAGCAACCGTTGTAGAGTATTTCATATTCGATTGGAAAGGTGGTGATTCCTTGTATGAAATCTTCATAGGCATATAGCTGGTATGAAATTCCCAGATTTGGTATCAGATTGATTTGCATCCCTTCGAAAGTCAGAATGGACACAGGAGTCATCGATTATCAACGTAAGAAAAAGGGTTGACTTGCAGCGATCGACACCACTGAAAGGCGCGTAGAGAGAAGATATTGTGATCGTTGTTTGAGGATATCGATCTCTCATTTTCTGCGTATAGGATTTTGATTCAATGAGATAAGTATTTCATGGTTGAATAATGTTCATGAATTTTTATGTAGTTTTTAATTCATGCTACAACATTGAGATAGTAAATCATGTATACTTCTAGCATTAGTATTTCTCTTCGATAGTTGAGTTTCATGAACTATTAGTAATCACTCCTTAATGCCTTCAAGACAGAACAAGAAGCATAAGAGATTGCTCTCAAAAGAAGAAGAGCTTGGTGCATCCCCGTAGGTTGAAGAATGGAGACACAACTTGCAGAATCTATTCAAGTTGTCTTTGTAATCAGTCTCTTCGAAGAGGAGAAATTAACCTTCAGAGGGAGTTTTGTGACTTGCGAAGAAGTTGCAAGGCCTAAAGCTAAATCCTTGAAGTTCCTCTTCAGTAGTTGAGATAAGAATTGCTCAAGTCAGTCAACCTGGATTTAACATTGGTAGCTCCGCAAACCTATTCAAAGTGTTCTAGGTTGAGGTCGAAGAGGACAGCCCTGAATCTCTACAGAGGTGTGCGCTGGAAACCATTTTCTCAAACGCAAGCGTTGCAGGCAATCTTGGACGATGAGGTCAGAAGGCTGATGCAAGTACTTGAAGATTCAGAGGGAGCCTACTAAACCTAAAGAAGATGGTAATCTAATTGATTTTGGTTTCTCATGTTGATTTATTTCTTACTGGAGAAGATCACCTCATTATCAAAAGCAAGGAGTTAGCTTCTTAATTTGAAATAAAGGATCTTGGATACATGCATTACTTCTTGGCTTAGAAGCATGACAAATGCCGGTTGAGATTATTCTAAGTCAAGGTAAGTATACTATTGATATTTTGAAGAGGTTTGGTATGATGGATTGTAAATCCATGTCTACACCTATGGAGACCAACTTACATAAGTTGAAAGAGGCTGCAACTAGTTCAGATTTGGTGGATCCCACAATGTACAGGCAATTGATTGGATCATTGATGTATCTAGTCAATACTAGACCGGATATTTTCTATGCAGTGAGTGCACCTAGTCGGTTCATGTGTGAACCAAGGCAAATACATCTAATTGCAACAAAACATATCCTGAGATACTTGCGTAGTGTTGACGGGTGTTTTATGACCGCACCAACACAAAATAAAGTTTCCAAAGGTCACTCTATCTTCTCTTGATCAAAATATCCTGCATGCTAAGATTGCGAAAGATCATGCATTCAACTCCAAGGTTCCTTTATGCAGTGGATGTAGTTTTAGTTGGCTTGATGTGATTTTGCTGGTTATTCCAAGGGCACTTACACAATTGTTCAATTTGAAGCAGTTACAAGGCACGAATAATTTGTCAATGATGCTCTGGTTCCTAAACTAACCGAGAAGATACTGAAAGTAAAAGGATATGGATAAGGGGTTCTACTTTCTACTCCTAAATATGGAACACGAGGATCAATTTCAGCAAGCTTCAAACCAGATTCTGCTTTGCCTCCCTTTGGACAGCTTCTACAGAACTAGTGCAATCTTCAAAGGATAATGAAAGATATTCAAACTATGACCCGACATGCAAATACCATCACAACGATACATACTAACACATGAATCATAATTGAAGTTAAGTGCACAAATACTCCAATTGACCACATAGGGCGAACCCACAGTTAGCGAGCCCACTAGTGGTATGGATAAATAAAACTTACTTAAATCAAACAATGTATTCCACAACTATCAGCTACTTGCATGAAATAAAGTCTACTTTACTCTAATCTACTTGAATTGGACAGACGAAAAAGTCTTGCTAGCTGCTCACAACAAAAGAAGGAATCACCAATCAAAGAAAACTCTTTATATCATGAGAGTGTTCACAACAACCTTTTACAAAACTTTTAAAGAGAAAGCTTTCTTTCCTCTTCAATCTAAGCTATGCTAACTTCTAAGCTATTCACTATATGTTCTCTCTAGTCTCTAGCTCAACTCTACTCCTGATCTAATGATATTACAAATGAGGGGGGATGCCCCTTTTATATCTAGCTTAGTCCAGTGGAGGGCTCAGATTCAAATACAATGAAGGGCTCAGATTGAGCCACATATGCCCTAATCAAGGCTCTACCCTAAAAACTGCCACTGAGAGGAGTGGGGCAATGAATGCACAAAAGATTCTCCACTCCTCTGCAGGAACCACTATGAGCAATTAATGCACATCATCTTCCTCTAGAAGATCATCATCTAGAAGGGTGTTTCCTTTCTTCTTTTCCTTGGCTACAAAGTCAATGAACCTGGTCAGCACAGCCTCAACCTCTTGATCCGAAATAGGCAGGATGTGATCAAGCTGAAACTCCAGCATCGTAACTGTTTGCCCATGTCGAGCACATGACTTCCTCCAGGTAACTAGAGCGTATTCTAAACAATGCTAGAGAAAGTGGAGGTGTTTTCGAAATCATCCTGAACAAAGGTCTTCACCTCCAAAAAGAAAGGTACCAGCCTACTATTCAAATCATCTGCAGTTATCTCCTCAGAAGTTAGCCTCCTGGCAAAGATAGCCTCCAACGTATTGAGGACTCCATCAAAAATATTTGTCATAGCCTTTCTAACTCTAACTGAATCTACCTGTGCTGCATCATAGAATCCTCAGCCTGTGACCACTGAAGAATACCAGCCGGCGAAGTCACATCTATCACCCTCCTGAATCACGCCTCCCCCAACCAAAGTCTGTAAGAGCGTGTGCATCAAAGTCTCCAGGCGAAGAACAACCCTGGTCTAATAGATACAAGCCTCACCCCAAGCTTGATTAACTGCCTTCATTCGTGCCATAATATCGGAGGCCTGCCAATAGGCATGAGCAAGATCCTCCATAAACTTCTTCGTCTCAGTGCGAACATTGGCAACCCACTTATCTACCTCTTGTGCCATCCTTCTCAAATCTTCTAAACTGCTGACTGACTTTCTAGGAAATTCGATTGGGAGCTCAATTGCCGGATTTTCTTGCCCACAAGGACGAGACAAGTGTTGTACATAACCAATTAATGTTTTGTGCTCCATTTTCAATCTTTTGTACTTGCCTTCAATGCGGAGCAATCTGTCCTTGAGTGCCTGATAGGAGTTATTGCACTCCTTGATTACTTGTGCTCCAGTAGGGTGGCCAAGTTCCATGTTAATGATCACATAGTTTTCTGAACAACCTCATCTCGATCACACTCCACCCTAGGTATAGCCACGTGAAGTGTATGGGAGCCATCCTCATCTGTTGAAATCTTTGAAAACTTGTTGGCCTTCTTTGTTGGAGGTGCACTGATCCTACTCAAAAATTCTTCCATCTCAACAGCTGGATCAGTTTCTTCAACAGGATCATGTCTCATCCTGTCCCTTAGCCATTTTGGCACCTCTTGTTGCAAGTCATAAATAATGAAGGGTTGTTCCTTCCTAGCCTCTACTTCATGAACTTCTTTTATGCCTTCATCCTAACAAGGCTCATCAATCTCTATAGGTTGGGTATCTCTTGAACTTTGGGCCTCTTGTCCTGTAGTAGTGTCATCCTTAAGAGCTGCCTCAATCTCACGTTGGATGCGAATATCAATGGCCGTTTCTTCTTCTATCTCCTGCCGATTTTCTTCCCTAGGCACATTGGTGCTCTAGCCAACTGATTCCCTACGAAGTGGCTGATTTGTCTCTTGTAATTCCTATTCTTCGTTCAATTTTTCTCTTTGATCAACAAACGGTGAAATTTCCTGCATGCTCGGAGAATGTGCCCTTGATGGCGTATGTCATGCCTCCTCAACTCTTTGAGGCTCAAGCCAGATTGGCTCTTTTCCTCGTGGCTCTGAAGCTTGAGCAACTTGCTTCTTTTGCCTAGCAGCTAGTGATCTATGATCTCCCATTAAATTTTAAGTAAGGGGAATTGACCTGCCCTTAAGCCGGTTCACACGCCTTTCCACCCAACTCCGTATGAATGTCAAGACCGGTATGCAAAACGTATCCAAGTCTGTAATCTTTGGCTCTCACCAATTCGGAAGTGGGAGCAGCGTGTTCCTTACTGTCTCATAATCAGCCTGTATAACATTTATATCTTCGTCCACCTGATCTGGCACCGGGGCAATCTCACATTCTCTAATCATGTCTAGTGGTATCCTTGAAAACATCCTTCTCCTAACTTCAGCCTCATCCACTGCACTTGCCCAGAAGTCTACAATTTGTGCCTTATGTCTGAATTCCTCGGACAGTATCCATCTGATATTTCTCTGAGGATCATAATGTTGTCTATCGGTATGATAGGAGAGGTGGAAGAATTGAAGCTCATTTTATGCTTCCTTAGCTGCCTGCAGTGATGGACAAACTTCATCTGAATTCCCCATGGTAATAGGGAAGTCAAGTCCACCCTTCTTTTTCTTCTCAATCTTATCATAGGCAATGAGTTGCCTAGATATTTCTAGCATCACAATCCTCTTTGTGGGATATCGGGGCAATCTGTATGGGTAAGATGAAAACCCTTGCAGCCTGATGTAAGTAAATTTCAAAAACTGGGTAAACCAACATCCGTATTTTTCAATCAATTCTTGTGCCTCCTTGGATATTTTGTGATGAGTTCTTTGTTGCAACGTTCTCGTTATATGCATCGTGAAGGTATCATTGACTCTCTTGTAATGTGAGGTTCTCGTCAAATGCAACTGAGGACAAGCCTCATGAATTTTGAATTGCTGAGAGCCACACCCAATCGGCTCCTTGTATGATATCCCCCTGTATCTTGTCATCCGAGCCAACATGTAGACAATATATGAACTCATATAAAATGTCTTCGTTCTTCTTAGACTTTTGAGTTTCTCATGCAAATTGTCACTGATCATCAATGCCCAGTCAACGTGTTCTTTGCCTTCCAGCACAAGGTTGATGTAGTAAAACATCCAAGGTTCAAAGATGAATGCTTGGGGGCACCCTCCAACTCTGTTGAGCACCATGATTAAGTCACAAAACTCTTGCTTCAAGTCCTCTGAAATTATTTGTTTTGGCAGCTTTGTGCGAGTTGGCTTAGGCTTGTTCATCCAACGAGAGTTTATCATATCAGCACATCGATCAAACCTGGATGCATACATTCTCTCAGCCCTCTCTCTTGTATTGTAAATCATCTTCTCGTAGGCTGGAATTCCAAAGGCTTCACCAATAGCTTCAGGCGTGACGTTGGCTAGCAACTTGCCATCCGGTGAAATGATAGTTCTCTACTCTGTGTTGTAGCAATTATCGCACTCCATAATCAGCTTTGGGCACCGAATTGCTGGTGAAAAACCAGCAGCTGCATAAAGTCCACTTCTGACAATATTGTGCGAAGTGATTGATGGATGATGACCTCCAATCCCCAGCATTCGTCTTCTGAAAGTCTCCAAGTTGAAGGAGCAAAGATTTGTATCACTTAATTTGCCCAGCGTCGAAGAAAACTTTGACTCTAGCAGAAAGACTTGCTCAACTTCTTTATTACAACTTGTCTTGATGCACTCGCTTTCCTGGATTCAACATGATTGTCCCTGCCAACAGCTCTTCTACTTGCTTCAGCCATCCTGCAAAAATGAAAAACAGCCATTAGAAAATAAGACTTAGAAAAATAATATCATTTTGAGAGTGCTAGCTGAATTCTGAAAATAAGAGGCTGCAGCACTTGAAATTTCTAGCTTCAAACCTCAACACCCTTCAGCAAAGTCTCACTTCAACACTTAGAAAAATTTACTCGCAGCAACACAACCTCCAGCACTTAGAAAAAAATTCTCAAGGCAAACTCACTTCACCAACTTTCCTCTTCTCAAGTTCGCACTTCTTCACCTGCAGACTTCAAGTTTGCATTCAGCAACTGATGAAGAAAATAACAAGAACTTGAATTCTTATAGCCAAGTCGAATTCTGGGAGAAGCTAATCTTAGCAAATTTATTTGAATTTCCGTTTTCCCTCCTTTGCCAGTCACAACACTTGTCACTTGAAGCATCAAAATATTTGACTTCTAGAACTTTGAAAATTTATCTCTCCTGCATAGGCATGCTTCATCATGCTTGCAATTTAAAAGATTAAATCAAATACTCCTCATAAACAATTTCATCTCAACTGGCTAAGCCGTTTGAATTCCATGTTTGCTCTGGAAAAATTTATATCCAAGCATCTAGCTTCAATTCATAAGCCAAGGCACTTTTTTGTAAAAACATTTCTTTTGCCTTAGAAAATTTTAATTTTGCCTAGGAAATTCATTACACAGGCGCTAGGCTATAATCTCCGTCTAAAAATCCTGAGTAATGCGAGGAAAATTTTAAAATCATCTCCCAGTGGGAAATGTCCAAGACCCAAAAAAAATTTCCCCTCAGAAATCATCATATTCATGTGTCTCCAGACGAAGGGGTAAGTTTAATTTTTATTATTTTTATGAAAATAATAAATTTCTAAGGTTTATTCAACCTTTAATTTTGGGCTCATTTGTCACTCGCATTTTATTCTTCATGCCTTAGGCATTTTTCCTATTTTCCTGAAGAAATTCTCTTCATGTTCATGGGCGCACCTCACCTTGCACTAAGAAATTTTTAATATTACCACCCCTGGGCGTATTTTCCATTCTCACCTTGCAATGCCTTAGAATTGTTTTTAATTTTGTCTTGTTCATGAAGGGCGCATTTCAGCTAGGGAGGAGGAAATTGCAAACACTTAGAAATTTTCATAGCTAAGCCCCCTTTTACCTTGGGCGCATTTCACATCACATGCCTCCACTTTCACCCATTAGGCATTTTCCACACCTTAGCAATCTTGCCTTACACTTAGCGACTTTCTTCAAGTCCCATCTTCCTTAGAGCGCATTTAGGGTTGTGAGGAGGAATTCCCACACTTAGAATTTTTCTTTTTTTTACTCTCCTTGTAGCCTTGCAAGCTAGGCGCATATGGGGTAGGGAGGAGGAATTTTTTTACACATAGAATGTTTTCACGCCAACCCTATTGCCTTGCAAGCTTGGGCACATTTGAGGTAGGATGGAGGACTTCCCACACCTTAGAATTTTCAAGCCTTGACTTCATCCTTGTGGGCGCATATGAGGTAGGGAGGAGGAATTCCCACGCCTTAGAAAATTTTCTTTCACTCTCCTTGTACCCTTGCAAGCTTGGGCGCATTTCACATGTGGTGGAGGAATTTGCTTATGCCTTGGGCGCATTTCACATGTGGTGGAGGAATTTGCTTATGCCTTGGGCACATTTCCTATGTGGTGGAGGAATTTTCAATACTTAAAAACATTTTTTTAAGCCTCCTTCATGAGGGCACATATAGGGGTGTGGGAAGGAATTCTCAACACTTAGAAATATTTGCATCCCATGCTTGCTTACACCTTGGCCGCATTCGAGGGTATGAGGAGGAATTTCTCATACTTAAGACATTTTTTATCTCCATTCTTGGGCGCATTTCACCCTTCCTCCTGCCAGTTTCCATTTGTGGACTTAGAATTTTTTCAACGCCTCAGCTACCTTTTGCCACCTATTTTTAGCAATTTTCGGAGATGTGTGACTTTTCATGGCCTTTTCACCTGTTCTAGTCCTAAAGTTGGCATGATATGCTTCTTGTGGCCTGGCTACCTTGTTTATACTCGTTGCCCAAGCTCATTTGCTATTTTTAGCCCTCTTGCTATTTTTAGCAAACCCTAAAATTGTCTAACTTTTGCAGCTCTGTTTGATCTTAAACTTGTTCCACATGACCTTGATGACTTGTTCACACTTGCCTCTAGCACAAACCTGCTAAAAATAGTAAGTACTCGGATTGCATTCAAATTTTTCCAGTAGGTTGCCTAAAAGATGTTTATCCTGATGGGGTACCTCAATTTGACAACTTCTCGGATTTCACCCCCTATTTTTAGGCATAAACATGAAACCCTAATTTGACTTGCATGTGCATCAAATGACTTTGTTTGACTTGATTCTTGTTGCATGTTGCTCTGCTTGTGGAACTGGAGCATCGAGAGTTGCCCAGAGTGTGCTTGCTAAAAATAGTAAATGCTCAAAAAGTGATCAATCAGTTGTCGGATGAGTTTGCATGTTACAATGTCCGAGGGATCTCAAAAAACACAAAAAAACCCAAAAAACTGGTCTACATACGGGCACTAGCTAAAAATAGTAAGTCCCTGAAAAATGATCAACTCTATTTGCATGTCACGTCGTTGCGAAGCTTTTGAAAAACCCATGAGGAATATCCCAACATACACTGAGAAATTTTGTATGCAAATCCTAAAAATAGCCTCTGAAGCTTGAATTGTTGAAAGTCCTCATCCTAGCTTGCATGTTATATCATCGTGAAGGTCTTGAAAAACCCAGAAAGATTCTCTAGACATGCATTGGAAAAGCACACATGCAAACCCTAAAAATGGCTCATGAAGCCCGAATTACTAAAAATAACAAGTTGTCCAAATTTGCCCAAATTTTACATGCGAGTACCTTGAAGTTACCCAAATGTGTTGAAGTAGTGAGAAATACAGAATTTTGAGAAAAAGACCCCAAATTGAGCACTTACTAAAAATAGTAAGTTGTCCGAATTCAATGAAAATTTAGTGGGATCCCGCTTGAAGCTTTGTGATCGCAGTTCCAAGCTCAGATTTCAATTTGACAATTCAATTTGACCTCAAACATGCCTGAAGAATAAAAACCCTAATTTCACAGACTTAGCCAAAATTTCTAACTTAGGTCAAATACAGAGACATCCCCAGAAGGACAAAAGACCAGAGAGAGAGAGAGAAAGAGAGAAAACCAAAGCCAAAAGACCAAGAATGGAGCAAAAATTAGGGGGTCCCCATCTTGAATGGGGTGAGGTGTGAAAAGGTCACAACACATAGCACAGTTGGATATGGATTGAGTTATTCTTCTGGTGTAGACTTGAAGTTGCATGGATATACTGATTCTGATTGGGCAGGGTGTGTCACTAATCGGAAGAGCACCTCTGGATGTTGTTTCAGTTTGGGGTTTGCGATGATCTCCTGGTGTAGCAAGAAGCAGTCTTCAGTGGCATTGAGCACCATAGAGGCCGAGTATATTGCAGCTTTTGTGGCAGCTAGAGAAGCAGTGTGGTTTCGGAAGCTCCTTGCAGGATTGTTTGGACAAACGATGGAGCTGACTGTCATCCATTGTGATAATCAAAGTTGTGTGAAGCTTTCTAGCTAAGAGGGAGTCTCAGCATCAGTGATCTTCGTTAATGCATTTATCTCTGAGAGAGATTTGAGGTGCAAGCCCTTGTTAATGCATTTCTCTTTGAGAGAGATTCAAGGTGAAAGCCCTTGTTTCCACCCTCTGGGAGAGCCATGGTGGATGTCATGTGTGTGACGCCATGAAAACATCACATGAGAGAATCTATGATGATTTTCTTGTACTTGTGCTTTTCACCCTCTCGGAGTAGCCATGGTGAATGTCACGATGAGGTGACTATATCACGTTTGAGTGATGGGCACTTATGTACATTTGCCATACATGGGAGAGCCATGATGGTTAATATCACGATGAGGTGATATGTTCCCTTGCCATACATGGGAAAGCCATGATGGTTGATGTCACGATGAGGTGATATGCTATCATGATGAGGTGATAAGCTCCTTTCCACATGGGTGTAGCCATAGTAGTCGATATCACGATGAGGTGATATGCTCTGGTCTACATGGGAGTAGCTATGGTGATTAACATCACGATGAGGTGATATGTCTTATATAGCTGGAAGTATTCCTCCCTAGCTGAGAGGGAGTGTTGATGTTTGCAGCTTTGGGCTCATCCTTCTAGCCTCGATTCAAGCAATAAAATTGCATATAGCCTATCGGCTATTTATTTTATTGGAGTTATCCATCACATGAAGAATAAATAATATACTATTATTTATTTACTAATTTGAGGTTGCTTATTATGGCTGACCCTTCCTTGATAATTGGCGCTCTTCTTGGGGGGACATATCTCTTCATTGGTGGCTGACCTTGTGCATTGAAGAGACACAATTCTTAGATCCTCCTCATCGAATAGTATATAATGGAGATGCCATTCGATCATTGGAGTATGGATATTCACTTGTTCATTTTCGATATTCATAAGTACAAGTTGGTATAAGAAGAAGTTCATCAAAGTGCAGTTCGATATATTGAAGGAGGCTGAGTTTATCATCAACAAGTTCACTCAGCATTATTCGCATGAAAAGAGAACATTCAATCTGAGCAGCAGATCATAATGTGTGCAGCAGATCGATCTCAAGGAGATAAACATATCATTTGTGTCTCCGCATCTAGGAGAGATGCTATTATTCATTGTATCAAATTCAGCATTGTGTTATGCCTGAGTTGCAAGCAGAATTCTGCTCTCATTACAGAATATATATGCGATACATTTGCTGGGATTTTCCCCCTTGAGTTGAGGGTTTTCCCAGGGTACTTTGTGGTGTTCATTGTCTTATGTGTTGCATTTTCTGATTGCTTTCATTTCTGATCCTAAAACTAACACTGCTGATGTCTTCAGCAGGAAAGTTCTTGCTTCAGCCAAAAGAAACTCATACAGGACTGTGGGTTTCACTTTGAGGCTGCTTGTGAATAAATGTTTTTGTATTCTTTCTAACTATCTCGAACTACAATTTGACATGCTACTTCCCCAAACTTCGCAGCCGTAAAGGACAACCACCATGTCCAACAAACCAAAAAGGGTTTTCTTGATTTTCTAGTCCCATCAATTCAAAGTGAACTGAATGCTACCATCATCTCAAAAGCTATAAATAAGTGGCACTAGCTGTTAGATGAAAAGGGAAATCAATGGCTCTTATTAGTTCCTAAGCCAAAGCTTTTCTAGTAATAATCTTACATACCTCTTGTGCTACTTAAGTTTTGAAGATAATATCAACGATCCTCAACCTTCAAAGCTCTAAAACTAAGTTTGACCACAACAAATATTTTCACCTATTAGATTGCAAGCTAAATTAATGGCTTTCATTCATATTTGTCCCATTCATTATTTTGAGAAAGCTTTTTCACCACTGATATAAAATTGGAACACAAAAAAAATTGAATGTAAAACCTTATTTTCTGAGAGCTCAAGTTCCATAGAAACTTATTAAAGCTTTTTATGAAGGCAACTCACATTGTTTCATAAAAATCTATATAAAAAAGAAAAGCATCCTATGTGTATGCAAGCATGTAGAAATATATGAAATTTTGTTTTGGGATATTTTATCTTCAAATATGCAGGGAGTTTTATATATTGTAATCCTTCAGATTTAAGAATAACTCATGGGCATGCAATGAACTGACATCCCGCAACAGCCAAAAGTTAGCCACCCACAAAGATTATTAAAGGAGGAGCATACTACAGAAAAAATCTTTAAAGAGGTCCTTCAAACAGAGTTTTTTTATAGCCTCTTGAACGAGATAATCTTTTGTGAACTTTTGATATTAGTACATTGAAGCTTTTGTGTTCTTCACTTGATGCCTTGTTCTGTATTTCCGTAGTGATTTTCACTATTCTGTATTTCATATGCACGACAATGTGAGTCTATCATCAAAGCCATCTATTTAGTACAAACTAAAGTCTAAAGATTGCAGATTTCACCCTCCAAGCTTGTAATTCTTGAGAATTTTGGGGTAAAACTGCCCAAATCATAAAATTCGATGCCCTTTTAAGGCTATATTGTATTCAAACTTCCCTTTTTATAGGGCTATAATATTTTATTAAATCTTTAATGCTTCATATTTTGAAAAAGCTTTCATTAATTTGTTTCCACTCTTGCCACAAGATTTAGTGTGTGAATTCGTTCTTCATATTGCTCACACAAGTCTGATTGAAACATATTGTTGAATCAGAGTTCAGTCATCTCTATAGTTTATTTTGATCTCTCTTTCCACTTCCATCATATTTTTTCATAAAAAGCATTATATTTAAATTCCATCACCCAATTGAGAAAGCTACTAAGGCTAAGTTCCAAATTTATTTAAATCTCAACTCTAAAAGACTAATAAAAATACAAACCAAAGCACTTCATAGAAAAATGGATTACCCCCTTAGGTGAAAACAATTCACCTAAAAAAAGGAGACTTTTTATCTCCATAGATACCCTAAGGTTAATATGCAAGAAGTGCTAACTTAGGGGGCAACAAGAATCTTGATTTCTTCTCCACCTAGCTAACTTTGGATTTCATGGGGTGATTGTGTGGCTCTCATTGATTTTTATCAAGCCACTTGTAGTCTTTTGGTTCTCAAATGAGCCATTTTTGGTTCATGTTGGATCTTAGTAGTTCTTGAACATGCTCCCATGGTTTTTGGCACACCACTTTAGGTTGAGGATTGAAGCTTCATAAGATTGTGTGGAATTTAAAATGGACATTCATGACAATAATATGTTGATTACAAATTTGTGCTTTGAGTGTAGTGGGACACACTCTAAAATGAATTGGATCCACTAGTTTTGGATTTTCTCCTTGTGAAGTAATTATGATTGTTTTCTCTAGGTGATTGTGCGATTATGAAGTTGACCTAAGAGATGCTACGGTCAAGGCAACTTTGTGAGACTGATGTGCAACTACGAAATATGCACAAATAAGATTGTGTACCATTTGGGTTTTGTAAGCTTCTCTTAAGGAAGGTTGTTTGTATAATGCCACACTTTGTATGCCCTCCAATTACAAGGATATGCAAGTGCACATTTGCATGTTTCTGATAAACCTACTTTGCTCGGTCCCTTGGGTCAGAAAATGTGAATGTGTCCTATGACGCTCAGTATTAGCATTTATTTAGACACTTCAGTCACTGAATTATAGTGTCCATATGATTTTTTCTCATCATACCCAGTTTGCTGCAAGTTTGAGGTGCCTTAGGATTTGATTTAATTTGGGCTTATCTTGGCATGGTAGAATCATTGTGGAACACTTTTTGTATAAAAGTAATCCAATATGTGTGATAAACATTTAAGGTTAGGTGACTTAATGGGTATAAATACATGAGAATTGTACCTCATTTAGATCATCTTGATCTATTGTGCTATAGTAATTAATATGGTAGAATGTGTGTGCCATCCATATCTTGTGTTATACTTGTTTTGTATTATGTTTGAAACTTTGTAACATTGCCTTATGAATTCAAACGATCTTAAGGAATAAAGTAACCCTATTTTCAATCATAGTACAATAGTCAACAATAAGTCAAAATGGTCAGCTTATCTTCAGTTCTTGTTAAGTATAGGACCATCCAGCAAACAATATCAAAACATTAGGTTAATTCAACACTTCTTTAGTAGACCATGTTCATGGGATAGGTAGAAAATGATTTTTTTATGGAGTAGCTAGGGGAAACCTTAGCCTCTTGGATACATTTGTATCATTCAGAATGAGAGGGGAAGATTAGTGGTTGCAGCCTCAAAAAACTAAAACGAGGAACAAACAATGAAGCAAAAGTGTAGGTCCTCTTGATATGTCTGAAAATGTATTAGTTACATCAGATTAATTCAATAAAGATAGAAGATTTGATGATAATCGTTAATGTGATCAGAAGAAAAGGATCCCCAAATTGGAAAATTACAAACACTATGCAAGAGGTATAGCCAATCCTAGATTCCTTGGCACTATGTTTGGTTCAACGTGTGTATAGAGAAGATAATAAAGAAGCAAAATTCCTTGCCAATTTTGCAATAGACCATGAAGATGAAATTACCATAGATAGCAAAGCCAATGCTTAGAGAATTTAGGCCCATCATTTAATCCATACATCAACAACATCCACAAAGCAAGTTGAAAGATCAGATCATTAAGGTGGCATGATCACAATATGTTGGATGATAACCAACTTGCACTAATTATGATTAGTGATGGAGGTTGGGATTGAGTAATAGAGGGGTAAACTATCATTGTTTAATGAGTAAGGTACTCAAATGTGCTAGCACATTATGAGACAACACAATTAAAGGATTATAAATCGCATGAAGCCAAAAGGAAAGTATCCATCTTCTGTTTTAAGTTATGTTCTAGTTAATCTTCCTCACTATCAACAGATTACAATGGATACATGCATGAGGTTGGTTAAAAAAAGGAGATAAATGGCCTTTCTTGGGGCTGTTACAGCAAAGCAAACGAAGAAAATCTTTAAGGCTAAAGCATATATAACCATCCATACTATTCAATGGCTCTTGGAGTTTCTGATAACAGACAACCACTACAAAGTAAATACTAAAATTGCATCAATGTTTGTGAGGGTTCTTCTCAAGCTAGAGGAGGAAAAGGATGTGGTTCATGTGCTTACAAAAGCCCTTCTCAAGTATAAGTTTTTGGGTGGGTTTGAATATATTCTAAAAAACATAGTGCAAGGGAAATGCTTCCCACCACAAAATGGTCCTTCAATGGTGATGTACAGAATTGTAATGGGACTATGGATCCCTTTACCCACAAGCAATGACAAGAAGAGAAATAGAAAGAACAAGTCCAGTGATGGTCTCAAGTTCCTAAAAGGTGTTACAAGATTACAACCCCGGGGGATTTGAATTGGGATTTTGCATTGGAGGAGAAGACTTCAGATTCTGAACAAAGGAGACTGGTTGGTAACAAACTATTGAATGAAGGCCTTAATTTCTAGATAAAATGATATGATTTTTAGCTATGTTTAATGTTCTAGATAGATGTGAGCCACTGTAATGTCTCGTGTGTGAAGGGTTAAACCCCGACGGATGTAACTCGTCGTGCTGATAGGCATGTACCTGATAACCAGATGGTGGGGCTCCATGGCCATGTGTCCTCTATGCTCATGGATTTTGTGCCTTCACCTCTGAGGCTAGTGGAATGCGAACCTCACCCTTAACACCCTAGGTATCCGCCCTCACCACCAGGTCGGTCTTTTGGTGTAGTGGTTGAACCTTTGTGGTATCAAAGCCAAGGTCTCAAGGTCGAGCCCTGCAAAGCATGGTGGGCTGTAATGTCCTATGCACGAAATGCTAACCCCGGAAAATGTAACCCGTTGTGCTAATAGGCGTGTACTTGAAGCTTGGTGGTGAGGGCGAATACCTAGGATGTTAAGTGTGAGGCTTGCATCCCACCAGCTGGTGCAGGGGCACCCTTGGTTTCAGGTGCACCCTTGGGTTCATGTAAATAATTTTTGGTTTTGTCTTGTGGATGTGTTGGCATTTCAAATCACACCTCTGGAATGCAGTTTGGAAACGAACAGCTATGTGCAGTAAATTGCTCTTCAAATTCGGAGGGGAAGCTCCCTCTTTTGCTGAGTTTGCTATAAGAAAGTAAACTAAAGCTAATTTGCCTATCTTTTTTGTTTCAGCTGCGAGAACACAAGGTTATAATACTCTTAACGTTGCAGCTAAGGTTTTCTCTTTAAATAAAACTATCAAGTACAACTAACCTATAATGACGTTTCTAGCCTCTCAAGTAAATGCAAAGCAAGAGAGTTATAAATGAACAAGATTGATTCTCTGACACAAATACTTAGATAAACTTTTTCCAACATACATCTACTGAATTTCAATGCAAGCTAAAAAGGAGATCATATAAGGTTTACACAAGAAAAGGAAACTTGAGACTTTATATCGGGGCAGCAAAGCATGCTCAAGACTTTATTTTCTCAAACTTCGAGCACAAGAGATAACAATTTTGGGACAGCAAGTTGTAGCAAAATACATGCAACATGCGATCAAACCAGATTAACACTTATCAAAAGACACATGCACTGAACAAGGACTTGCAGCTAAAAGAGGCGTGCAAACTTGTTCTTGACACAAAGTGAACTGAAACTAATCAATAACAAACTTGAAGGCATAGGCTCAGCAATTTGTTATCACAAGCACGGTTAAAGAAAAATGGGCAAGGCTGCCCTTATTTATAACTAAGCAAAGGAGTAGGGAACCCTAAAATCTCCTTGCTTTTACAACTAATGCTTGCCAACATGCAAGCTTTATTTCTAAACCTAAAACAAGATAAGCACCTAACACCTATGAAAACCTAAAAAAAACAAGGAAAGCGCCAACTATTACAACTTGATATCCTTCTTCTTCAAAGAATGTATAAGAATTGAGACGAGAATAGAAAGAAAGCTCCAAGGAAGCTTCTAAAAGATTGTTGCTTTAAATCTCGATCACATTCACCAAAAAGCTGATTTGTTTCCCGATTTCGAGTGGAGAGTGCTGCTGAAAATAGAATGTTCATTTGCCTTGAAAAAACAATATCTCCGAAAAAAGCTGGGACTTGGGTTTTGTAGAAACTCACGTTTTGGAGAAACCTAGATGCTTAGAAAATGAAAAAGATAAATCCATCTTGAAAAAGCAGCCAAAAAGCAATTTCTACTAGAGAGAAAAATTTCTCCATGTTCAAGAGGATGAAAAAGCAGAGAGACCCATGTGATCAGAAATGGAAAAAGCTAAATGGTTGTTTTGAAAAAGCAACACCCTAGAAGTTTCGACCATGAAAAAGCGTTCCCCCTTGCTTGTTACACCCCGAAATTTGTATAGTTACTATTCTAGTAATGCTTAGAGCATTCTAATTGTAAGGAAGTTTTTGAATGAATAAAACATGATTGAACCTTGTTATCAATATGAGAATCTGTTTACATGTTATGTTTGGCTCATTCTGTATTCTTGATTGATGTTACTCTTGGATAAGCAATGCATAGAGGAAAGTAATTAGTCTTGTTTTATATATTTGATTTATATATACTGCAAATATTGTGAGCAATTGACTGCCGTGGTTTTGTGCCATGGATGCAGGAACAGGAACTATTCCTCCAGGTGGAGGGGAAACATCACTCGGGAGAGGAACTTGGTCGGCTAACCGGTAAAGTTGATCATATGAGCATACACACACTTCACTAAGGGTTTTGGGAACTGAGTCAGATTGAGTTGTCATGATAAGTCATCCTTAGGCTTAGGAGTTTCTGATTACTTCTTTATGCTTTATGAGTGGTGTTCCTTGATTGACTGACTTACTGTTCTAAGAACCTTGAATGTGAAATGTGAACTGATAAATAACTGATGCCTGGAATTTACAGTTAAATGTATATATACGTGTTTGTGCAATTACGTCTATTAGAGGTGCTCTGATTGGCCTATAATAACGTAATTGGAGATTTGAAAATAAACATGTATAGATATATTTAAGTGTAAACTGAGTAAGTTATTAATATATTTAATAATATATTTAATATCAATATTATTATAGTTTTACCGATAATATATTAATATATCTAATATAGTATTCGAATATTATATAGATATATTTATATTTTTAAATAAAGGTAAATTAAAAACTATATTAATATTATATTGAATATAATACAAAATATATTAATACATTTTAATGTGAATATTAAAATGACCAAACCCTTGGAAAGATTTGAAATAGACTTATAATCTTTGGTAATTATTTATTTACCTTTGAAAAATAATGGCATAATCTTTGGTAATTACTTTACATTACCATACAAAGGAAATTCGAAATATTTAAATTTGGAAAATACATTGAAAGTATTGAAAGGTAAGGAATTTCGAAATTTAAAAGTCCATTGGAAATTTATAAAAATTAATGAAGGAAATGAAAGTTTAAACTATGGACTTTTGAAAGACTTAAAAGAAATATTTGAAATCGCGGATTTCTTCCCGTGAAGAAATCGCGCGACTGTTTTGAGCTGTGAATAGTGGAAAATGGCAGCATTTGAAGCCCGCGCCCAGTTCGCACAATGTGGACTTGGTCGCAGCTGTATGAAACGCCACCATTGTGGACGCGTGGGTGAAAGGAAACTATAAGCGACTGTGGGAAACCCTTGACATTTTCAAACAGTAACTAAAACCGCCATTTGTTCTTCAGTCCGCCATTTTTGAGGGCAAGTTTAATGATTAAATCTGTACGTGGTTGCTTCACGAAATTCACAAGTGATATGTTGAAACATTCTTGGAAAATATGTTGAATCATCACTCATTTTTTTGCTGTGTGTCTGGTTATTCGATTGCCACAACAGATTTTGACATTTTCAAAGGAAGAGGTGTTGAATTCTCATGCCTACAAAGTAGTAAGCATGAGAATTCGAAACCTATAAATAGGTTCACTCTCATTGTTGAAAACACTCATTCACTCACTCTCCTTTGCATTGGAATCACGAATTTCAGTGCTGTGGTATTTCTGTGTGTTAAAATTCCCTCTTGTTGAGAGCTTTATTCACCTACACTGCTGTTGCATTTACAGTAAGTTGCAAACCATCATTGCAATTAGATTGTGAGATAGATTGTGAAAGCCATTACCATTTTGTGAAAGCCATTTGCAATTTGAGACTGTATTGCTGAGAGCAACTTTTCCTCATACCAAATTGCATTTACCTGAAAGTAGTATTTGTTCAAGCTGAGAGAAGGCTGCGAAGGACGGTGGAGCAAGAACTGAAGCTACCGATCGAGCTCATACGCAAAAGGAAATCAGGCATGAGAGATATCTTTGTAGAATTTCTGTCATTTATTTTAAAAATGTGTTATTAGTTTGCTTGATTATGCCTTGCATTATGCTGTAGTTGAAAGGAAAAATAATAGGAAACCTCTATGTTTCTATGAGCTTGTCGAATTGGGAATAGTTAAATTTCCTTAGAAAAGCTTATTGAATTAAGAAATAGCTTAAAGAGCTTGTTGAACTAGGAATAGTTTAATTTCTTTAGAAAAGCTTATTGAATTAAGAAATAGCTTAATAGCTTGTTGAATTGGAAATAGCTTAAAAGCTTGTTGAAATGATTAGTTTGAATTCATAGAAGAATTCGAAAAGGAATAACATAAAAAGGGAAATGTTTGATTACTTCTTAGTAAAAGTACCTTATGTTTTGTATTGCTTGAATACTGCTTGAACTCCTTAAATAAAGGAAAGGGACTAGTTATTAATACTAGGACGAGGGTGGATTCAGTACCAAGGTAGTCTAAAGCTTTAGAGTTAAATAGGTTAACCAAAGAAAGCTATGTACTCCATGGATAAAGATTTCCATGTTAGGAAGTACCAGAGGGACCCCTTGTTGACTGTACTCCATTTCCTGTTTAAATAGTTGAGGTAGGAAGTCTAGGGTGATAGACTACCCACGGAAAGGACTCAACCTACGTGTAGGATAAGGCAGCCTTAAGTCAAACTGAACCTGACTTAGTGCAAGTGATAGATGACCGTCAGTTTAAGTACTGCCGAAATGCTTTGGCCAAAGTAGTGTAGTATACCTAACGTCCACTTAGACTGTGAGACGAATTACACTGTCAGTTCACAGTAATCCAGGTTACATGCTAGATTGAGATTGTGAGGACACAAGGATTTAGTTATGTAGGATTACACACTATGCTCAGTTGGTCATACAGAACTGGTTACCCAACCAATCTCCTCGAAGAAGGGAGGGCCGTCTACTTAACAGTAAACGTGCGGGGGACCGCAATATAAGTCTGTGGTTGGTGGAAAAGCATCTGAGTGATGTTTCCCCTCCACCTTAGACTTCTGATGAACCAAAGTTTGAAAGGGAAGATCCTGGACAGTCTTATTCCTATTTGCTCAAAAGTTTCCGAGCTATGTTTGAAACTTGTAAGATTCTTACCTTGCATTTTAATTGAAAGAAAAGTAATGATGAAAGCGTACTCTGTTATTTACTTGGAAAATAGAACAATGATAAATTGTGTCATTTATTTCTTTATGATGAAATGTTCAATTAGAATGAAAAGAAAAGTTATTTACTTTGTCATTTAATTGTATTTCCTTGTATCTTATTAGTGAAAGTAGAAAATTTTTGTTTACCCGGTTTTGAGGTCGTTACATTGCTTATTGATCTTGGAGACACGAAGAATACCGAAAAAGCACGTCATTTGGGTCTTCAAATTTTCGTTGAGGAAAAAGAGAAAATCTTCTTGCTCTGGACTCCAACCTACAAAAATAAATAATGAAAGGCAAAAACTCTCTTAAATAAGTTGAGGTTGAGAAAAATCTGCTTTCTTTTTGTTTTAAAACTTTCGGAGTCTATCCTGAGTAGGTTCATCGAATTTAGACGTTGTTTGAATGCCGAATGATTAAAAAAATTAAAAAATTTCCTAGCATTGAGTCTTGGGCGCCATTCTCCCTGGGGCGCTTTTCCTCTCCATACTTAGCCAATTTTCTTGAAATTTCAATTTTTTCTTTATTTTTAACCTCTGTTTGATCTTTGATTTCTGAGTACTCAGTGAATCCTGTGTACTGATGGAGGATCTCATCGTGGATCTGGAGTAAACCTAACGAAGTTGTCTTGGAGGCAACTTTTCATAAAAGATTCATCTAACCCCTCAAAATACTAGTGTTAGTCATTTTTCTCAAAAATTCAACTTTCTATGTTTTCTTGATCTTTTGATGAATTCTTGATTCCAGGAGCCAAATTGATCAGATCGGTTGGCTGAATGCTCGGTTGGATAACTTTGCAGAATCTGACGAGATGATTCTGGAGACCGCAACTGCTGATACTGCCATCTGAAGCCTCAAAACCCTATGTGCCTATCTTCTCCAGGGGCGCCCATGTTCACCAGACTTAACCATTTTTTCACGTTTTTCATGTTTCTTTCAGATGATCTTGCTATTTCGGATGATCCGGAGCTCAGATGGACTAATGGTTGGGCTCATCGGATAGCTTGAAGGATTTAGAGAGGGGTCTCTTAGGAATAACATCATCTGAAAGCTGAGTTTAGGGCCCCAAAAGCTTGGGCGCCTATCTCCTCCAAGGGCGCCCATCTTTACCAAAGTTAGTCAATATTTGGGAATTTTCATCTTTGCTTTTGACTTTCTACCATTTTTTCACGTTTTTCATGTTTCTTTTAGATGATATTGCTATTTCGGATGATCCGGAGCTCAGATGGACTAATGGTTGGGCTCATCGGATAGCTTGAAGGATTTAGAGAGGGGTCTCTTAGGAATAACATCATCTGAAAGCTGAGTTTAGGGCCCCAAAAGCTTGGGCGCCTATCTCCTCCAAGGGCGCCCATCTTTACCAAAGTTAGTCAATATTTGGGAATTTTCATCTTTGCTTTTGACTTTCTTCATTCTACACAATTTTACCCCTTTGATCATTCTGTGATATCTGATGCTCGTCATTGAATCCATTGCAAAGCTGGACTGAATCTGAAGAAGAGTTGTTGGGGACTACAAACCCTAATTTTATCTTTTGAGCACTCAAATCCTTGGGCGCCATTAAATGCCTGGGGTGCCCAAGACCCCCCCAAACTTGGTCATTTTTATGAGTTTTTCAACCTTACCAGTTTGCTACTTTTCAAGACCTCTTCGTTCGATCTAAGATTCTGGTTGACTGAATATTCAAATGATTGTGTTGATGGATTCGCTGCAGTGCTGGGAGGATTCTAAGCAACAATGATTTGGAGGCAGAAACCCTAACTCTGACATTTCACCCCTTGAAAAGTTGGGTGCCTATCTCCTTCTAGGGCACCCATGATTGGCAATGTTATTTTCTATTTCGCGAATTTCAACTTTTCCCTTCACTTGACATGCTTGCCTATGCCTTACTTGTTGGAGATGACAAATTTTCCAAGGCATGAAGGTTTAGGCACCTAGACTAAGTTGAGGCACCTTGAGTCTCCAATGTTAGCCAAAATTTCACAATTTTCAACTTTGACAACTTCCCTTCTCCATTCTTCGTTCTTCGTGCACGTTCGTCGTTAGCATCTTCAATTCAATGCTTGAATGTCTGATTCTGGCATCTGGCAGGTTAGTACGTTCGTTGTTAGCATCTTCATTTCAATGCTTGAATGTCTGATTCTGGCATCTGGAAGCTAATTGACCTCCATTGATGACCTTGGTGCTCCTGAAAATGCAGAATAGACCCACTAGGGCAAAATGATTTGTTCGTGATTCTGACTGCATCAGCCTGATGAGGAAGTATTTTGAGCCAATCAAAATCAGTCTCAACCCTAGAAGCCAAACTTTCTATTTTTTGAAAATTTTGTCCATATCCGTTTCAAAAAACCCCAAAAAAACCTAGAAAAAATTTTTATTGTTAGAAAACTGCTAAAAATAGAAATTTTCCTAAAATTTAGGGCTGAAAAACTGAAATCTAGGTATTGTAGATTTGGTCGTTTTGAGTCGACCTAGATTGTCAGATTTTGAAAATTCTAAGTTTTTGAAAATTAATTTGGGGTACAACAATTTGCTCCGTCTGGGGACCATGTCAGATACTTTCGGCATAGGAGAACCATAGAATCTCTAGAATTTTAAGCTTAGACCAATGTTAGACCTAACTAATCTACAGTTATGAATAACCAACTAACTAACTAATTAACTAATTGCAACTGAAGGAGAAATTGGTTTCGAAGGAAGAAAGAAATATAATTCGAATAATACTATATTCATTTAAATAAAATCATCATTTCAACGGAAAGATAACTACCATCAATCAACTAACAATTATAACCAACTTAACTGCTAATTCTCTTGCATTTATAAAAGAATAGTTCTAACAATTGGCAAGTAACATGCTAGGCATTTTCATTAAAAGAACATGAGATAAGGGTTCAGAAGTTACAGCAAGGAAGTTGATTCACTCAAGCTGGATTCTCTGGCACTCAAGGGAAAAGACATATCATTAGGGGCTTTACTGCCCAACCAAGACCTACTGGTCTCTCGAGTTTCTTCAACTGAAGAACCCGCCCTTCACGAGGGTAATTATCAAGGATCAATTTACCATTATGCCCTTCTAAGCCTGGTGCCATGAACCTACACCGCAAGTCGATCCTTCTCTGGGAGTACCTCCTATCGAAGGACCATTCTGACCTTAAGTGCATCTGGTTCATGAGCGCTGACCTATGCCCAACTGGCATCATACCTTGGCCAAGGATTGTTAATATGATCTGACACTTCTGTGTCGTCAGCAACTTCACCCTTGCTCGGCATTGAGTTTTTCTCTTATTATTTAAGTTTGTTGTATTCCAGGGATTCCTAACAGCAGCACAGACAAGCGGGGAGTAACTCAGCTAAGGTCTAGGTTGTAATATTCAACATTTAGGGTAATCCCCTCCTGAACCTAGAGGTCAGTAACATTCAAGCTTCTGCAGTCCGATCTCAAAGGGTCTGGATGGTGAATTACAACGAGATAATTGGCCAACGGATAGAATGTAACTCAAGGTAACAGAAATTACAGAAGGAGGCCAATTATAGTCCACAAATCGGTTACAACAGACGATAGCCAACTCAGTCTAAGAAATCAAGACGTCAGGACACTAACTCTACTTTAGGGAAACGAGAACAAATTTCGCATCAATGATGGCGACATTTACCCAAGAGGTTCCCCGTTAAGGTAACAGGAGACATGCAGGATCGAGTTCTTCAATACTAATCACAGGGCGTTTAAAGGAACATTCGGCCCAGACAGGACTAAGCTCAGGAAGATTATACGATAAAGAAAATAACGGACATACAGACGAGAATTTGACATAACAGAGACTGTACAAAGGAATACTAAATACTTTAAAAATTACTTGCAGGTTAGGCATTTGAATTCAAGAGCTATACTGCTGAGGTCTTTTGTAACACAAGACTATACTGAAATCGAAATTTATAAACATAGCTACTCTTTGAAAACGTACAGGGATAGCATAGATAACTTTCTTGAGGATATCAAGGATTTGCTACATGCCTAACGATAGTTGGCCGACGATTCTCAGGCGTCCTTTGTAGCTAGAGACACGACCAGGAATGGAAGTAGCTTTAACGTGAACCCAGACGCCAAGCCTTACAGAAGTAAAACACCCCTCTAAGCTCTCGCCAACGCACGCTTATAGAAGTATCGTCACTATATAGGTTTGTCCGAATAATGGAGCAACCTTGTCGCGGTGAAAGGAAATTTCTGGTGAAATAATGCAAGCCCTCCCCCAATAATCCTCCGCACACCTAATACCTTCTACCCGCAGAAGCAAGACAAGGAAGAAGACGCCCGAAAGGAGAAGGCTTCGAGCCCCAAGTAGCCATCGCGGTTGCATGGCTTCCTCCCCGACTGTTACCCTAAGACACAATCGAAGAAGAAAATGAAGAATAACTCCCGACGACTCCACCCTTCCAATTAATTTCCATTCACCCCATTACATTCCCTTCCTACAAGATAATGAATTCGATAAGGAGGGAAATTCTAGATTTAAGCTCGATTTAGGTTTTTATTTTATTTTTAATTTATTCTTAAGTATATTATTAAAATATATTTTAAGGGATTCGACTATTTATAATTATTTAACAAGCAGACTAATTATTGATTTAATTTAATAAGGGTCAAGGTATGACTTTGATATATTGATCTTTCGCCGGCTCAGAGCAATGGTAAAATGGTCCTTGATAATCAAGTCCTCTCCCAGATGATATCCCCTTTCCCTTTCGGCGTTGATGAATCTGCATCCCCTGACACGAAAATTGTGGTTAGAACATTCTTATCAATAAAATAAAATGCTCATCGCACATATTTATACTTGACCCATTTCTAGTGAGTAAGAGAAATTCCCCACATAAATAAAATAATCATTTGCATTTACATAATAAGGAATAAAATCATTTCCATTATGCTTCCACATAAAATAAAATACTTATTTATTCTTAATTTGGTGGTCCCATGAAATTAATTGTCTCCAACTGCCATAATGGCCAAGGTTTCCATTGACAAGATCAAGACCTAATTAGAGGTATGTAACAACCAGTGCCTTGTCCATTAGGTAGCGGAGTCAGCATCACATCCTAATCACCTATTGCAAAACTTTTCCTAAGTTACTTATGACTGGACTTCCTAGAATCACCTAATAGTTGGACTTTCCTAGAAATCACCTAAAACAAGACTCCTAATCACTAAAACATGACGAAACTGTTACAGAAAGGGGAAACACATTACGAAAAACAGAAAGAAAAATTTACTAAAAGGAAGTTACTCCACCCCCGAAGGAATGAAGTGTTATATGTTGTTTCTACCTGAAAGGCTTCACTTCTCTTCTCATGGGTATTGCAGGAGACAAATCTTCTGGGATGAAGATTCTCATATCTTCATACGTCCAGGCAGAGGCACCTTGACAAAAGTCAGAATATGGTACAAGGATTGAAGCAGGTACCACTGAGTCATCAACTTTGTTGTCGTTCATCTTCGAGATGTCTCTGATGCCGATCTTTGGGATGTCTCTGATGTCAATCTCTTCAAACCAATTGATCGTGTTCCAAACCCGATTTCTATAATGTCGTAGATGACCCTTTCTGACTTGGAAATATCCTTTGATTGGCTCGTCGATCAACTCCACATTCCCTTTAACACATGGGAGTTCAATTCCCATGTCTTCAACATATTTGAGGCCTGACAAAAGTGTCTCTTTTTCAGCTTCAGTGAATTCCAATTGAGACAATCCTTTAGGAGGAATGATCGTTATCCCTTCTTTTGAACCTACAGTTGAACAATCCCCATCTAAATGCATTTTTCATAACTTTGTATCCTCTGTCAGTCTCCTTTCAGAATGAGCAATGTTTTGGTCTTCAATTCCTATTTTCAACAGCGTCACGCAATTACCAAGACTTGTTTCTTGATATAGTTGGGTTGGGGGGGTTGGAATTTTCACCACTATGAATTGGGATATGGGCTTAGGTTCTATCTTGATTCTGCCTTCCTTCACAAGAATGGTCGTCGACGACCAATCTTACTGCATTGCACCACCAAGATCTCTGCAGAAGCTTTGACTCAATAACATCCCGTAGCTGGTTGGAACATCAACCACTAGAATATTCATCTTTTTCTCTGGGCAAGCTACCAACCTCACTTAAGCGTCCTCCAACTGTCCGACCAACGAAACCGACTTAGACTCAAGTGAATAACACTCGTCCTGAGTTTCTATGCACGAGAGTCCCAATGCTTTCATCACTTGTAGAGGCATGAAATTGTCTAAGGCTCCTGAATCAATGATACAATTGCTCAATTTAAACCCTCCTATATACAAAGATATATAGAAAGGTTTAGGCTTTTCTTTCACTGGAACAGATGACTCGAGCAATGTAGGCGGAATTGAAGCTTCTTTCTTTACATGTATTATTCTATCTAGTAGCTCAGGATGATCACGAAGATACTCCAACTGAGAAATCTGCACCTTATTCTTCATCATGTAGTTTACAATGTCAAAATTTTCCAAGGATGGGTCTTGAGCAACTGCTTCCTTAGCTTGTTCTTCAGCTCTTGGCCTTTCTTCTTCTTCCTTCAGCGCTTTCAAGTGCAGAGCACTTGTACACACAGGCATTGAAGGTCTTCTATGATTTACTTCAAGACAGTAGTGGCAAAGGTCTTCTTTTTCTTCAATAATGGGTTCAAAATATCCCGTTGTGGAGTCGCCATCGAAGTTGTCCATCTGTGGTGAGACAACATTCGAACTTGATGTAGGGACAAAACTAGAATTAGGTGCAGCCTTAGTATATCCCATAATCTGATTCATTCTTATATTTTCAGGACATGTAGAGTCGGTATGTGCATCGGTGTCATGGAAAGAACAAAATATTGCATTTTGTGCAGCTTCAATCGTTGGTCTTGGTGGAGGTGTTGGCAACCGTGGCTGAAAATTATTTCTCTTTGGCCAGTACGGCTGCTAAGTTGGAGATTTCATAGAATCTGTTTTCATCAAGCCGGAAGTAATCATATTATCCTTGAACTCAATGGTGTGTTCTTGCGCATTTGTCAATTTTGTATGTCTTGTCGTCTTGAGGAAGAAGGCTATCTCTAATGGAAAAGCGTTTATGAAGTAGCTCATCAGAATCTCTGATGGTCAATTATGTGTAGAAGAAAACCATGTACAAGACGATTAAATCTTGCTACAAATTCCCTCATGTGCTCATTGTGCTCCATCTTTGAATTTGCAAGTCGAGCAAACAACCAATGATTGTCTTCAGCGGGCTTGAGTCTCGCCAAAAATTTCTCACTCATAGTTGCCCAGCTTGTGATAATGCCTAGCTCCAGGTGATTAAACCAATCAGCAGCATTCCCAACAAGAGTCCCCACAAAGAGACGTACTGCAATGTCTTCATGTGCCACGTGCAAAATGCCGCAAGCCGTTGAGAAGGTTGAAATATGATCATCAGGATGTCGAGTTTCATCGCCGTGAAACCATGGAAAATGCTTCCTTGACCCTTTAGGTAATTCATGATGTTCCCGCAAAGCCAAAACTCCAATGATGTTACCCCAAGGTAATGGGGGTGGATGTCTCAGATTTCTGCCAGCATTATTGTTGTTATCACCCATTGCTTCTCGCTGGATCATGCAATGGGGTGCCAGATGGTCATTCTCGTGTCATAAAGCGTAAGCTTTTTTCAAGTTCTATGCCTCGTGCCTCACCGTGGGCGCCAGAAAACTATTGGCGTTAAAAATTGCACCTCTGGAATGCGGTTTGGAAACGGACAGCTACGTGCAATAAACTGCTTTTCAAATTAGGAGAGGAAGCTCCCTCTTTTGTTGAGTTTTTTAAAAGAAAGTAAACTAAAGCTAATTTGCCTATCTTTTTTGTTTCAGCTGGGAGAACACAAGGTTATAGAACTCTTAACGTTGCAGTTGAGGTTTTCCCTTTAAATAAAACTATCAACTACAACTAACCTACGCTAATGACGTTTCTAGCCTCTCAAGTAAACACAAAGCAAGAGAGTTAGAAATGAACAAGATTGATTCTCTGACACAGATACTTAGATAAACTTTTTCCAACATACATCTATTGAATTTCAATGCAAGTTGAAAAGGAGATCATATAAGCTTTACACAATAAACGGAAACTTGAGATTTTAGATCGGGGCAGCAAAGCACGCTCAAGACTTTATTTTCTCAAACTTTGGGCACAATAGATTACAATTCTGGGACAGCAAGTTGTGGCAAAATACATGCAACATGTGATCAAACCAGATTAACACTTCTCACAAGACACATGCACTAAACAAGGACTTGCAGCTAAAAGAGGCATGCAAACTTGCTCTTGACACAATTTTACCCCTATGATCATTCTGTGATATCTAATGATTAACAAATTTGACGAGCTCGTCGTTGAATCCATTGCAGAGCTGGACTGAATCTAAAGAAGAGCTGTTGGGGACTGCAAACCCTAATTTTATCTTTTGAGCACTCAAATCCTTGGGCACCCTTGACTGCCTGGGGCGCCCAAGACCCCCAAACTTAGTCATTTTTATGAGGTTTTCAATCTTACAAATTTGCTATTTTTTCATGACCTCTTCGTTCGATCTGAGATTCTGGTTGACTAAATATTCAGATGACTGTGTTGATGGATTCACTACAGAGCTGAGAGTATTCTAAGCAACAATGGTCTGGAGGCAGAAACCCTAACTCTGACATTTGACCCCTTGAAAAGTTGGGCGCCTATCTCCTTTTGGGGCACCCATGACTGGCAGTGTTATTTTTTATTTCGCGAATTTCAACTTTTCCCTTCACTTGACGTGCTTGCCTATGCCTTGCTTGCTGGAGATGAAAAAATTTCCAAAGCATGAAGGTTTAGGCGCCTAGACTATGCTGGGAGGCTTGGAGTCTCCAGTGTTAGCCAAAATTTCACAATGTTCAACTTTGACAACTTCCCTTCTCCATTCTCCATTCTTCATGCACGTTTGTCGTTAGCATCTTCAATTCAATGCTTGAATGTCTGATCTTTTCGTGATTTTGACTGCATCAGCCTGATGAGGAAGTATTTTGAGCCAATCAAAATTAGTCTCAACCCTACAAACCAAACTTTCTATTTTTAGAAAATTTTGCCAATATCCATTTCAAAAGAAACTCAGAAAAACCCAAGAAAAGTTTTTATTTTTAGAAAACTACTAAAAATAGAAATTTTCCTAAAATTTAGGGCTAAAAAATTGAAATCTGGGTATTGTAGATTTGGTCATTTTGAGCCAACCCAGATTGTTGGATTTTGAAAATTATAAGTTTTTGACTCTCATGCAAGACATACAAACCCCAATTTTGACCTTTTTAACAGATTTAACAAGCTTTTGACTTATTTCTTCAAAATGCCTAAGCGTAGCAAAAAAAATTAATTTGGGGTACAATACGATGTTGATTTAATATTAATAAGGTCTTTTAAAGCCATTGCAAGTCATTTGGAGTCAGGTTTGAGCCTTTAGTTGCAACGTAGGGAAAAACTGTAAAAGTTGTCAAAATTGCAAAAAAGTTGTCAAACAACTTTTGCAAAATGTCAAAATTGATGATTTGTTAGCCACTAACCAAAATATGGTTAGAAACAGTTGGAATATGGTTGTATATACATAAATATGCATTGTATGCTCGAGGAGAGGGGTTGGATAAAGAATTTGAAGAAGTTTCTTTCTTGCAAGTGTATTTTTGTGCTTTTATGCATTCTTCTAACTTTTGTCACGTTGTACGAACATTTGGTGCACTGCACGGATTGAACATTGTTTGGAACATGTGAAGGATTGTCTTAATGTTATTATTATTTTGGTTTGATCAGGATTCATTGAGTTTAGAGGGAGAAATCAACGTTTTGGTGGAACTAGTCAGAAACCCTACCTTGGGTTACACGGAACAATAAAAATCCCATTTCTGGAGTTTCCTCCATGAACAACCCAAGAAACCTTGTAATACATTCTGCCCTGATGCCTTCAACCTCCCTGCAAGATTTGAGATTTGGATTTGCATGTGTGGAAGAGAACAAGATGACAGTCTGCTGCATTTTGGTTTGTTTTACAATCAAAACTCCTCTTTGGGATTGCTTTGCCAAAGTCTTGGCATTGTTTGGTGTTTGATGAAGGCTAGGACAAGTGGAAGATTGATGTTTACACCTTGGAAGCCCTTTTGGTTTTCCATTTTCATCGTAGGTTAAAGTTTGCACCTTGTTACATATGAGACAATTGACTATCCCATTGTAATTGATTGTCTTTTGAAGTTGCCACCTTTGAATTTGTTTCTAGATGTTTAAAGGTTATCAAACCCTTATGAAAAGGATTGTAACATCATTGCTACCCCTTCACCATACATTAATCCACACTACTGCAATGTCTTCCATGCTTGAAGGATCAAAAGGTCTAATGGCCAATAGTGTCAATGTGTAGAAGTCTGCCTCTGCCATTGTTACCCTTGAGACCATTAGAAGTTGTATGAAGACAAGTTTGCATTGATTGAATATACCGTTGCTCTGTATCATTTTGGTATCAGAGCCAAACCAAAAGAAGAATTGAATTGAAGATAAGGTGAAATGCCTCCAAGGGTGAATATAGATAGGATAGTTAGAGAGGTGAGAGACTCTCTTGCACCAGAATTGAGGGCCATAAGGGAAACCCTTGATGCAACTCACAACTGTTGAGACCAACCAAAGAAGAGGAGTGGTCACAAGGGATTTGAGTGACCGAGAAGATGAAGAAGAAGAAGTGGGTGAAGAGACACCACAAGGAGAAGATGATGAGGAAAGAGATGTTGAAGAAAAGAGGTTGGAAAGGTTACCAAACCCTTATGAAAAGGATTGTAACATCATTGCTACCCCTTCACCATACGTTAATCCACACTACTGCAATGTCTTCCATGCTTGAAGGATCAAAAGGTCTAATGGCCAATAGTGTCAATGTGTAGAAGTTTGCCTTTGCCATTGTTACCCTTGAGACTATTAGAAAGTGTGAAGACAAGTTTGCATTGATTGAATATACCCCTGCTCTGCATCATTTAGGTCGGAGGTGAAGGCACAGAAGCCACGAGCACAACGGACACATGGCCATGGAGCCCCACCATTTGGTTATCAGGTACATGCCTATCAGCACAACGGGTTACATCAGTCAGGATTTAGCCCTTCACGCACAGGACATTACAACTACTTTTATGAATCAGGTTCTAAAATATAAAGCAAAGTAGTAGAAGAACCCTTCTATGGGATTTTTTGTGAAATAGCTTGTCCGGTCATGAGAAGCAAGAATGCACTCAAAACGTACCCAATTTGTTTTTATATTAATATAAATGGGACTAGCCCCCTAGGCTACGATTCATCAACCAAAAGGAATACAGCACTGCTCAAGTCAAAAAACCAATCTCTGGACAAATATAGCAATCCCTTATTTAATGCAACAACCCTTGGTCAACTTATTAGTAAATATGGGAAGCAAAGGTGAAGCAATCAATCAATGCATTCCATGTCACTATAAGTTGTGTTGATGTCAATAGTGCAGTCTGCCCATAATAATTTTTTATTGTCCTGATCTTCCTTGCTAGTATATTTAGTTATATTTATGTGTATTTTAGCTATTTAAAGAGGAAGTTTGTGGTTGACATGAACAAGTTGATCCAGTCAATAATATAGCCAAAGTTGTAACTAGTGCTAGGTTGACCAAAAGACAAGTTAAAAAAATATTTATACTTGAAAAAACAAGATTTCATAGATAATGCAATGATTGTGTCATAATGAAGTTGTAAACATAAATGATGTGACAATAAATCAATGCAGGCCTAAAATTTAACTGACTTGAGACAGAAAAAACTAACAAAATTTCCAATCATCAAAAAACACATAAATTTGTAAAATTATAAAACATGCATAAAACTGAATTTACAGAAGTCATAGATATTTTTCCCTTCATTTGTAGATAAAAAAACAAGTCCAATTCACATCATACTGTCATAAGATAATAAATTACATATTTGTATTAATATTGTACAAATTTCATTTATGGACAAAGTGGACCCAAAACAAATTTTATTTTTTCCTTTCTAAAACCATAGAGCGGGGGTTTGGGATCAGCAGGCCCCAAATAGGTGAAGGAGCACTGACCCTCACAGGGTTGTTGAGGTAGAGCCCCAAGCAAGGTCAAGGGGAACTGCCACTTGTAGGTCTACCCCCAACAGGAGCAAATTTGGGGGCAACACCCCAAGTGCATACCATGTTGCAATGTAAGGCACGGTCAAGGTGCGGGGTCCCTACCGTCAAGCCCAAACTAAGGCCTTCAAGACCACACAAACCTTCATGACGCATGTCATTTTTCAAATACAGCTGAAAAAATATCTACAATCAATCAATCATCATCCAAAGCACACACATGCACTTGCAAACAATTGAATTTGCTCAATACACCCAAAGAATGGAAGCTCAAATGAAAGGGTGGGAGTATAAAAAGTTCTTTTAATAGTTTATAGTGGTTTGTTCTCTTTTTAAGGTAGTCGAGTTTTACCCTCAAACTCACCAAGTTTACTAGTGAGTACTCACATCAAGTTTATTAGTGAGTATTTAATAGTAACTCCCCCACCTCGCTATCCCTGAAATCCAAGAAAATTTCTGCATGCATCCTGCTGTCTCCAAAACTCAGAGAAACATTATATTTAATGTGTATATAAAGAATCAAATTAAACAAGATATCAACCAATAATTTTGTCATCTAAGCCACTATTTCCCACAATTACATCTTCACCAATAGTGTTCTCTAGCATCAAGGGACTCAAAGGCAGCCTACAATTGACTTCATACATAGGCCAAAAAGAAGTAGGAGAACCATCAACATTAGCAACTAGAAGAAACTCATAGTCACCATCCCCTTCATTGAATGCGATATCATCTTCCACAATCTAAGTTGACCCAAAACCAACATCTTATTGATGCTCAAAGTAATAGTTTTTAAAACTATTCCACCCTTTTTCATCCATCTAAACCTCGTCTTAGTCAAGATCATGCTTAGTACAATCTAAGAAGAGAAACTCTTGGGAAGCTCCCTGTGCTTACCAAATAATCATGGTAAATAGTCATGGAGACCTTATCGTCAAACTTTCTCAGTTTAGTCTGTGAAACGATAAGTTATAGTTCAATATTGAGCACTCAAGAAAACTAGAAGTACCCTCTTGTTACTTTGGAACACATCTTCCTTCCTATATTTCACAAAAACCAAAGAACCTCAATGGACATGCCCAAGCATAACTTACTATAAAATCTGTTAACATGTCTATCACAACTACTAAACCCAAACAACACATGATACCATTTAAAAACATTCTTTGTGCAAACTTAGTCCAAGCAAACAAAAACGCTTTCTAATCAAAATGAAGATAAAGACATTAAATGAAAACATGAATAATAGACTCATCAACATTGCACAAAAAGCAAAGACAATATAAAATCCACACAAACTAGTAGTGGTGCCTAAAGCCAAATTTTGATGAAGCATCAGCCATCTAAAATAAGTTTTCATGGATTCAAGATGAGAAGACCAAATAATAAAAATCTATCCAACCATCTTTCATTAAGATGAGCTAATGACCACTTTGGATTGAGCTTTACGGGAAACTCTTTGGAAAAGGAGATTTTATCACACAACTACCTAGATGAGATATCCAACAAAGGAGGATAGTTAACCCACCTCAAATTATCCCAGTTTGAGTGTCAAAATTGTGCCTGATATCAGAAGAAAAAGTCTTGAAAGCATTGGAAAGCAGAGAGCAAGTCCTTCCATAAAACTGGTAATTTCAAAACCAACTTCAAAAATGGCAACAAGCCATTTCACATCTGTAAAAAATATCAGCATAAGTCTTAATACCTTTACCAAACCATCATCTAGTAGGGAAACTTCTAATATTAGCTAAAGGCTAATTCCTATAGGCCAAATTCCACCAAATAGACTTGAAAGTCTGGCAGCAAGTACTAGACCGAGAGAAGAAATCTTATCCTACAAAAAAATGTTTGTCACAGTCCCAGGCCCTACAAATCAAAACAAAAAAAATTGACAGACCCTGTTGGCTTTACAACTAAGTTACCGAGTCCTTCATATTTGACCCAGGTACATGTGTGTGTATGATTCAAGTATAGGTTCAGTTAGGGTTCATCCTTGGCTACAGCTAGGGTATGGCCCGTGCACCTGGGTTCTCTATGGGTTCTTCTTTGAAGGACCCACAAAGAACCCAAGCACCCAGGCAGTACCCTAGGCATACCCAGCAAGAGCCCCACATTGTAAGAAGAGAAAAACAACAGCAATTACAAAATTGGTCTATGAAAGGATTATGACACCATCAATTGCTAAATAAGAGATTGTTTTCTAATGAATTCCAATACAAATTTGATATCGTCTTGGCAGACCAGGAACTTATAACCGTCGTTTACAAAAATTTAGGGCTATTGTTTCTAATTGAACATGTGTAGATAGCATTAATTGATCCTCATGAATACATCATTCCATCATTTACTCTCCCATTTGACCAGCACTATTGTAGGAGGGGGAAAAAGATAATGTTTAGGCCAGAATATAAATCTGACATCATTTATGAATCAACACACCAGATCTTCAACATTGACCCTCTACACCTGCATTGACCCTTGTTTGATTGACTCTAGTTAAATGTGGTTATCTAACAGTGTTGACCAAAGAGCTTTGCTATACTGACTATGTTGACCAAAGATCTCTGCTACATAGTTAGCATTAAGTTTTGCACCACTTACATTGACTATTTTGTTTGTTGATTATGTTGCATTGAGTGCAATATTCTACTTTTGACTGAGTCATGATCAATATTGACCATGAAACTAGTAAGGTATGCAGACTTCTTTGAGTTTTTATTTTGTCTACTATATTTTTTAAGGAGAATCAATTACTATACTTGTGAAGTGATCATGAATTGAACTGTTATTAGTTATTATGTCAAAATTATCTTTTATTCTATTTATTGGCAATTATGACCATCACTATTCTTATAATTTATAAAATTGAACATATATATATTCCCGTACCCGTACCCAACGAAAAAATTTGTCGTATCCATACCAGAAACTTAGCTTTATAGAGAAGAACCCAAACAAAAGGGCAATAGAATGTAGCCCTTTCCAGTCACATTTGTCTATGGGCATACAATGAGTAATATTGTGTCTACAAGAATATTTCAAGGTTCTCCCCCTTGAAAAGATCTCAATATCCATCTCACTGCAATAGAGACCCCTTGAAGTCTAAGATCCTTCAACCCAAGTCATCATATACTCTTAGGCTTGCAACAAACCTCCCAAGCCATAGCATGCCTTTTCCTGATATCTTTCCCATCAAACCACAAGATGTCTTGGATCATTTTATTCAGCTTCCCGGTATAAGAACTATTGAACAGCCGACATGAGGCATGATAAGTACTATAGGAAGAAAGAACCTACTAATGTACATGAAACCTCCCAGCCAAAGAGAGAAAATAACCTTCCAATTGGTCATATTCTTACTAATTTTATCAAAGACCCACAGCCACATGTCTTCAAAAGAATGATTGAGAGCAAAAGGGAACCCCAAATATCTAACAATTTTATCAAGCTGTCCGTGCCCCCATCAAGACTATCCAATATCAAAAACCCAATTAGGGGGGAGAGCTTCCCAGCTCAATATCATAGACTTATGATTAGTAATCTTAGATATTGAGGCAGAGCAGTAAACATCAAACCTAGAAGTCAACTGATCACAGTTGTTCTTATCAAGAATAGGAAGTTAAGATGTATCATCAGCAAAATGGGTTTCAACCAACACGAATTGATCTAGTAAAGAAATACCCCCATCAGGGAGGGCTGAACAAGAGTCCCTAGAAAGGTAATAATGGACTTCAACAGCAATGAAAAAAATTGAGGGGCTAAGGGGCATCTATCTTTGACCAAGATTTTGTAACATATGTTCAAAAGGGTAATGGGTCTCCTATTTTTAACTTGAGCTATGTCACCCTCCTTAGGGATAGTTGATACCAACTCTGTTGATGTCCTTACCCAAAGAACCGCCATGAAAGGTCTCTTTATACATCCCAAGAAACAAAGATAAGGGGAAATGATTTAGAAAATTAGAGATTTCCATAAAGCTTCAGCATATTTTATTTAATCCCAAATCATGTATTTGCACTTGTCTTTTATCATTTATTTATTTTTAAATTAACAAACTGCTTTTTGCAATTTATAGCCATTGAATTATACGGACAACCATCAAAAGAAAAAGAATGAAGGAGCTTTTCCAGAAGCAATGCTGTGAGCTTTTGTATGACTGAAAAGCAAACAGCCTTCTTTTTGGAAGTCTGGCTACTCTAACTTAAATCTTTACTTCCAAAATGCTTACCAGTCATAACATATTAAGGAGCTGTATAACCATGCGTCCCCATCACTCGAGTAGAGACATTTGTTTCCTTCAGGTCCATCTTTTGCAAGCCCAAAGTCAGAAAGCTTTGCAATGTCATCCTGGACCACAAAATTGTCAGAGTAACAAAAACACAATTAGAAAATGGAATGTTGAGGTCGTAGATATGCAAATGGATAACTTAAAAAACTTGAGGTTTTAGGAACCAACCACATCCAAAAGAATATTTGAAATTTTAAAATCCCGATAAATCACAGGTTTTTCAGCCCCTCCATGAAGGTATGCCAGGCCCTTTGCTGCAGCCAATGCAATTTTCATCCTGGTAGACCACGGGAGAGGCAGGGCCCCTTCTGCGTGCACAATGTATAGCCAAGGAAATAAAACATCCATAAAACTATTCTATAAAGAAAAGAACTTTGTAAATCAAAGCAGATCTCCATATTCAAACTTAGAATCTTAAAAAATGAAGATTATGAAGGTTCTTTTACAGCAATATTAGTTATGATGTAAAGTTCAAAATTACAGCTCTTTTAAATTTTCAATAAATAACCTCACAAATCAATAAATGCTAGTGTACATCAAACAAAATGTGACAAATATAAGACACCACAACATAATAATGTAGATACAACAAGTGTCAAGCATCTGCAAACGTAGAACAACATTTAATAAACCGACTGTTTAATTAGTTTGTGCTTCTCAAAGATGCTACCCCTAAGCAACACTATATGGCTAAATTGTGTGCAACATGGCCATCAACCCACAGGAAAATAAGATTGGGATACCATGCAAATGGCCACAGAATTGAAGTAGAAAGGTTCTAATATGCTGCAGAATATATTCTATCCAGAATTTCACTTGTTTAAATTTAGTGCCTGCACAAATAACTACAAAAGCATATCAAATTAATGATAAAATACATTTGTACTTTTATCCAGCCCTTATTAAAATTTGTTCTAAAAAAAAGAAGCTAGGAATAAAGTAAGCTACCAAGGCAAGTGGAAGGCCATGGACAATTTTAGATACAATTTAGAATTTAAAAAGATACAAACTACAAGATGGTGTATACAATATACATGCACCACAACAGAAAAGTGTGAGAAAAAGATTTTATGAAAAGAAATAACCCTATGAAATGAAGAATCCCTGTCAAAAAAACCACTGATAAACCCAAGAGATGGAGAATAATGCATGCATCAGAATCAGGAATACGGAAGGGCCAACATCCTCATTGACCATCATGAAAGGACCAATCAGGAGTCTCTTGATATCCTCATTACAATGGCTTGGGCTAAGAGGGCATGAAGAATGTTGTAAGGAAGCAAGATACTCCTACCAGCAGCAAGGAAGTTTTTCTTAATTTTTCTTTATTATTTTGTTTTTATTTAGTAGGTTATCCATGAATCCAAACTCTCCCTTCCATCTCTCCACCACTCCCCTTTGAAGATAGGCCCTTTCCAACAAACCCATCCCCCCTTTCACCATATCCATAGAATTCGCATTCTTATACCAGAGTTAAATTGTTTGATACAGAATTTGATGGTCTTGCAACATATCTTCCACCAAATCACACCAAAAATGCCACCCCACTATCACCAACACCATGACAATGGCTCCAATCATCATCAGTCAGTTAAATTGTTCAATCGAACATCTAATATGCTTTGTTTGGGCATCCAAGTTCAAAAGTGGATGCCACTATTTGCAATTATTTCCTGATTATTACTTGTTTTTAATGGTTTATAATAACTCTCTATTCTCATAATCAGATTTAATTGCCCAAATGATCATTTAGTGAGCTTTCTTTGTACCCTTCTGCCTCCTCCCTTAAGAGATCAATGCTTATAATTCTATTGTTCTTTGTTATTAATTGTCTGTATTGGTCATACCACTTCACCATCATTCGGTTAAATTGTTCAATCAAACATCTAAAATGCTTTGTTTGGGCACCCAAGTCCAAAAGTGGATGCTGCTCTTTGCGATTATTCCTTGATTATTATTTACTTTTTATGGTTTATAAAACCTCCCTGTTCTCATGGTTGAGTTTAATTGCCTAAATGATCATTCAGTGAGCTTTCTTTGTGCCCTTTGGCCCCCTCCGTTAAGACACCATTGTTCATAATAAGATTGTTCATTGAAATTAATTGTTTGTATTGATCATACTACTTCACCAGTTCTCCTATTCAGGTTAAAATTCCCAATCAAAAATTTGGTGAACTTTTTGTAGTCTCATCAGAGTCCTCCTTTTGCTCTCATTGGATCCCTCTCCACAGACAACAACCTCTAACTTTATTTTCTTTATTACTATTTATTTTCCTTTGTTTATGAGATCCTCTCTGCACTTTGTTTGGACCCCTCCACTCTCAAGCCCTTTACGCAAACCTTTAAAAGTTCCATCGACATGCAAATTATCAGCTCCATCTTCCACCGACTCCAGCCTGCTAGTAAAAACATTATGAGATGGTAGAAGTAGAACTAAAGAGCTGAAACTGCAGTTAAAATTGGATGAAATGGTTTCTGATTCATCAAAACACATCACGAAATATTTGGAAGCATACTTGACTCTCTCATTCATATTCTGCATTCCTCATTGAAGGATACAGCACAATAGCTGCAAAACCAAATCTTTTACATCAGTTGGAAGGTCTGCGTAGCATTATACAACTAGCATATTCCAGGAGTACATCTCAACTTCAAATGAGTATTTAATTTTAGAACCCTCCAAAGGCATGCAATGATAGTACTGCCAATACATTTAATGTGAATATTACTTTCAAAATTCTGATTAAATTTCATATCCTGCTCCCTATTTAAAGCCTAATAGAGCATATTTCCATCAGACACTATTTTCCTCAAATTATTGTAAATTGACAACTAGAACTTGTCATTGTGATTCATGAGAGAGAAGACATATTCCACCGAAGACACATTCCCAGCTCTGAAATTCATGTCCCATTGCCAATGGTATTTCTGAGATGGCAGCATGGTAGGGAATGTCCCCTGGCTGTCCCCATTTTTCTCCAAGTTGCTAAAATTTCCTTGGGACCTGTACTGAAAAGGTAGAATGTTAAGGGGATGTTTGGCCATCCTGGGGACATCTGAGATATCCGTCAACTGACACAAGGACGTCTGAGACATCTGTCAACTGTCCCAAGTACATCCAAGCATCTCTGACACTGGAAACAATTTTGTCATGTTTTTTTAAAAAATTGAAATCTTGAACCATTCATGGATGTGGATCATAAATAAGTTAAAAAACAGATGTTCCTGCCACTACATTCCATATCCCATATCTCCGTTCTGATACTGGGATTCCACACACAAAAAACAAGATGGAAGATGAGCATTTACTATTGCAAGTAGCTACATTACACAGTGAAGTATCCCCCCTTTGAATATTTTATGAATACTAAACTTTCTACAAGTTTAACTATACATGATATGAATATAGATATTCGAATATGTGTGTGTACTGCTGTCCTCCCACCGTCCCCAAAAAATAGCCTCTTGGATTATCATCCTTAAAATTTCGTGGAACATAGGAGGGAAGTAGAATTGAATTCTTGCGCTTAGTATACAAACTTGCGTACTCACGGAATTTTTCCCTAAGCAAGCACTCTTGATGTTAACTTGCAATCCCTAGAGGCCGAGTTTTAGCAGAAAAGCAGTGAGTAATAGCAAAAACTTGACGAGTATCAGTGCAAAATTCGCAATGTGGGGGAATAACAAGCGTACATGAGAAAAATGCAGAAAAACATTGTAAAAATGCAATTCTATGGGTTATACTTGGCCTATGCAAAAAATAAAGTCTAGATGTGTAAGAAAGTGGAAAATTCTCACTCAAAAATACTTTGTCATTTCCTACATACCTGACTTGAAATCAACCAAAACCCATCAGAACATACATACGGAATTTTGTACCAGGTTGTGGTTACATGATTAATCAGGAAATTAGTGAGATCTAAGTTACTAGGTTCTACCACCATTACCTGTAGTGAGTTCAAACCAAGTTGTGGTCGCCCGCTAGTCTGCATTTGGAAACAGCCCAGATTTGGCCATGACTGGATGAACCTACAGAGTATGTGTTTTTTTTAGTAACAATTTTTTTACAGAAAAGGGAAAAACAAAAGAAATAAAAAAGTCATCAACGAAATATAAATTCATAAGCTTAAGCCCTAAAATGACACTAAGACGACAAAATCAAGATGAAAAAAAAAAACTCTCCTTCCACTCTCACATTTCATTGATGCTCAAGGCCAAAACCTCATCAAGCTAGTGTTTCAACTTCAATGTTTCACTATTCACATACTATTAGTATGGGTGTCTTAAATACATTTATTCAAAAGAAGTTGCAAGACATCTCTTGGTGTTTAATGTTTTTATTATGCTCTCTAGAATTGTGTCCCCTACCCAAAATAACCCCATCTTCTATAGGGAACATTTTGGGTATGTGGAGGTAGATAGAAAATGTCCCCATCCAATCCCCTTTTTTCTCAAAATTTCAAAAACATCTTCGGGATGTCGAAAAAATTGTAAGGTACATTTTAGTTTTTTTTGTTTGAAAAAACTTGCAACCTTTCAATGTCTATTTGGTTTATAACATGCCCATCTAAGATGTACAAAAAATTATGAAAATGGTGTATGCCATGAACGTCTGTGGTTTCAAAGGGCTTCATTTGGGCTTGGTGGTGGGGGCCTCCGCCTCTCAACACTGTCCTATATCATTGTAAGAAACATGTTAAGGGCATTGCCCTCTAACCCCCTCGAGTCTCGACCCTATTTGGGGTGTTGCCCCCAAATGCCCACCAATCAATAAGTCTAACCAAGTAATAAACCAATGATTAATCATGATCACAAAACCAATAAAATCCTATCACCTATTGTAGATCTCGATATCTTCACAATCAAAGTCATAGTCAAGGATCATTTTGTTCCATACATTGGCAACATGTTAAGTATACAACGATTGCCATAGATAAAGTTGGTAGGATATAGTCATTATACTATTGAATATGAGTTAAGTCATAGTTGGCAGGAAATGCCAATTTTATAATGCAAAAATGTATCAATCATGCCTTGCATGGAATACTCATAAAACAATCCTACCTATTAGTATCCTAGCTGAGGTCAAATTGGAACATAACCAATTATCTTTTTACTTAACTGTTCCTCTTTGTTAATGAGTTTGACAACAAGACATGCAATCTTGAAGGCTTTAGGAAAACTTTGATAATAAATCCTCACTTGAATATACACATCAATCATGCATGTCTTGATTAACACATGCTCATGTATATATAGTAGTATACAAAACTTAAATGCATTTATATGCCAAGAAATATCAATTTGGAGTTATTTTATTTACTACATGGAGACATAAAATTTGTGTTGCTTATTTTAGAAATATTATATTTATTATTAAATATTAATATTTTGACATGAAAGTGGTTGTCAAATTTAAGGTAAAAAGTAAGACTTTTTGTTAACACACTCATGCCATTACACTCCACCCCTTGCTAAATGGAATGCCTCTTGGCATTAATAAAAAACATCATAATTTCTATTCAATTACCCATGCTTACAAAGGTATTATAATGTATTATGGATGCCTAATCAATGTTATCATATGAATATTTGAAATTTCCTTATATTTTAAATTTTTCCGTATTTTTTAATTGCCATTCCCTATTGTCCCCTAAAAAATGGCCTTGAAAAAATCCATCCTAAAACACATCCCCCATCCCCTATTGTCCCCATCTCAAAAACTTGGGGGAGCATAGTTTTTTTAGATAGATGGATTTAAGATATCTTTTGTCTACAAGATTAATAAATCATTTACTCCATATCTTATGTACATAACCATATCAACAATGCCAAAGTTTTACAAAACAAATTATTTAATAGTTTTATATGATATTTTATTTCCTAAAATACACAACTTTCCTAATTATAATTAAAAAATTAAATGAAAACTAAATAAATTATTAGTTCATATGCTTAACTATTTTTTAAATAAGAGAATTATTAATTTAAACTAAATACAAATACACAAAAAGATAACTAAATCAATGAAAGAAAGACAATTATTTTATTTTACTTTCGTAAAGACATTTCTTGTAATACACTTGTAAAGTCATTCTCAAAAAGAAAAAACATTTTAATTTTAAATTTTTAACCAGCTTGCAATTATAATAAAATAAACAAAAAAAAGACACAATTTAACCATACTATCATTTTACTCATGACAACCTTTTTTTTTCTTTTTTCTTTTAACTCACTCTTATATTGTTTTCATTGTTTTTTTCCTCTATTTGAATAGGTCATGGTCATGGCGAACCAAGGTAAATCTAATCATTTTACTATCCGAATACTATCATTTTACTCATGACAACCCTTTTTTTCCCTTTTTTTTTTCAACTCACTCTTATATTGTTTTCAATGTTTTTTTTCCTCTATCTGAATAGATCATGGTCATGGTGAACCAAGGTAAATCTAATCAAGCAATAGCAAATTTTATTTATTCAATTATTTTCTTTTTTGACTCTAATGTTCAAGCATACTATATATACAAGAAGAAAGACAATACAAGAAAACAAAAAAATATTTCATTTGTATTTCATTATTTATATTTATTACTAAATATTATGTTTATAATTAACATTAATGTTATGTTTATTATTATATTAAATACTTTGAGGTGTAAATGGTTGTCAAATTTAAGGTAAAAGATAAAGAGTTTTTGTTAACACACTCATGTCATTGCACTCTACCCCTTGTTGCCACAATAGTACACCCCTTAGCATAATTAGGAATTCTCATTTGCTGCCAAAGAGATTAAGGAGCTTGCAACAAGGAAGAATCTTTCATTGGAAATAATTTTTTTATTTTTTCTCTTGTTGTTTTGTTTTCAATCCCCAAAGACAGTTTTATTTTTCTTTTTTAAGGTCAATGTTTTTATCAAAAGCTATGTTTGTTTTAAAATTTATAGACCAACTATTTGTTATAATCACAACAAGCTCTTCCTCTAATGGTCTAGAGGAAATATACACCACCTTAAAAACTGATAGAATTTTCACCATTTTCCATGTCTCGGGCTTTGGAGATGTGTGATAATAACACAAATTCCATGTGGAATGAGTTATGTTTGGTGCTATGGCAAGTTACATATCAATTATAAAAAGAGCCCATCTACATATGATTCTCAACCAAGGAACTAGAGCTTGCATTGGGCTAACCAAAGAAGGTTACCAACAAGGCAACAACACATTCTTGGGTATATTTACAAGCAAGTTGAAGTGGATAAAGCAACTAGAAACCCTAAGAGAAAAATGAAATAAATAGAGTGACTAAAACACATTCAATCAAAGCCTCATCATTTGTCAAAGAAAGGATCTAGATTGAGCAAGTCACCTACAACTATAAGATCCAACCAATAATAACTTATATAAAATGAAAATTAATGAATAAAAAATGAATATAATGGTTATCCAGAGTCAAACATTTGAATTTTTATTTTTTTGAATATATAAATTGATTTTACAATCATTACAATTAGTACAACGTCCTTTATAATACTTTGGCATGACTGTAAAACTCAAACTATTTTATGTTACAAATACAAGTTTACGCATCTTGAAACTATACTCAAAATATGCAAAGAAAAACATAAAGAGAAAGAGAGCATCATCGAGATGATTCCACCCTACAACAAAGCATTAAGTTTCCCCACGCTACTTGACTAGAAAAACTCGACCCATCATAAAGGATCTAGCAATGTGTGACCAACATGCATAATGGAATCTAATGCATTATGTGAATCACTGACAAGCTAGCATACCTATATGTTCATGCAACATATATCTAATGTGCATGTCAATTGATAAGCATATTGTGGAAGGTAATTTCAATCAACCAAAATAATGCACTTAAGAATTTAAATCAGTGGCAATCAGTGTTTACAACATAAAATATCCTAATCATCTCACTATGATATCTTAACATTCAATAGGATAGATAAAATATCCAAAAGACAAGGACCATAACTAGCATTTAGTCATTTAAATTTAACTTAAGCAATATATTTCCAAGGCAATATATGTCTACTGATTAGTTCACAGAGGAATTTAATCTACAACACAAACATAATTCCCTATATCCACTCAATATTGGGTGATATAAGGGACAAAAGATTTTACTTCCAAATTATGACATAATTGGGAGTAGACTATCACCTAGCTTACATAAAAACTCACAATTTACCTAGAAGTACACAATACCATCTTCTAGGTTGTTTTGCTAAATCTCGAATCTAAAGCCCTTTTCTAAAGCCCAATGAAAATGATAAATAATACAATATAAATAATGATAATGACCATTCAAATTCATGTAATTGCATCATATAAATCAATTAACAATTTTCAACTTGTAGATTGCAGTGAAACAGTACAACCTTTAAACAATCATAATTTTTACATTACTTGGCAGAATTTAAAACTCAAAGTTGTTTTGGAAAGATGGAAGAGCAAAGAATAAAACCGAGAAAGTATTTTTCCAAAATCATAAACACATGAGAGTGATTCTCTTTTCAATTCAATTTACTAAAATGATGGCTTGGAAAGAAACTCTGGAAACAAAAGCTCTATCTCATTTATCTTGGCCTTTTGTCAAGTTCTCCTCTATAATATACACCTCAATGAAAACCTCAAGTGTCTCAAGGGCTATCATTTAATCCTAATATTTAAGAATATATACCTTTGGTCTGCAAGTTCAGTGGGCGTTGGTTGTTAGGGCTTCATTGACAAAAGTGGTGGGGGAGGCACTACCCTCCCCCATGGAGGTTTGACCCGTACTTCCCTTCATACCTCCATTAATTGTGTTATCTTTCTTGCCTTCTTTTCATTTTCGTCTACTTGTATTTTGTTTATGTTGCTCTTGCATATTTTCTTGTTTTTGTGGGTTGTGAAGCTCATCCAAAGTGTGAGCCTTGATGGAAGGGGGTACAATCCCCCCAACCCCTCCCAATTGCATCTCCAAGGATGAGGGTGCAATTAATAATAATTTTCAACCCAAATCCTTTCGAGATGAGGTTATTGAAGACTACCCTTCTTGCAAGATAAGGTTCTTAGGAAACCCTATTGGAGCATAGGGGAAAGCATCTTCAAGATTTTAACATGTTCTCACGATGCCAATAATGATGAAATTTTGGCATTGTCCTCTCCCAGATGGCTACTTGTAAAAAATATTGTGCACGACCATTGTTCGTTCATTCCTTAGGTTCTTGTACCTTTTGGGAATGTCATTAGGGTTGATAAGCCCAAGGCTTCTCTCCTCTACATGAACGTATATGCGCTCGTCTCTCTCAATCCAAGTGTGGATTTTCTAGATAGCATTGGTATCAGTCTAGATGATTCCTTGCATCTTTGCCTAGTCAAAGTTTTGGGCGGGTTAGGTTCATGCTACTTGTGCAAAAGTGATGGGAAGATTTGTAAGAATTTCCCTATTATCAAGAAAGTTGCAAACAAACCCCCCATCCAACATTGTGGAATTGTCACTTTTTCACAAGCCGGTTGTAGATAATAATTTCTTCCCTAGTTTTGGGGTCTCAAATGCTAGGTTGCGAGAGGGAGACATGCCTTATCCTATCCCCCCTCCCCAAACCTTTTGTTTGTTGAACCTTCATCTCCCATTGTCATTCCTAATTCAATCTCTAGTGATTCCCAGGTCAGCATGCATCCTGATGCTACTAGCCAACCCTCTGACTATGTGCTTAATCCCCTCAACTCTATATCGGTTGAGGTTTTTACCAACCTTGTTCTCTCTTTAACTCCCTCAAGTGTTCTGGACCCTTTTGTGACTCCTTGTGCTCCAAGTCTTTCCTTCTCTCCCATCAAGGCAACTCTGGCCTCTAATAAAATAAATTCCCACTAGATTGTTATGGATAAGACAAGGAAAAGCATAGAGTTAAACAAAAAAAGATAAAAAGAAACTGAGAGTGTTGAAATCTTCTTCAATGGAGTAAAAACCTAAAAAAATCCCTTTTCTCTGAACTTGCAAACGAGATACTAATTAAAGAAGGTATGGAAACTAGTAAAAATCCCTCGCTGACTAAAATTTAAATGAGGATGAATCTTCACACTTAGGAGTGACACAATTGTAACTTCATCCACCCTACCCCCTGGCAGAGGTGGTGAGGACATAAGAGATAATCATATCTCCTAGCTCAATGGGGAAATTAAAACTAACAAGGCTCCAAGGTTAAATCCTTAGAGAATGAAAAAGATAACACCATGAAAAAAAATGCTTCTAAGAGAGGGTAAGCCACAAACCACTTGAACGACACTATGGCTCTCCCTGGCTGTGATGAAAAAACTGCAGTCATTGAACAAAAATGCTTCTAAGAGGGGGGAAGTCATAGACCACTTGGATGGCACTAGGGCTCTCCTTGGCTCTGATGAAAAAACTACATAGCCACTGAAAGAAAGTTTGGACTTCCTCACTAAGATGATTAGTAAATGGTATGTGGAGAAGACCAAAGTGAAAATGGCTTGAAAATTTCTTTAACTCCTCCAATGATACTGTAGAACCTAGTAGGGTTTCTAGTAACAAGGAGACCCTTGGACAAAAGGTTGAAACTTCCATAGCTAATCTCACTGAGACTAAGACCTCCCTTGAAAACTTGGGAAATATTGAAAATGATAAGGTCAAATCTTAGGAAACTTCTTTTGAGATAAAGAAAGAGCCCAGTTCCTATCCTCCCAAGGAGTCTGAGAAAAGAGGCAAATAGAAAGGTAGCTCTATCACCTTAACAAAAGTAGCATTGGTATCTTAAAATGAGAAAGGAAGAAGACAAGTATAGTTCTTTCCATCCCCTCAGCCAAAAGGATAGATGGGGAAGATAAGACTCCTAAGTACTTTGAGCTATTTAGGTATACTAAAGAGCCTGCCACTGATAATATTAATGATGATTCTTAATTGTACCTACTAGAATAAAAGGGGACTGGATTCCCCTAACAACAAATACAATGTGAGGAGATTCCTAAACTTAGAAAAGAATAAGGATTTTGTCTTTCTCCAAGAGGTTAAAGCGATGGGGTTCACCCTTGAAATTAATATGAAATTAATATGGGGAAACTCCTCACATATTGTCTCTCATCATGAGAAGGGTAGAGCAGGTAATTTCATTCTTATGGCCAATAAATGGAACCAACATATTTACCAATTCTAGGGTTTCCCCCTGCAATAAGGTTGTATGGGCCACATTTGAAAAAGGTGATACCAAGTTTGGTGTTTGCTCAGTCTATGCCTCAAATGACTACCTTGGTAGAATTGAGCTTTGGAAGAGGTTAAGTTGCCTGCCTGATGTCCCTTGGATATTAGGAGGTGACTTTAACATGGTAGAGGATAATGAGGATAAGAAAGGAGGTCTCAATATGGACTGAAAGGGAAATGAAAGCGCTATTGGTTGAGAATGAAAGCCAAACTCAACCTTTTTGACCCCCTACAAGGGTTGAAAAGTGAAAGCAATGTCGTTTGGTTCACTTGGTGTAATGCCTAGAAAGGTGGGAGAAGAATTTATTGCAAGCTAGACAGGTTTTACTCCAACTAAGACTTCTTTAGTTTTGAACCCCTTAGTGATGGGAATAAATTTATGGTGTACCCATACATCCTTTCAGACCACCAACCAATCAAAGCTAGCATAAGTGTGAATGATGGGAAGAGAAAAGCCCCCAAAATTAGAGAGAACTTCATCCTTAACACAAATCTATTAAAATATCAAGATTGTATAGATGTTATAACTACCCTAAGAGTAGTTAACAAATGGCTACTCAAGGAACTAAGTCTAATTGAAAGGTGGAACCAAAATGTTAATGGATGGAAAATTCTATTTTAGATAGTTGGTAAAAAAAGGGCCTTTTCTATGTGTCCCAACCTAAAGGAGATGTGGTTGTGGATTGAAACTAAGGTGGATAAAAAGATTGATGGATGGAAAAAACAACACCTTTCTATTGTAGGTAGGATTCAGGTCTGCCAAAAGATTATGTCTTGTTATATTATCTATTTTTCTTTAGTCTGGTTCTTCAATAGTTACCAAGTATATGCAATCTAGAAGAAGATTAGATGCTTTCTATGGTCAGACAGGAAAGGGAAGAGGAAGATGCACTCTGTAAAGTGGGACTAGTGCTGCTTGGAGAAGGTTAATGGGGGACTATTTGGTAGAAGAGGTTACCAAGGAAGAGGAAGAGGTTTTCTAGGAAAGTTCTTCAAGTGTAGCAAGTTTGATCACAAAATTTGGGAGTGTTCTAAGTTTACACAAGAAGGCCACACAAGGCTTGAGAGGGGTAATCAAATTGTGCAAGAAGACCAAGAGAGTGTGGGGTCACCTTCTCATCGCTTAGAATAACCTGAGACATGAGAGTCTTTGTTGTTCAAAAGAGTATTGTTGAAGCCACTAGAAGAGAATAAATAACCTATGCAAATGATATCTTTATTCAAAACTAATTGCAAGGCTAAAGGTAAGTGTTGAAAACTTATTATTGATGGTAGTAGTATGAATAATCTTGTATTAGTTGAAATGATGAACAAGCTAGGTCTTATTAGAATCAAACATCCTAATCCATTTCAAGTTTCTTGGCTAAAAAAGGGCCATCAATTGTTGGTAGATGAGCAGGCCTCTGTAGAATTTCAGATAGGGAGTTATAAGGACACTATTATGTGTGAGATTATTCCCATGGATTTTTTCCATGTGCTTCTTGGTAGGCCTTGTAAATTTGATAGGAAAGCCATACATGATGGAAGAAACAATACCTATAATTTGTAAAAGGATGGACAAAAACATACATTGTTACCTTTGAGAGGAGAAGAAGGGGATAATAAGAGAAACAGTAGCAATAAGGCTATGTTGGTGAGTGGCAAAGAATTTTTGTGTGATATGAAGAAGGAAGAAGTGGGATATGCATTGGTACTCAAGCCTAAGGTTGCTCTTACCTCTACTAGGTTGGATGATTTGCCGAATGAGATACAAAAAGAGCATATGGAAATTGTGGTTGTAGTGGCCCTCCATTCTCACCGTGGATGTGCAAGTAGTTGGATATGGACTCAGAAGTGAAGATAAAAATAATAGTAATATTTAAAGGTATGTACTAATGAGGTTAAGCAGTTGATCTGTTTTATGATATAGTATAGGATGTTAGATGTATTATTCTGATTAGTATGTGATTATTTTACCATGACCATTATGTGATTATCATTCTGGTTTCTATGTGGTTACTTGTTTGATGTGTTTTGGTGAAAGGGACAATGTTGTATTACTCACTTGTGAGTACCCTGTTGTGCTGCAATTCTCATTTCATAGTGTGCCTGATTTGATATACATGTATGCACGACTATTTTGTGTGTTGCAGGTTACAAGTGCTAGGCATTGACTCCACTTGAATTGACAGGTTTGAGTGTGCCTTAAACCCAATGGAATAGTTGTTCAGAGATAACATTTGGTCCCCTACCCTTGCCATCATTCTCGAAGAGGATGAGTATCTAGTCAGTTACCCCGTCAACGTTGTTTGTTGTTTGCGGTTGTTGGGTCTTGATTTCGACCTTGTTTATGTTAAGGTAATTGTTGTCTAAATTTGATTTGTTCAAATTAGATTTTCTTAATAAATGTTGTTTTGACTAGTTGATGTATTAAATAAATTATTAAACAAAAACATGTTAATAAATAGTTATAAAAGACATTCTTGGTTGATTAATTCATTAAATTAAATTCCTAAGTTAAAAAGTATTTTGATAACTAAATATAAATATAATTGTTATCATAGGGATTTGCACCCGCATGCAAAGCTATGAATTTGTGCAATCTCGTGCAACATTGAACTAATTTTAGGTTGTGGGTACCCTATATGAAACTAGACCTTTAGATTCTAGGTCCGTTTCCTATTGAATTTTCTAGTTAATTAACTATAACTTGTTTGGAAAAGGGGAAAAAGGCTTGTAATAAAAGCATAAATTGAAATCTAAAGTTGGGTGATGCACCTAATTGACTTAAAGAGCATAGATCAATCCACAATTGATTCTTTACGAAGCTTATTTTCACAACTTAGATTGGACAATTCAACTACATCAATGATTCATAAGAAGGCCTGATAATTCATTCTTTATGAAGGAAAATGTAATTTCCACAACTTAGAGATGAAGATATACTAAAAGCACAATTTATGATCTGCAACTAAGATTTTTCTTTTCCATGTACATGAATTCATGAATATGACAAAAAATTAAAGGATTTGATGTCAAACACATTAAATTTGCATCCAAAACATTCATAAAATAAAACCCCTAAATCTAAGAAGGCTAATATCTAACTTGCAATGACAAAAGAAGGAACACTCTGCAAATGATACTCTAAGATAACTTGTAAAACCTACTGAATAATCTATTAAATTCTGAAAGTTGAGTTACATGAAGTCTCTTTGTTGAAGGCAAAGGCAAAAAATAAGAACTAATGGAAAAATGCTAACTTTTTCCAATATATACAAAAATGCATGCACAAAGCAACCAAAAATGGAACTGAAAGCTAACTCCAAGTGAAAATCAAAATATTTGCATCTCCAATGTGAAATCCAAACAGATATGAAGATCCTCCCAAAAATGAGTCAAAATTGCATGAAAAGAGCCAAAAATAGGCTCAACTCTGCCTCTCAAGTAGATAAACTAGTGGAGACCCAAAACTACATGTAAGTGATAAAAAATATACTCCATAATGCATGAAAAGTACTGCAGTTGCACTTCAGAGTGCATGATAAATAGGTCTGAAAATAGACTCCAACTTCACTGAAGTTCCAACTAAAACTAAAACTTGAATTGCCACCCATGCATGGAAGTTTAAAAATCATGCAATATCTATATTCCACATGCACGCGAGCGATTTTTTTATAGTATTTTCCCCTTCTTACAATAGTTATTTCAAAAAAATATTAAAACAATCAATAATATTGCTTTAATAATAATTGAAAATAACTTTTGTAAGGCATATATTAAGAAGGGGAAAATAAACAATATGTTTGCAAAAATAGAAACCACCCCTTATAACTCCCTTCCATGCAACTCATACTTAGCATATTTTTCCATTCACCATCCTTAGCCTATTTTTTGCAATGCAAAAACACTATGCATTATTCACATTGGCCACCACACTTGACATATATTTGATCGGCCCTCACATCACATTATTAGGTTCCTTGACTTTAAAAGTCAATACCATGGGCACATTATGAAATGATTATTATTTTTAAAACTTAGTCAAAAATCCCACTCCATTCGAATTAGGGATTTCAACAAAAACCATCAAACCCTAATCTCATTATCATTTATGTTAAAGATAATGATTAAATTCCTCCATTTGTGAATGTCAATCCTGCTTAGTAAACATCTAATGATTTCATATTTCTTCTTAAATTCAAATGTGTTGATTGCAGAACATCAATAGATTTCGATGTTTGCATATCAAATGAGGAAGCCGCCTTATGTATGTAGGAGACCCGCCTCTAAGAGACGTGTCTCAAGAGAGGATGTGTCTCCACAAGTGGAGACACATCTGCTCAAGAGACATGTCTCTTTAGAGCCCGCAGGTCCCTGCACTCCTAATACCAATTCGTTAGTGTCTTTACACACAGAACAAAAGGCGGACATATGTAAGTTCCGATTTATATTTAAATGCGGATTTTCAACATCTGTTAGTATATCGAATTTTATCTATGCATTGTAAATTTGATTTCACTTATTCTCCTAATCTGAAGCATAGCCTAGATCATAACTGATCAAAGCTACCATTCATCAACACTCCCTCTTAGCTAGGGAAGATATTTCAAATCAAAATAAGTGAAGATATCACCTTCACATGTGATATCGAAGACATGGTATGCTTTTCTCAGTATTGCCAAGTCACATGACATTCTTCATAACACATCTTTATTATGCAATACTCCCTCTTTAACTAGGGAGGATAACTTCCATCGAGTAAACATGATATCACCTAACTCATGATATTAGAAGATAAGGTATGCTTCTGAAAGTGTCAAGTCACATGACATTCTTCATAACATATCTTCTTTATTCAACACTCCCTCTTCAACTAGAGAAAATAACTTCTATCAAGCAAAATTGATATCACCTAACTCGTGATATCAGAAGATATGGTATGCTTTTGAAAGTGTCAAGTCACATGACATTCTTCATAACATATCTTCATTATGGTATGTGCACTGACATCAAGTCACATGATGTCTACCATAATTCATGGCATATCCACGGATATATAAATATCCATCATGATTATCTCTTAAGGATCACAATGATCTTCAGATGACATCAAGTCCCATGATATCCATCAAAGTGTCCAAGAGATACTATCATGACATGTCCATATATATCAAGTCACATGATATCTATCATGATAGTTTATCATTGTAGAGTCGTCACTTTACAATGTCAAATACAAGTGTTCATTATTAGAAAGATCGTCACCTTTCAATAATGTACACAGGATAGTAGGCCCATAAGGTCATGGAGTCACACACATGACAAAAGAGTTTACACATTAAACATCTTTATATATTAGTACAACTTATAAACAAATTTGAATTTCAAACATAATATCAAATTACATACCAAGTTTTCTTCCCGAAGAGTTCAACCTTAACTCTGGAGAGAAGTTGTTTGAGTATGTCCGTTGTTTAAACATTTGAACTAATATACTCCAATTGGATCACTTTCCTTTCCATCATATCTCTTACATAAAGATAGGGGATCTCAATGTGCTTAGATCAAGGAGTCCCACAAGCAATTTATGAAGCCAAAACTGCTTCTCTTGCCCCCATAGAGGTTGCATTGTAATCAGCCTATGTCGAGCTTTGTGCTACAAACTTGTTTTTTGTAGATCCAAGAGATCATAGCCCAAATTGAATCAAGGTTTCCATGTTGATCTAGTTGGTCTTTTCTGTAAAGAAGACTATATCTAATAGTGTCATGAAGATATCTCAATTTGTGTTTTTATAGCCAAAAGATGAATTTCCTTTGGCTCACACCTGAATTGGCTTAGAGAATTCACTAGGACCTTCCATTTGCAGCAGGAGTGCTTTATTAACTAAGCTATAGGCCTCTTGTGGCCAGCCCATCATTAGTCCAGGTGTGGCTTATATTCAACACCCCCCCTTAAGCCATACTGCGGGTGCATGGGGCTCTTTAGATCCTGGGACCTATCGTCATGGAGTCTCTCAACATGGTGCCTCATCTCAGTCTCAGAGATGAACAAGGCTTTCACCTCATATTTCTCTATCTCAAAGCATTACAACAAGTGAAGATGAGACTCCCTCTGAAGTTTTAATTACTTACATTAGCCTCCTGACCTCCTCGTCAAAAATCATTTGTAATACTTGCTTTAGAGAAATGGTTTCCAACTCACACCTTTTTAGAGATTCAGGTTGTTCTCTTCAACCTCATCCCAGGTTACTCTATTATAAATATTTTTGTGGAGCTACCAATGTTAAATCCAAGTTGACAGACATGAGCAATCCTGATCTCAATTTCTGAAGAGGTACTTCAAGAATTTAGCATTTGTCCTTGCAATTTTGAATCATAGAACTCCCTCTTAAGGTTAATGCTTCCTCTTCGAAGAGATGTCTTCAGCCATTCACACAATCTCAAGGTTTCAAGCAGTGTCTCCATTTTATTCTTTTAATTTACAGGATGCATTAAGCTTTTCTTGAAAGCAATCTCTTATGCCTTTTGATCCATCTTGAAAGCATTAAGAAGAGATTACTAAGAGTTTATGACTATCCAAAGAAATTTCATACAAAGTTTACTATCTCAGGTTATAACAATAACTTGCAATGAATAGTTGAAACTTCAAGAATCTTAAGTTCATAATCTCTTTTACTAATCACACAAGATCTACTTAAGTGATATAACATAATTTCAACAAGAAATACTCATCTCTTTTAAGTATTTCGAAGGATGCAAATGCAGGACACAGTATGGAACGTTGCGCTTGTGCTTTAGATTAGTCCACAACTTTCCTTTTGCAGGTTCACGGCTTGATCACAAGCCCAAGTCACATAATTTGTAGTGGTGGTTGGCTATGGTCGATGCACTCCTTTTCTAGCTGCGACCCACCTAGAATTGCTATATAGGTGTAACAAGCTCTAAGATGTTCAGATGATGAAGCAGCAAAAATGAACCCTAGTGCATCCTACAATGATGGATTTCACAAAGGCATCAGGAACAACACTTCTTTATCCGTCCTGAATTAAACTCGATGCTGATCAGCCAGCTCCCAATCCTAAAGCATGAAGTAATGCCCGTGTCTTCAAATTACCCAACGCTTAGGATAGACTTGTTCCTCCATTAGCAGTTTCTATTGTATTAAAAAATATCTCAAAATACAGGATTAATATCAGCAATATTCATGATAATATACATTAAGCATATTCACTCTATCATAATGTAATGTCGCTGCAACCTACAGACCCAATATCAATGCAATATAGATGACAGCGTACAAAAGTTTTTTTTTTTTTTTTCAAGCAGAGATGCAGATTTATGAACATAAACACCACCCTGGTGGACAACAACAAAAACAAATACTTATCTCTTGATGACAATATTTCTCCTTTTAATCTTCTTAGTGTTGTACTAGCAATAATTCACTCAATATCCTTGGTGCCTCCCAAGCACATGATCAAATATTGCACTCGAATCTGTTGCCTCTGATTACTTTTATTACCTTACAAACATTCACAGCTTCGAAATACAGGCCATACTCTACATGGACAATTATTTCTGAAGGCAGCCCCCACAGTGCGCCCAATTATTCATTTCTTCCAGTTAAGGTATGAGAGTTGTCTCAATCACTAGGAAGTGTGGACTCCTTAGACTTGAGCTTCCCGTGCGATGGAGATTCCTTTTGTTGACCTTCCAAAAATGCGGAGAAGTAATGATGGGATGAGGATGTCGTGATTATGATCGAGCACAGATATGGTGCACATCGATGCCCGATGCATGGTGGAACTCTGTTAATTTGCGGAAGAGGAACACTTGAACGGGTCCGCTCACACAAGCCATCTATGTCTTACACGACAACTAGCAATGGATGGGAACACTCCCTGTGAAAAACAAAATGCCTTCTTCGATGCTACCAAATCTAGTGATGATATGCGATGGAACTTCAGTTATCCGGGTCACTTCCTTTCAACCGATATGTCGTCTAGAACCGACTGGTGGCTATAAGGCTTCAAGATCACACTCCAATGAACAACACAGATTGCTACATTCGTCGCCCGTTAGAGAGACTTGTAGATCAATATCTTTGAGTCTCGGAATAATCTCCTGACGCCGCTTAAGGATTATGATTATATGCAATGATATCGCCATTTGCGCAAGACGCATAGTTCGATTTGATGTGAAAATGCTAAACTCGACTTCCTCCCGGACATGACTGTGCGCAATTGACAAGAGACATGATAGGAGCCTAACTTGCCCACAATGAATGTGCTTGACTGTGTGACCGCGAGTATGGAGAGTGCGCGGACTGGGTGTTCTTTGTTTGCTATGAATTTAATCGGATCTTCCTGACGTGGCTTTGATACCATGTTAAAGATAATGATTAAATTCCTCCATTTGTGAATGTCAATCCCACTTAGTAAATATTTGATGATTTCATATTTCTTCTTAAATTCAAATGTGTTGATTGCAGAACATTAATAGATTTCGATGTTTGCATATCAAATGAGGAAGCCGCCTTATGTATGTAGGAGACCTGCCTCTAAGAGACATGTCTCAAGAGAGGACGTGTCTCCACAAGTGGAGACACGTCCGCTCAAGAGACATGTCTCTTTAGAGCCCGCGGGTCCCTGCACTCCTAATACCAATTCGTTAGTGTCTTTACACATAGAACAAAAGGTGGCAGACATATGTAAGTTCCGATTTATATTTAAATGCGGATTTTCAACATCTGTTAATATATCGAATTTTATCTATGCATTGTAAATTCGATTTCACTTATTCTCCTAATCTGAAGCATAGCCTAGATCATAACTAACTGAAGCTACCATTCATCAACAATTTCACACTCCAATATTGAGAAGCTTTGAGAGTGTATTGTTGTGGCACAACCATGAGATAGGGTTTGGAGTCTTGGAGCTTTCTATTCTTCTGTTTTTTCTGGATTTCGATGGAGATGCACACATTGAATGTATGGCAACTATTTTTTGAGCATTTTCAGGCTTAATAGCCACAGTTGTAGCACCTTTTCTCTGTATTTATCTTTTATGAGCACCGCCATTATGAATAGTTGTGGTAGGGTTTCAACTTTGTGGCTTGACAATCCTCATATCTTTGCACTTCCCAATGATATAACTTGAAAGCTCTCTGCAAGAAAAGGTATAATATGTCTTTCCTCTGTCAAAATAAGCATTGAAAATCATTTTAGAAACATTTGCAGGCCTTCTATGTCTCAGTCCCTTCATGATTTCTGATATTTTTCTTATTCTGCTCCATTTTTTCCATATATAGAATATTCATGCTTCTTTAATGTTCATGGTTGTGTGCTTTCCTTTCTGGGTTTTGAAGGTTTTTTTTTGCTTGAGGATTTCTTCATATTGTTTTGAATATGATACTAAGGGAGCCATTGTAACCACTTCTTGATAGGAATAAAAAAATGACCCATAATGAAAAGTCGTGGCTATTCGATTTTCTGGGTATCCCTTAAGAAAGCTCGAGGGTTTTTAGATAAACCCAACTTTTATTTTATTGAATAGATGTACTCCTCCAGGGTATTTTAAAGCTCATATGTTCTTTTACATTCTGCATCTTGGTGATTCAATGATGGGCTTTGCATCTTCAGTTACCCTTTCTAGATTTGCACTTTCAGTAGTATTCTCAATTTCCTCACCATTCAAGTTGCCTTCTGATTTATTAAGTCACAAGGCAACACCCTTTTTACTATGGTTTATTGACCACACTATGAAAACCATTCAATGGTTACAATCCTAACCCTTCAATGTTCTGCCACATGGTGAAATCTGAGATAATGAAAGTGTTATGCCTTTATCATGTGACATTGCTTAAAACTCTTGATATCAAGTGGCGACCTGCTGATCGAGCATTCTTTGTTATGATACTGGAATTGCAATGTACCGTAGCTCAACATTAGATTTAAATATATTGTTGAAGCAAATATCTGTCTTTATCTCCATTCACACATATTTAAATGCAATTAGGTATGATATACTTGTAGCATCAAAGACATGACTAACTCATATTTTCTCTTCCTATTCTGTATGCAACTCTGTTTTAGCATGAGCTTTTGATCTTAACAAAGTCTATCTTAACAGAGTCTTTTAGACTTTGATTGGCACTATTTCTTTCACTTCTCTATTTGATGAAAACTCATCCTGTTGTACTTGCTATAGTCCATGCAAATATGTTGTATTTATTTACTATGATGCTTTTTTGTAAAAGAAAGACTATGCCAAGATCTTGCCAATATTGTTCTCTATGTTACTTAGTCATTGAGTTAGTTTTATTAATGTAGTTTGATTTTCCCATGATATCTTCCTTAGATAGTTATGATGAATACTCCCACAACCAATGTATTTGATCCTACTTGAATTGCATGTTGCTTAGTGGAAACAACCTTATTTCATGACTACTCCTTATGATGTTCTCATATGTTGTTTTTCTTATGAATGCTCAAAAGGTTGAAATTTGATTATCACTCATAACTGTGTATCTTCACTTGGATTAAATGGCCAACACTGGTAGATGCTTTTCACTTTTATACCGTATCATTGTAAGGCATGGTTGTTGCCTTATCACTTGTGCTTGGTATGATCATATCTCAATTAGCTTTATGATAGTAAATTTATTGCATTTATATGATTTCTCTTTTGCATCTATTGAATATGCTTTTCATGTAAATGTATGGGGTTACCAGAAATAACTTAATGAATTTTAATATTTCATTTTCCCTTAAGTGCCAAGGTGCTCCATACTTTATGTAAATGCAATATTTACATAAAGTAGAGCTGAAAATGAGATAACAAATGCAGTCGATGCCTTTTCAACATGTCTCTAATTTTTCTTCTAAATGGTGAGAAATAGAATGTTTTTCTCAATCCATTTTTATCACATATGACTCAAAGGCTACTTCTATGAAAAATTTCTTGTTACAATAGTCTTTCTAATGACTATAATTGAATATATAATAACTCTCATGTGTAATTAGAGAGTGTCCTCCTGATATGTGGGGCTCAACCTTTGTGGGAGCCCGTTTTACTCCACATATCTGATGATAAATGATCACGAACATAATAAACTTGTTCTTGCACAATGAACAAACATGTTAGCAAATAACTGAAGTTGAAAGCTTCTTCTTATCTTTATGCATTTTGAACAGTGAAATCATCTGATGAATGCCTGATATAAATGTGTATTATATCTTTGTAGATAATATAGACATAAGGTAGGATATGATTTGTCATTTCTCTAACACCACCTTTCATCATACTTGCAGATGCTTTTGGAGCTTGGAACTGGATCAATTCGGAGGCACAACAACTGAAGATCTCATTTGTAACGGTGATTCGTCATTCCAAGCAATACCGAATCACCTTCTATCTTATGCCCATGTTATTTCTAGTTGTATGATACACTCTTTTTTCTTGTATTCATTATTTGATTTGAAAATCAAATGAAGTTCCCCCCACAACTTGTGGGACTTTGGTTTCTACATTATGAATAAAGAAACAAAATTATGCAATCTCATTATTTCTTTGTTACTACTAGTTGCATAATAATACTGAAAATTCAAAATGTAATTAGATTTATTTCAGCAAAAAAATTTGTACCTTTCAATGATGAATGTGACTCAGCTCTGCCTGTTTTGAGTTGTAGCTAAAAATAGGTAACAACAATTATTAATAATGATGGTTTTTAATATTTAAAAGTGTGGTAAAATATTACAATATAAAATAAAATATTAAAATGAAATGTGATAATGGAAAGATAGTTAAAATATTAAAAAAATATAGAAAGGAATTTTGTGGAGCACATGAACAGTTTCGATCTGATTGTGGAAAAGGGAAACTTGATGTTTTTGTGGGATTTTAGAGATTTAATTAGATTTTAGGTTTTATAAAATAAAAGAGTTTTCCTTTTGTAAATAATAATTTTTTTTGAGAGAGATTTGGATGATGATTGATTTTTTTTTTTTGGGAAGAGAGGAAAACTTTTGTCTACAAGATAATTTCTCATGATGTTTTGGCTAGAAGGGAATTTGTATAAAAAAATTTGAAAACTGTTGTTTTGAATGGGGCTTTTGGAAAATTGATTTGAGGGTTTGGTAAGATTGGATTGGCAAGACATAAATTCAAAGCTCGACATCAATCTCCAACCCAGCTAAGCGATTGGATCCAGGTTGGAACTATTGTCTTTTTGAATTTTATCTTCATTTTGAAAATGAATGTGTTAAATGTTTATGTTGTTTGGAAACAAAAAAATTGCTTGTTTATTTATTTCTAATTAGAACAATTAGTAAATGTAATTTTTAAAGTTATCAAAGCCCTTTTCTATAATCTTATGCAGCCATGAAACCATATTTCTTCTGGGTATTCTGTTTAATTCATTTATCCTACCTATGCTTCCTCAATTGATTTTTATTTCAAATAGGACAATGCAACTGCAACATTTGACAAGATTTTCTATCCTATATTCTTGGCATGGCCTATGTCTCTTCACCGCTTTCCCTTTGGTGTTTCTCTCACATTCTATAGTTGTCATATCTCTTTATGTGTTATCGATTTATTTTTTCCCCCTGTCAATAAAATGACTCGATTGCATCATCCATTACTCTGTTTTCACGAACTAGGTTGGTGAGAAATTTGAGGGTTTCTTCACCTTGATGTCTTTTATCCTTTGTCCAAAAATCCTAAATACCCAGATCATAGTTTCTGAGTTATGTTTAAAACATAGGGTTGTTGTTAGGCTGCTCCCCCATGGTTGCATTTGGTTAACATTATATATATACATAGATATATTATATCATGGTTATAGTAAAAGAATATTTCTGCCTATGCAATTTATTTTCTATGTTAGAAAAGTGAATTAGGAAATTCAATGTCCAATGAGATGAATAGTTCTAAGTATGCATATAGAGGGTTATTGAGACTGTCTTTTATTAAAAGAAATATTTGAATTAACCATATGAATTTCATAGACTTATTATTTTAGAAAAAGAAAACAAATAATGAGACTTACATGATTAAATATGTATATATTGGACATTAAAATTGAATAGTTATTATCAAAATGAATATTTAAATTGTGTAATTAATTATGCAGAATGATTTAGTCCGTAAATAGGTAAAAAAAATTATATTGCATGGTATTATTATTTGAAGGTTTAAGGATAGGTTAAAAGTAAGTGAGGGTAAATGGTAGGTTTAAAGGTTTATATTTAATGTTATAAGATTTGGAATTTCTCTCTATTAGTGTGTTAGTTATTTCTTTTAATGGAATTGTTATGTAATTTAATTAACTTGAATATGGTTACTGGAATTATTTTTGAATATAAATAATTGGAGTAAATAATCCTTTAATTGAATTATGGATTAAGTGGAAATGAGTGATAAAAAAGTTGAAATAATGCTTGAATTAAGGGATGTATTCGTGGATTAAAATGTGATGAATAATTGAATGGATAATGTGTTTTGTTAAGTGAATTTGGTGCCTAAGATAATGAGTGTCATGAAATGTGGTAATGATATTTTAAATTGAGTCTTTCATGGTTACACTATATGATTGAGTCCTTGTAATGTATTTTATGTTTGATTAGTGTATTGGGGGTGATTTTGGTTATTGTTTAAATGTGGGAGTCTTTTGTGCAAAGTGGTTAAGGTTGACTTCCAAAGGCTTAGGAGGGAGTATTTTAGTGTGTATGGTTTTATGATGGTTTTCACTTTAGAGGTGGTATGGTAATGTTTTGGGTTATGTACTTTGTGCAAGTTGGAAAACCCTATGGGTGTGCCTCTTATCTTGATACAGTTTCATGTGATCAAGGTTGATGTGCAAGATGGTCAATGCCTTGCACTATGTATAGTTTTTGTGATTGTGATATGTGTGCGAGATGGTTCATGTCTTACACTGTTTTTGGCTTTATTTGATTATGATGAGTATGAAAGATGATAAATGCCTTGCTTGATTTGTAGGGTTTACTGGTTGCAAGTAGGGGGAGTGGCTCTCAATGGGGGCCAAAACCCAAAGTGGTGTCCAGGGTAACTCATTTGGGAGTTTCTTAATTCAATGATAACCTAATTAATGAATTAAGGGGTTGGATAGTTTTCACGTTAATCAAGATAATGGAATGACTCACTCATGGCTCAAGTGATCATTTAGGCTTGAGATGAGATGAGAAGGCCTAAAATGGCAAGATTAACTACCTTGTCCTCATGAAAGGTATGCTGATTTTGCAGGAGTTGGTATGGGGGTCTGGGATCGGTAGAGGCTACTAGGGTAACCTAGGATGGGGGTTAGGGCCTAGGAAGATCTGTTAGGGTAACCCATAGCAAGCCATGTGATGACACTCTTCCCTATTGTAGTCTAGCATTCCCTAGTTATGTGTTCCCTTTTATTGTGTGTGTGCCTCTGGAAGTGATGTTTGTGTTATGTGATGTTCATGTTGTTTTATGTTGTGTTGGAGTCATGTGTAGCCTTTTTATGTTAGCCTTCTATCTTCTTGACTATTCACTTGTTGTGGGACCTTATGTTATCTCCTAGCATGGGAGGTGGACCTTAGGGTTCCACATGGCCGGGAGGTTTGTGCTTTTTCTTCCATTGGGTTTTCCTTGTTGTTGACCATGTACATGAAGGATGTACCTCATGTAGCAAATTCCAGATCTTATACTAGTTTGAAGAGACAATTGCTTTGTTATGTATTGAACTTGTATCCCATTTGTATCATGTAATGTAAACTTGATGTGTTCTTCCCATTGTATTCTGGGAAGCATTTTTGTAAGCTTGTAACAATGTAATGTTGTACTCCCATGCAATAGAAATTGTATATGTACACATTGGTTCTTATTATATGATCTTTGATGGTTACTTATTTGATGTAAGAATATGGAAATGTATGTGTTTATGTATTCAATGCAATGGATTTAAAATGAACTCTTGATGTTAGTTAACTCATGTTGTATGTTTAGACCCTTGTAATAGTTTTGCTAGTAATGCAATCATGGAACCTTAGAGGACATATGTTGAATTGTATGTTATGTTTAGATATGGTTTACATTCTATGTTATTGCACTTTAAAAAAAAATTGTGGCGTTATTGTGGTATAGTAGTGTTGTCCTTTGGGGTTCCGTGGTGGGGCGTTACAATGGTAGCTGATTTTTTGAATGAGTTGCCTCCTATGAGGAGCATTATTCACCATATGGATTTGATTCTAGGGGCTAGCCTACCAGAAAAGGCTGGATATAGATTAAATCCCAAGGAGAATGAAGAGATTAGGAAGTAGGTTGAAGAGTTGTTGGAAAAAGGATTGAAAAGGGAGAGTCTTAGCCCGTGTGTTGTACCAAAAATCTTAGTGCCCAAGAAAGAAGGTGATTGGGAATATTTAAAAACTCTAGAGAAATCAATAAGATTACCATTAGATACAGGTTTCCTATTCCAAGGATGGATGATTTAGTGGATTGTTTGAGTGGTTCTATGTATTTCTCAAAGATAGACCTGAAGAGTGGTTACCATTAGATTAGGATCAGACCTGGGGATGAATGGAAGATAGCATTTAAGACTAATGATAGTTTTTATGAATGGTTGGTTATGACTTTTGGGCTCACAAATGCACCTAGTACTTTTATGAGGCTTATGAATGAAGTCTTGAAATCATTGATGGGAAAGTTTGTGATAGTATTTTTGGATGATATCCTAGTTTTTAGTAGGTCTTAGGAAGAGCACTTAAAGAACTTATGGTTGGTTATGAAACAGTTGCGTGAGGAGAAGTTCTTGATCAACATCAAGAAGTGTACCTTTATGAAGACTGAATTAGTCTACTTGGGTTTTGTGGTGTCCAAAGAGGGATTGAATATGGACAAGGAGAAGGTTAAGGCCATTGTTGATTGGCCAAAACTTATGAGTGCTTATGAGGTAAGAATTTTTTGTGGACTTGCTAGTTTTTATAGAAAGTTTATCAAAAAATTCAGTAGCATAGTTGCTCCTATACTTGACACTATAAAAGGACATTAATTTTTTTTTGAATGGAATCAAGAGGGTGAAAAAATGTTCTATATTTTTGAAAAATAAAGTGAGTGCTTAGCAATAGGGGCTGTCCTAAGTCAAGAAGGGAAACCAATTTCTAGTTTCAGTGAAAAGTTAAATGACGCTGAGAAGAATTATTTAGCTTATGACCTCGATTTTTATGCATTGGTATAATCTTTGAAGAAGTTGAGGCATTACTTGCTTCCCAAAGAGTTTATTGTTTATATAGATAACTATGCACTCTAGTCTATTAACAACCAACACAAGTTGAATCAAAGGAATCTAAAATGGATGGAGTACCTTCAAAGTTTTAATTTTATGTTGAAACATAAGAGTGGCCAAACAAACAAAGTTTTTGATGCACTAAGTAGAATAAGTCTATTGCAATAGGAGATTCAGGCAAACAATGTTGGGTTGGATAGCTTGAAGGAGTTGCATGAAAATGATGTACATTTCATAGATGCATATGAAACTTGAAATCATCATATCAGTAGAGATAAAGGACCATGGACTAATTTTATGTTGCAAGAGGGTTTTCTATTTAGATGTAATCAATTGTTCATTCCCAGAGGGTCAATGAGAGAGAATCTCTTGAAGGAGAAGCATTGTGGCAACCTAGCAGAATATTTTGGGTAGGATAAAAGTTACCTATATTTGAGTACACATTATTATTGGTCGTGAATGCAGGAATATGTAAAGAGGCATGTGGAGAGATGTAGATTATTCCAACATGCAAAGGGAAATAGTCAAAACATTGGTTTGTAGCAACCACTACCTGTGCTACATAGACCATGGGATTCAATGAATATGGATTTTATTGTAGTATTTCCTAGAATTCAAAGAGACAATGATTCTATTTTCATAGTTCTAGATAGATTTTTAAAAATGATTCATTTCATTCCTTGCAAGAAGACTAGTGATGTAACTAATATAGCTATAGAGACACAATGTTTATGAGTCACTTTTGTGGAATGCTTTAGAATAATTTGGGCACCCATCTCAGTTTTAACTCAGCTTACCATCCCCAATCGGATGGTTAAACATAAGTGGTCAATAAATTTTTGGGTAATATGAGGTGTCTTGTTGGAAACACACCTAGTAATTGGGATATGGCTTTAGCATAGGTTGAGTTTGTATATAATGATTCTCCAAATAGGAGTACACGATTGAGACCATTATATATTATCTATGGCATGCATCCAAGGGGTGAATTTGAAATCAAAGATCCTGGTAATTTCAAGAGAAGTACAAATGGACAGGAATTTTCCAAAGGTATTCATGAACTTCATGAAGAGATCAAATTATATATTGGGGGGAGAAACCAATAGTACAAGCAATATGCTAATAAGAAGAGAAGATAAGTGTATTTTTAAGTTGGTGATCTTGTTTTGGCTCATCTTAGGAAGGAAAGATTTCAAAAAGGTGAATACAACAAATTGAAAATGAAGAAGATTAGTCCTTGAAAGATTCTCAAAATGTTTTCCACCAATGCTTACAAGATAGCTCTTCCTTATAATATGGGTATCTCACCCATTTTCAATGTAGTTAATATCTATCCCTAAAAAGGAAAGGAAACAAATGAAATAGTGAACATAGAGTTAATTCTAAGATGGGAACAACAAGTGTACAAGCCGGATCTGATCAACATTAAGTGCATCTTCGAGAAGCAGTTGCTAAAGAAGACCCGAGGAAAATAATATTTCAAGTACTTTGTGGAATGGAAAGTTCATCCTTTGGAGGATGCCACTTTTTTAACAGTTACAAAGATCTCCAAATATGGTCATAGTGTTGATGACCTCATGAACAATAGCTCATAATTTATTTTATTTTCAGGGGAGCTTGATACAAGAGCATCGACTTGCTCTTTCAAATTTTGGTTTGTATTAAAATTTTGAGTTTATGTTTGTCTTTGCTTTCAAAAATTTGGCTTGTGTTGGTGTAATGGAAAAAATTTTCAGCCTAGGAAAATTTCCCATTTAATTTCCCCTACCTTAGAAAATATAAAGTTGATAATGTAAAATCTACCGCCACCTTCTCCCTTCCACCTAGCTATGTCTGTTTGTGTTGGTGAAGAATTTTTTGTCAAAGACTTGTTGCCGACCTGATAAGATTCTTTCCCCTAGGATTTGAAAAAACATTATGTTTTCTATTGGCTATGAAGAGTAACATTCTGCCCCCCTTGACAAATGAAATTTGACCCCTTCCCTCCATTTAACCAATTCAAACTCAATTCATTCCAATTATTTCACACTTGCACGGTCTCACACATTCTAACACTTCATTCTCTCACTCTCACACTCTTGCTTCACTCTAAACCATTGTTCTTCTTGTTGTAAGCTTCTCATTTGGCTCCAAAAGCATACTCTTGTTGCTACACCACTCTCATTGCAGGATCATCAAGCTTCATCTTCTTTATGTGGTGGTGTCATTCTATTATTTCCATTATTGGCCTTGAGAGCTTGTTGTTGGGAAGGTAACTTTGTGTCTTTCTATTTGGTTGCATCATCAAGTTTATTGGATATAATTTCAGTTGTTTTTTCTTTCTATTTAGTTGTACTACTTCCTTTTTACTTTATTTATCGATTTCCATATCTTGTGGCATATTTTATATCTATGGAGGTAGGAAAACTAAAATAAGGGTTTGACTGAGGAAAACTCTAACAAAACCCAATTTTTTTCTCATTTATATGTATGTAGGAACATTTGAGTGGATCTAATTCAAGAATCAAGTCATGGGAAGCATGGTGCCTTTTTATATCTTCTCTTCATCATTTATAGAATAATTCATTTTGAATAGTTTCCTTTCAACTATTTCATTTTCTATATTTTTGTACTTTTTTTCAAACTACAAAACATAACCAGTAAAATAGTTAGTAGACTCATAGTGTTTCCTTCTTGCTTTCTGAACCTCTATCTATATAGGATGCCAACACATCCCCGAAATTCCAATTCACCACATTAGAGTCTGAGATATGTGTTGTCATCCTCAGATAGTGAGTTGTCTAGGAAGAAAATCGAAACCTTTGTAGGTGGCTCTTCTGATTTTGTAAACACCTAGTTTAGTAGAAGGAAAGTGGTGTGCTGCTTTCCCTTCCTTTTAAGCTTCAATATTTCATCCTTTCAAACCTATCTAGTCAAGCCCAAAGTAGTTTAGGGAAATCCATTCCTTCGGACTCTCCTATGACCTAGAGTCTCGGGGATGACAGATCCCCCTACTCTACATTTTTGGTGAACCCGATGTGAAAGTCTTCATTTCCATTTTTTTTGTGTCGAGAACTCTTCTCTCACATCTCAAGTGTGTTGCAGGCTTGTGTGTTGTAAATATTTATGAGCTTTACAACTCAATATACAACCTCTAGGCACGTTTTTAGAAGAAGTGTGTGACAAATAGAGATGGATTCTAAGAAGGTCACTACAAGTCCCTCTTTTGAAGAGTTAAGTCTCTAGAACAAATAAAAGTTTTTCCAGTCCCTTTGGGGAAGACCCTCATGTTCTTACTCCTTTTGTTTCATCTATGGAGGAAGATGAGGTTCTCGAGATTCCCACAAAGAAACTTCTTGCCTTAAACAAAAGGCTTTCAAATTTTAGGGAGTATTTTGGAAAATAAATAATTACATCTAGGGCCGCTAAGGTTGTCAATGACTTGAGAGTTATGTTGGAAAATGACTAGGTAGGTCTTGAATTCCTCTGGGGTATCACTGACATAGTGGACACTCATGTCCCACCATACAACCCTAGGTCATATATCACCTGATACCTTGGGTCCAAGACCATTGAAGGACAAATAGAAGTCTTGATGCCAAAGGTGTCAGTGTACATGGTTGAGACAAGCTCATCCGTTAACACTACCATTGTTCCTTAGCTGCCCCCCGTCACTAAAGTAAATAAGGTACCCTTAGGTTTCAACTCTGCCAACTCTAATGTTCTTGATGGTAGTTCCAGAGCCCATGTTGGACCTGGGGGCAAGGTCTTTGCAAGAATGAGAGCTAGTGGACCTGGTGGCAGTTCCATTGGTCTTGTCTCATATTTTGACTCTATCTTGAATGCCTTGTTCGGGAACATGGGTCAAATGTAGAACCAGTTAGCAAACTTGTCCAATGCTACTTCATAACCTATCTTTCAACCCTTCTTTTATGATAGTTCTTTATCAATAGCTATTTTAAACATTCTTATACCTAAGGGGATGGAGATTCTAAAATTTGAAAATATGGTGGTAAAGGAGATCCTCAGGTGCACATTTTGACATTTAACACCATGTGCATCGAATTCTTCCATCACGATGCTCTAATGGGTAAGTTATTTCTAAGGTCTCTTAAGGATATTTCCCTTGAGTGGTACCATTCCTTACCAAAAAATTCCATATTTTTGTTTGATTAGCTAGTAAATTAGTTTCTCCAACAGTTCCGAGCTAATATAGGATCAAATATGACCTTTTCGGATCTCATCTGATGTAAGGAAGGGGACAATGAGAAGATCACTTATTTTATTGCTTGTTATCAAGCACTTTTATCATAAATATCTTATCCTTTGCCTGACTCAAATGTTCAAAATGTCTTCATCGAAAACCTATAGAGGCCTTGGTAGGAAAAATTTGCATTAATGAAGTATCCCTCTTTTGGACATCTATGTGTCACACTACGAGAATACCAACAAATGGTTGCACAACTTGAGGGATCTTCCTCACGTTCCAATTCAAATGGTCAGTTTGTAGTTTCAATGTTTGTTAAGAATAAGGTCATTGCATACGTGGTCTCTATGTATAACGACAAGAGCCTGAAGTGCAATAAGTGTTTTGCAAAGCTATCAGATTATTACACTTCTATTTTAAAAATGTTACTAAAAGACAAATTCCTAACACTACTAGACCCCCGAACTCTTATTGAGCCCTATCGTGATCGGTATGATGAGATTTTTTTTTCCAATACCATTGAACACACTGACATGATAACGAAAGATGTGTGTATCTACATCATGAGATCCAAGATCACATCGATGATGGTCCCATCCATCTCAATGGGAAAAACTAGAATTTTAATAATTCTATGGCAAAGGCTAACCGTGAATTGCTATATTGACCCATTTTCATCTCATTTTGCAAAATTTATCATTAAACCTTCTACCTCTTCTAAGTTTGTACCATTAGGATACATCAATATGGTCTCATTCTCATGTATTCCTCCTACCCAATCTATGAGTGCATCACCTAACATATCGTTTATCTCGTAGGACTTTCCTCTGAATAAGGAGCCTTCTCCCTTGTACACTCTTACTTGAATAAATGGAAACATTGTGATTGGTGTCCTAGTTGACTTGACAAGCCAAGTGAATGTTATAAATAAAGAAGCTCTATTTACAAACACTTTGCACAAGGAGGAATAAAAATAATCAAAGGCTACTATTTGTATACATGATGGACTCTCGGTCCCTCTTGTTGGCTCTATTTCTCTTTTGATTGGTAGGACCCAAGGTTGTTGATACTTACTTTTTTATAATCCTAGAGTCAAACCTATTCAAAGTGAGGCTAGATACTCCCTGGCTAGTCTCCATGAATGGTGTCGCTTTGATGGTTCATAAGTATCTCAAATTCTTACATGAGGGCTTTGTGCACATAGTGCACAACACCGGTTATAAACCAATAGTGTCGTGTGGGGGCTTTTCATTGGACCATTTTTGGCCTACTCCAATCAAGCCTCTCCCTCCCATGGCATACTTGTTGTACCATGATTATGTCAAATATAAGATTGGGGGAGAGGGACCAAAAATGAGCTATCCAGCGTTTCCTTACACTATTTTCATGAAAGGTTCCATGATTGCGTAATAGAAAGTTGCCTCCTCCTCCTAGAAAAAGGGGAAGGGGAAGCCTGATCATGCCTAAGGGCCTTCCTATTTTGTGTCCTTTACTTCATCTACTTTTTCTTCCGACCCTACTTTGGTGTCTTCAACTCCTGCTCGCATGCCTCTCTTGGGAAACCCGATGGTGCCCACTTGGTGAAAAGCTAAGTGTCAATTTTTTGAATTTCCTGTCTTTCCCATAGTTCATAGACCCATTATCTATGGCAAGGGAAAAGGTCCCTTTGGTTCCACTCTTATGTATCAACCTCCACGACATCCTACCGCTCTTCCTCCCACCTCTCCGACTATGAATGGGAAGAGGCCCATTGTCGAGGCACTTGTGTTTGCTTCTCCACTTGATATTGTCTCTTCTCTTGTGCTCCCTACACTTGCTCCTATCTAGGAGGTCTTCGTTCCACCAACCACAGTTGTGGAGGAAACTCCTATGATAAAATAAGAACCTCTCATCTCTTCTTAGGCTACAAATTCTAGTGCTTAGATCCGAAAGAGTAGGAGAAAAGATTTGGTCATAGAACAAGCTACCTCACAAAAGACAAAGGGGGAGTTATTAGCTCCTATTTCTACATCTTCCTCTACTATGCCACTTCCTTCTACCATTTATGCTTCAATTCCAATCACCTTCATTCTAATTTTGACTCCCTCAATGGGTGTTGATGATCCTCACCCCAAAAGGGTTCAAGTCTTCATCACTCCTTCCATAGAGCCTCCTCTTTTGATGCACCTCTCGAACATCCCTTCAATTTTTCAACCCATAGACATGTCAAAAATGACAGTGGTGTATGTTGCATCTCTATATTTTCCCTCATCTACCACCACTTCTTCCATGGGGATCAAACATCTTTGCTGAAGCGCAACCTAGAGGATGACCTCACTAGAGTAGTGGGTGGAAGAAGGGTTCAATTTTTTTAGGAGATAGGTCTTGTTTTGGCTTGCATCATCCTCATGATAGAGGTGGCCCCTACATCCCCTAAGTTTGCCACTTCCCCTCTTGATGAGGTTGAAAGTGGATCTGGGGTGCCTCCTCCTCCCACCTGATTAATAAATGGTTCTCTAGTGAAGTGCATGTTGAACTCGATGGATGATATCTTGGCTCTATCCTTGATCTTTGCAAGATCGATGACCTTTACCTCATAAGATCTCAAAGATGAAGACCTTAAGGGGCCTTCTTCCTTGGATCTTGTCGCGGGAGAGTTAGAGGGTACTACCCTCACTATCCTATCCTTGTAGGTCCATCCTCCCTCCCCCTATAATGATCTATATTGGGATCAAGATGACATATTGGTCGATGAGTAGGGTGGTACCTTTTCTTTATTTGTAGATTAGATTTTTGTGTGTGTTTATGTTCCCATGTTCTTATTTTTATGTGTTATTTATCCTACCTGGAGGACCCTTCCTAACCTTGTAGGTGCTTGGATACAGGCCTAGAAAATTTATCGTAAACTTCTTCTATGTGTATCATCATTCTTTTATATGTTGTAAATTTTCTTTTTGATAATTGGGGACAATGCATAGCATTGGGGGCATCGAGGCCATCTTCCATGTTGACCCAATTTAATTTTTTTTGTCTTCATGTGCTCTTCTTCATGATCTAGGAAATTTTGGGATTGATGATCATTTATTCATACATCATGTGCTACCTCTTTATATATATGAACAGATCTGACCCCAAACTCTTAAATCCCCCTATCTCTTGATTTCTTTGTTTTTGTCTATCAATAAAAAAAAATTCCACAGTGCCCCTACACCACTTTGTTTGCTTCGTGATGTTGTGGTGCCTATGTATTGTCCCATGTGTGCATGACAACATTCCATGGTTGCATCTTGCTATTTATGATAGGCCACAACATCTCTACCTCTTCTTTCTCCCCTTAGGATGCTACACACTCCTCTGTGTAGCACACACCATCCTAAGGGGGGGCTACCATGCTTTCTTATTTTCGATAAGGTGAATTTTATGGCCATAGAATTACTGATTTTTTTTTCCAAATGATGCATTCTTCAACAAGGACCCCTTAGTGAAATTTTTCTTTCAAATATGAATTCATAATGAAAGAATCTAAAAAATTTCCTTCAAAAAAGGAGTACTTTTTCTAATGAAGAAATCTAAAAACTTTCCTTTGAGAAGGAGCATTATTTCTACCAAATTCCTTGACAAAAGAGATCTTTCAAAAGGAGTCCTTGATGATAAAATCATTTGCTGAAAATGTCACTTCTTTCAAACTGGAGTATCTCTTTGAGTGGGCCCCTTGTTGTCTTGAAGGGTTCTCGAAGGGATCCCTTTAAAAAAAATTCCTTCAACTACGTGCTCTATAATGTGTCTATCTGTTTTGGTCCTTTCACCTAACATGTTTTATCTACAGGTTAGCATGTTACTTTGCAAGAACAATAACATGTAAAGCTCCTCTACATCAAGGTTTTATAGCAAGATTGAGCAGCTTATCAAGCTTGCCTTACAAGATTGAGAACCTATAAGGATCTTTCATATCAAATTCTATAGGATCGATAACTTGTAGAAACCTTTCATGTCAAGCCCTGCAAGATTGAGAACCTTATTGAGTAAGACAACTGAGAGGGGGGTGAAACAGTTGTTACAAATTTTTACTTTACAAAAATCATTGGTGATTAATTAAATTACCAATCACAAAATTGTTATTCTACAAATATGATTAATCATTAAATGAAAATGTAGAAGATAAAAGAAGTAAAAACCATATGCACACAAAAACACCGGATTTACGTGGAAAACACAATAAGTAAAAAACCACGGTGAGGATTAGCTCACAATATAGAGAATATCAAAACTAAATACAAAAGCTCACTGTTTGAATCAAAACTTACTATCCAACAAGGGTTAACCACTTAGAGGGCTCACTACCACATAGATAGAAGAAGATAGAAGAGATCTATTATAGAGAGAAGACAATATCAATGCAACAAATATTTCCATCACAATTCACTCACATTTGCATACATTCTTGAATGATAGAGTACATCTTCAACTCACACTTTTGGAAAACTCACAATTAGAGTTTGCACTGATATGTGCAACCACTTACTCAACTTAAAATATATCTCACATCAATCTCACATATATTCCTTTTCATGTGAATATCTTTTCAACAATATCTCATCTTGTATTGATACTATCTTCAACTTTGAAATATATCCAAAGTCAATCACACACACCAAAATTCAAATTTAAATTAGGTCAGCACCAAAAAATTCTAAGGTGGAATGAGAATGAGAGTGACCCAAACATATGCGTCAAAATGATTCCATAATCTTCGAAAGTAGTGCTAAACACAAGGTCGACCAAACTAGTGTAAAACACATAGAGCAATTAGGTACACACATCCTTAGCATGATCTAATCTTCTAGATAAAAAAGTTGTCTTCAACACAACCTTAAAAACATATCCCGAGAATTACAAGTCATAAGACTCAAACAAGAATAAATCCATAGAAATTACATTTCTTTCGGACCTTAGCCAAAGACACTGAAAAACATAGTTCACAATCAGTGAACAAAACTCACATTATACATTGATCCAGAGACCAAAAATCTAGATATTGCAACTTCCAAAAACCATGAACAACATATCCTAACCATACCAATATAAGAGAAAAACCTGGAGCAACCATTGAATACCTACAACCTTTCTTCATTACAATTTTCTCAATATCCTCAACATATAGAACCAATGACTTGAATCCATGACATTAATGACAACAACAACCAGTTGATAACCACTTAACTAGTTGAAATCAATGAAAAAAATTTCATACTTACAACAATCTCCCCCTTTGTCATTGATGGCAATACATGATGTGAAAAACCATCAAAGACAACACGACAACTCTGAACACATTTTCTCATGATTTTACTTTCTCCCCCTTAGATGATAATATTTTTCACATATTCCTCATCTCGCCCTTTGACATCAATGGAAAAGGAAAAAGATATTTTTGCTGATTTCTCCTATGACATTAGAACACTATTACCAATACTAAGTACCCCCCCTTAGGAGTACACCCACACAATGTGTTTAATGACAACACCAAACACTACCTGCTCCCCCTTATAGGTAGCCATCAAAAATCAATCCAAAAGAAATATAGATCCATAGACCCATCAGACTAATTCATCTTCATATGCATCTAGTTCAAAAAAGAGGGGCAATAACCCTAACTTCTCTTAGAGACACTCAAAAGTATCTTTAGGAAGAGCCTTTGTAAATATATAAGCAAATTGATCCTTCGTAGGTACATAATCAAGCTTTAATTCATTCTCCACAAACTTCTCTCACATTGGTCTACTGGTGAAGTTAAAAGGTTCATAATGAGCCCACTAGGGATCAAGTCTTGCTGAGTGCAAAGCCCTGACGCCTAAAAAGGGATGAGGTCGGGATCGTGCCTTGGGAAGATTTTGGCAGAATGGATACCCCTCAGACCTTGGATTCTAAGCTAAAGAGGACCCCCTTGGGGGTATCTCCAACAAAAAAAAGAAAAAGTAATACCTAATAGATATATGATTTTTCCTTGAGTGCATCATTGGATTCTTTAAAATGTTAATTGCACTCGTATTATCACAAAAGATAGAATTGGGGTTATCATACATTATTTTAATATCTTTTAATGTATGTTTCATCCATAAAACTTGTGTACAAAAAGATGCAATAACAATATTCCCAAGTTCAGTAGTAGATAAAGAAACCGAATCTTGGATTTGACTCAACCAAGCCACCAATTTGCAACCAAGAAAGAATGCACCACCACTTGTACTTTTCCTATCATTTACACAACCAACCCAATCTACATTTGTATATGCACTTAGTGTAAAATTAATTTCCCTAGGATATCACAAGTCATAATCGAAGTGCCATTCGAATATCTGAATACCCTCTTAACAACAACATGTGTTTCTCTTGGATCTTCTTAAAATCTAGCCACGAGACAAATTGCATGCATTATATCCGGTCGAGTAGTAGCCAAATACAATAATCCTCCAATCATAGATTTGTACTTGCTCTAATTAGCCTTAGGTGAATTATCATTCTTGCTCAATTTGTAACCATTCACCATAGGAGTGCATGCTGGTTTGGAGCCATCCATTCTAAACTTCTTCAACGTCTCTCTTACATATTTTTACTGTGAAATAAAAATCCCTTTCTTTGTTTGATTAATTTGTAGCCCAAGAAAGAAGTTCATCTCACCAAACATAGACATCTCAAATTATTTTTGCATCTCTTCAACAATTTTTTTTCACATTGTTTTATTTCCTCCAAAGATAATGTCATCAACATATATAACTACTACCAAGATCTTGTCTCAATTTTAAAATAGATATTATTGTATGTTGTACCTTTATTGAATCCTTTTTGAATCAAATATCTGTCCAACCTTTCATACCAAGCTCTAGAGCTTTCTTCAATCCATATAAAGCTTTCTTTAATCTGCAGACCATATCTAGTTGATCTAACAACTGAAATCCTTCTGGTTGTTCCATGTACACTCCTTCCAATTCACCATTCAAGAATGCAGACTTAACATCCATCTAATAAAATTTGGAATTTTTATGAGTAGAAAATGATAAGAACATTCAATTAGCTTCCATCCTTTCCACCGGAGCAAATATTTCCTAAAATAATATACCTTCTACTTGTGAGTAGCCCTTACACACAAGCCTTGCTTTATTTTTGACCACCTCTCCATTTTCATTCAACTTGTTTTTGAACACCCATTTTGACCCAATTATGTTTTTATTTGTCATTCTAGGGACTAACTTCCAAGTTTGATTCTTCTCAATCTGCACAAGTTCTTCTTTCATAGCTTTCATCCAATTTTCATCATTACATGCTTCACTTATGGTCTTCGATTCAATCTCAAAAAGTAAACACAAATTTATCTCACTAGCAACAACTCTGCTTCTTGTAAATACTCATTTTGTCTTGTCTCCAGTGATTTGACTTTCTAAATGATTTTTCTACACATATTTAGGTGTCTTTGGTGACACCACCGAAGCTTCCTCTTCTTTAAAATTTTCTTCATTTTTCTTTTCCTTTTCTTCAACATCTTTTTCAATTTTTATACAATCGGGTTCATCTGATAGATATCCATCAATCTCAATTGAATTCTTCAATGATTCATCCACCTTGACATTTGTGCTTTCTACAATATTTCTTAGACTTTTTTTGAAACACTTGTAACCTTTACTTCTACTGGAGTATCCAAGGAAGATGCCTTCATCATATCTAGCTTCAAATTTCCCAAATTTTTCTTAATCCATTTTGATATAACATTTGTTTCCAAATACCTTGAAATACTTGACCATAGGAATTATTCCACACCATAGCTTATAGGGGGTCTTTTTACTGTTAGGCTATGCTTGAACTCGATTGAACACATAAACAATAGTATAAATAGCTTCTCTCCGATAAAATTTTGATAGACCAACCTCAGTAATCATTGATCTTGTAGCTTCTTGAATTGTTTTTTTTTTTCAACAACTCCATTTTTTTGAGGAGTTATAGGAGTAGACAATTGCATTTTTATTCCATGAACTTCACAAAACATATTAAACTCATGGGAGGTGAATTCATCACCTCTATCATACCTCAAGCATTTTATTGTCAAATTTGCTTCATTTTCAACCATAGATTTAAATACCTTGAATATTTCTAATGCATCATATTTATCTCTAAGAAATGTAAGCCATGTGTATCTAGATTAATCATCAATTAAAAGCATAAAGTACCGTTCACCTTGCAAAATTTTCACTCTTATAAGACCATAGAGAAGCGTGTGAATCAAATCTAGTAGTCTAGTAGTAGATTGTTCCTTTCATATGAAGTTGTTTCTAATTTTCTTTCTAAATTGAAAATTCTTGCAAATAGCATTAACAGGCTTTGAAATCCTTGGTAGATCTCTTACAACATGCACAAAAATAAATTCTTGCCAAATTATTAAAATTCATATGACACATCCTTCGGTGCCGCAACCAACTATAATTAATCCGAGTCATAAAGAAATGTCCATCAACACCCTTAAGTTGATAAATGATTCCTTAAGACTTCTTACCAGAAACAATCACTATTATGGATCCTTTCCTAATTTCACATCTGTCATTCTAAAAAAAAAGGTTATATCCTTTACTACACACCTGTCCAACACTTAAAATATTATTCTTTAAACCCTTAACATAGTAGACATCATCAATATTATGCTTTCCATCAAAACTTACTGAATATATTCCACAAATCTTAGTACTAGTATCATCTATGAGTTTAACTAAGCCACTATCATAATTTTTAAGCTTAAAAAACTTATTCTCATCACCAGTCATGTGATGTGAACAACCACTATCAATAACTTAGTAGTTCTTTTCCTATTTAGCATGAGGAGAAAAATCACCACACCTTCACTCTTTTTTGGAGCATTTTCTTTCACCTATTTTCCAATATTAGCAAAATTAGATTCATCTTTTATAGCCATGAACAAGAATTCATTATCATCAAAATCTCCATAGTCAAATTCTTCATCAAAAATACTAGCATTCTCATTCACATAGTATGCTCTATTGACCTTCTTTTCTTTGTTTTCTTTGTTTAATCTATTATGTTTATTCCTTTTAGCTCTTTTTGGACATCTTGATGCAGAATGACCAATTCCTCCACAAATAAAACATTTAAAAGGTAACTTACCTTCATACTTACCAGAGCCCTTCTTCATCCTTCTCACAAAGTTAGCTTCTACTTCATCAAGCTTTTCTTCATCCAAATCTTTACTAGTTATAGCCTTAAAAGCAATTTTTGTTTTGGGTCCATTTCTCAAATCTAGTTTTCTCATTTCATATAAGGTTAGAGTACCCAACAACTGATCTTTAGTATGTCTTTTAATCCACATATTCTTCAATAGTAGATACCTTTTCACTGTATGCATCAGGAAGAGTTTTTAGAATCTTCTTCACTACTCTAGGTTCATCCATTGTTGCACCAAGTCCTCGCATTTCACCTACCAGCTCATCCACTCTTTGTACATAGGATTTAATTTTATCATCTTTAGACATGTGCAAGATCTCAAATTATGCTTCCAAGTTTTGTAGTTTTGCTTCTTTGACCTTTTCATTCCCTGCATGAATTTTTTCTAATGTATCTCAGACTTCTTTACTAGTATTTAGATGTGAAACTTTAATCAATTTAGATTGTGAGACTATTCATCAAAATATAATTTTCCTTGCTATTCACCTCATGTGCCTTGATTTGATTATCAAAACTTGGACCATTAGTAGGAGCAATATATGTAGTCTTATAAGCTTTCTCAACATCATATCCATAGTATTCTAGATATCCTTCCATCTTTATTCTCCTGATGCCATAATTAGTCCCATAGAACCTAGGACACTCAATAGTGATCTTGCTCACCAACGCGGACCTTCCTTAAGCAGTTAAGATATTCTCCAAGGAACTTAGCTCTGATACCAATTGTTGAGAAAGACAACTAGTAGGGGGGTAAATCAGTTGTAACAAAATTTTCCTTTACAAAAATCATCAGTGATTCATTCAATTACCATTCACAAAATTGTTATTTTACAAATATGATTAATCATTAAGTGCAAATGGAAAATCTAAAATAAGTATAAACCATATGCACACAACAACACTAGATTTACGTGGAAAACCCAATAAGGGAAAAACCATGGTGAGATATAGAAAATATCAAAGTTGAATACAAAGGCTCACTGCTAAAGAAGGCTCATTTCCAAAACAAGACTCATTGTCTGGATTAGGATTCACTTTCCAAAAAGGGTTAACCACCTGGAGGGCTCACTACCACATAAATGCAAAGATGATAGAAGAAATTTGTTATAGAGAGAATAAAATCTCAATTCAACAAAGATTTTCACCACAATTCCCTCACACAATTGGAGACATGCTTTAATCATAGAGTACACATTGAACTCACTACTTCCAAAAAATTACAATTATACTTTAGATTGATCTACACAACCACTTACTCAACTTTGCATCTATATTGCATCAATCTCATATCTATTCCTTTGCATGTGCATATCTTTTCAACAATATATCATCCTGTATTTATACCATCTTCAGCTTTTAAATATTTCCAAAGTTGGCCACACACACCAAAATTCAAATTCAAATTAGGTCGGTGCCAAAACATTCTAAGGTGGAATTAGAATGAGAGCGACCCAAACATGCACTTCAACATGCTTCCAAAATCTTCAAAAATAGTGCTAAACACAAGGTTGACCAAACTAGTGTAAAACACATAGATAAATTAGGTACACACATCCTTAACACGATCTAATCTTCTAGATAACAAAATTTTCTTTAACACAAACTTAACAACATATCCTGAGAACCACAAGTCATAAGAATCAAACAAGAATAACATATCCTAACCATACCAACATAGGAGAAAAACCAAGAGAAAAAACCAGAGCAACCACTGAATACCTGCAACCTTTATTCATTACAATTTTCTCAATATCCTTGACATATAAAACCAATAACCTAAATCCATGACATTAATGACAACAACAACCAATTGATAACCAATTGACATCAATGACAACACTTTCATACTTGCAACAAACATGTGGTGCTCCCTTTGCAGGACTGAGAACCTATAAAGCTTATGTCAAGTTTTGTAGGATCAAGAACCTATGGAGCCATCTCTCTCTCTCTCTCTCTCTCTCTCTCTCTCTCTCTCTCTCTCTCTCTCTCTCTCACGTCAAGGTTTCCCTATGAGACCGAGAACCTGTGGAGCTACCTCCTTTATGTCCAGGTGCATCGAATCAAAGATATGCTTCCTCAATAGTTAAGGTATATTCTCTTCAATATCTTTCTACTTTACCTCACATCTGCATCGACGCATATGCTCACAAAAGTGGGGGAAAATGGTGTGAATTTGCACCCTAGGTGAATTACCCATCTTTTCCCCTACCTTAGAAAATATAAACTCGATGATGTAAAATCCACCACTGCCACCTTGTCCCTTCCACCTGGTTGTGTCTTTCTGCATCGATGGAGGAATTTTTGTCAGGGATGCATGCATTGTACTATCATCTTGACAAGATTCTTGCCCTTAGGATCTATAGAAATGTTACGTTTTTCATTGGTTGTGAAGAGTAATATTACTTGCCCCTCTTGACTACCAAAATTTGACCTCTTTCCTCCATTTTACCAATTCAAACTCAGTTCAATGAAATTATTTCACTCTTGCATGCTCTCTCTCACATTCTAACACTTCATTCTCTCATTATATCACTCTCACACTCTTGCTTCACTCTACAGTATTGTTCTTCTTGCTGCAAGCTCCTCATTTGGCTCCAACAACGTATTGTTGGAAAAAAAAGGATAGACAACTAAGAGGGGGGTGAATCAGTTGTTACCAAAATCAAACTTATTCAACATTAATCAACCTTTAATCTTAGATTTGATAATTAATAGTGCAAGAATAAATCAATAACACATCAGAGACACATGAAAGGAGAAAAACCATAGTGGATTTTAGTCCACAAGATTATACTTTGTTAAAAATATAATGAAGAATGAATAAGGAATGCACTTGCATTTAGGAACACTGCCTAGAGCTCACTACTTAAAGGAAGGCTCACTTCCTTACATACAATAATCATATTAAATCCATCTGATGAAATTGAAATGAGAAATTAGCTTCTATAAAAGCCTGATGACAGTTCCAGTTAGGCACATAAAAAATTATACACACTCTTCTGAATCTCTTTCACACCTTCAAAAATAATGTCATCAACAAAGACTTCAATGATCAATTCTTTATTCTGATCCAACTTGAAATACATATTGCTATCAGCAGTACCTTTATTGAATCCAAGTTTCAAGAAGTATCTATCCAATCTATCATACCAAGCTCTAAGAGCTTGCTTAAGTCCATATAGAGCTTTCTTCAATAGGTGTACCATATTTTCTTTGTTAGTCAGTTGAAATCCATCTGGTTGCTCAACATAGATTTCTTCTTCTAGATCACCATTTAGAAATGTTGACTTTACATCCATCTGATAGAATTTGTAATTCTTGAAAGTAGCATAATCAAGAAATAATCTTATAGCTTCAATTCTAGTAATAGGGGCAAAAGTTTATTCAAAATCAATACCTTCCATCTGTGAGTACTGTTTGCAAAATAGTCTTGCTTTGTTTCTGACCACTTCACCTTGCTCATTCAACTTATTTTAAAACACCCATTTGGTTCCAATCACATTTTTGTTCTGAGGTCTAGGAACAAGATCCCATGTATCATTTTTCTCTATCCACATTAGTTCTTCTTTCATGGCTTCCATCAAATATTCATATTTGCATGCTTCATTGATATTGCTAGGTTCAGTTTTGGAAATTAGACAATAATCTTCTAAAATTCTTCTTCTAGTTTGAACACCTTTGCTCTTATCTCCTATGATTTGACTGTCAAAATGATTTCGCCTCACATACTTGGGAGTTTTAGGATTCTCTATGACTTCTTGTTCTTGTGTTATTTCTTCTGCACTTCTACTAGTTTTTACTTCTTGATTCCCTTGGTTCACCAGAACAATTTGAAGTTGATTCTATGTTTGAACATTATTTCCATTGTAAGTACTATCATGTTAATCATCTGAATCATATCCACTACATCTGGATGGTCTACCAATATCTTCATCAACTTTGAATTCTGCACTTTCAACCATTTTCTTCAACCTTTTATTAAAGCACCGGTAAGCTTTACTCTTAGTAGAGTAACCTAAAAATATTCCTTCATCATTTTTGGCATCAAACTTGCCTACATAATCATCTCTCTTGATGTAGCATTTTCTTCCAATTTGTTTGAAATACTTGACAATAGGCTTATAACCAAACCATAGCTCAAAAGGGGTCTTACTAGAATTACTGTTGACATTCACTTGATTAATGGTATACAAAGAAGTACTTACAACTTCTCTCCAGTAGAAGTGAGGAACATTTGCTTCAAACATCATGGGTCTAACAGTGTCTAGAACAGTTATGTTCTTTCTTTCAACAAATCCATTTTGTTGAGGGGTTCGAGGAGCAGACATCTATCTTTAGATTCCATGCTCTTCACAAAAAAATTGAATTCTTGGGAAGTGAATTCACCACCTCTGTCTAACCTTAGGCATTTGATATTTTGACCTGTCTCATTTTCTGCCATAGGTTAAATGAAACTTTTGAAATTTTCTAGTGCTTCATATTTTTCTCTTAAGAAAGCAACCCATATAATTCTAGAATAATCATCAATAAGCGACATAAATTACCTTTCTCCTTGTAGAATTTTGATTCTAGATGGACCACATAGATCAGTATGTATCAAGTCTAGTACACCATTAGAGCTATACTATTTTCTCTGAAAATAACTTCTAGTCTACTTTCCCATTTGAAATTTCTTGCACATAGTATTAGTAGACTTCACTAACTTAGGAAGATCTTTGACTGCTTGGGTAGAGATTATCTTGACAATGTTATCAAATTTCACTTGACACAACCTCCTATGCCATAAATAGTCTACATCAATTTGAGCAATTAAACAACTTTCACTAGCAACACTCAAGTGAAAAATATTACCTTTTGTCTTTTTACCTGAAGAAATCATATTTCTAGAACTTCCCCTTATTCTGCACTTACCATCCTTGAAATGAATATTGTAACCCTTGTCTACCATATGTCCAACACTCAACAAGTTATGATTTAAACCTTCTACTTAAATAAAATAATCAATATTGTGCTTACCACCAAAATAAATAGTGCCTCTACCACGAATCGCACCAAAAGTGTTGTCTCCAAATCTTACAACACCACCATCATATTTTTCCAAGCTTACAAACTTGATTTTATCACCAGTCATATGATGTTATCATCTGTTGTCAATTACCCACTCATCCTTTTCTTCAATTTTTTCGACAAGAGCTTTCTCAACATTCACATTACTAGTAGATTCAATGGACACCTGGCCATTTTCTTTGATAGCAATGAATACCCATTAATCTTCATTTCTAGTTTCTTTATCAACTTATTCATCAATTACACCTTCTTCAGCATAGTAAAATTTCTTTTGAAATATAGTCTTCTCAGGTTCGTACTGAAATTCTTTCAAGAAATCTTGATGCAAAATGACCTATCTTACTGGAAGTAAAAACATTTAATAGATAACTTTCCTTTGCACTTACCATGACCTCTAGCTTCTCTTTTCACAATCAATGCTTCCAATTCTTCTAATTATTTTTCTTCATCTTCATACTTGAATGTCCTTTTGAAACTCTCTCTTGGATCATATCTCTGCTTGCTCTTCCCAGATACAGTAGATTTGAATGGAGACTCAATCTTAGGAGTAAATTCACCAAATTTCTCTTAACTCAAAGGCAACAAGTTTTCCAATCAACATGTCTCTTGTCACATTTGTCACTGTTCCGAGTTCATCAATAACACGAGATCTTGTTTTGTAGGAAGGGGGCACAAATCTAAGTATTTTAGCCACAATCTCTTCTTCATCCAAGATTCCACCAACACATCTAATGCTCATCACCAATTTATTTATATTTTGAGAGAAAGAGAGGATGTTATCATATTCACTCATCTTCATGTCCTTCCACTTGCCTTTTAGACTTTGTAGCTTAGCACTTTTCACTAGTGCATATCCTTCATACAATGTTTCCATCTTTTTCCAGATCTCATATGCACTCTTCAATCCTATCACATTTGTCATTTCTAAATCTGTCAAAGCACTCAATAATGCTTTTATAGCCCTGGTATTAACATCTGCTTGCTTGATCTCATCTTCAAAGGAGGGACCATTCTGAGGAATAGTATATGCATTATGTGTAATCTTCCATAAAGGTTCACCAAAGTACTTCAAATGACACTCCATTCTGATTTTCCATAAAGAGTAGTTTGTACCTTAAAATCTAGGACTTTCCTTCTTGTATGATGCCATCTTGGATCACCTCAAGCTATTAGGATTCTTCAAAGGAACCTGATCTAATACCAAATGTTGGCAAAACAAGGATAGACAATTGAGAGGGGGGTGAGTCAATTGTTACCAAAATCAAACTTATTCAACATTAATCAACCTTTAATCTTAGATTTGATAATTAACAATGTTAGCATAAATCAATAACACATCAACTAGCAAAAAAACAAAATCAATAACACATCAAAGATACATGGACACCAATATTTCATATGTAGAAACCTTGTTAGGGGAAAAACCATAGTGGATGTTAGTCCACAAGATTATACCTTGTTAAAAGTATAATGAAGAATGAATAAGGAATGCACACTACCTAGAACTCACTTCTCAGAGGAAGGCTCACTTCCTTACATACAATAATTAGATTAAATCCATTTGATGAGGTTGAACTGATAAATTATATTCTACAAAAGCCTAATGACAGTTCTGGTTAGGCACATAAAAGCTTCTACACACTCTTCTACACTCTACTCAATCTCTTTCACACTTTGCTCTTCTCTTGAATGATTTGATCTTTATTCGCACATGTACTCCACATACACACACCGAGCATACATAAAAATGAGGAAAACAAACACTCTTATATATTCGCTACACGGATTTACATCAACTATTCAGTTGGTCACAAAATAAAGAATAAATTACAACTGTCGACCTAAATACATAAATAAATCTTAATTCGCACCAACACAAGTCAATCATAAAATAGTGAGGACCCAAATAAACACCTTCGAACATGCCAAAAAATAAAAGATTAATCCTCATGGATCCGCAACACGCTACCACCATCATGTCGGCCAAGAACATGAAAAATCGAGCACACATCAAAAAAATCTCCGATCATAAACACTCCGATCAATGTAGACGTATAGCAAGGATAGAGTACGATCTAGAATCATTCATGAACATCACAAGAACATGCACAATAGCTGAAATTTCCATAATTTCATCCTCTTCTTCTAAAAACACCTACTATAGTAAAAGAATGACTCCAGGAACATAGAACTTCATAACATTCTCAAATCTTGATGTGTACCACTAAAAAATTTAGACAACACACAAGATAGACTCAACAAAACACCCTTTAATGCACACCACCTGATCATCTGTGAACACAAATTTCCAACACTCTGACCATCTTAGCTTCATTGGCTGTCTGCAATATATTTATTACAATTTTCTCAATCTCCTCAACATATGTAGCCTTTAGAAACACCAATGCTAATAGTGTTGACATCAATGAAAACCACATATCAGCAACATAACCACAACATCCAACACGCACTCTCACTACAACACCACTCTCATTGCAAGATCATGAAGATTCATCTTCTTTACATGGTGGTGTCATTTTATTCTTTCTGCTATTGGCTTTGAGAGATCGAGTTGGAACGTAACTTTGTGCCTTTCTATTTGGTTGCATCATCATATTTATTGGATAAAATTTTAGTTGTCTTTGTTTTCTATCTAGTTTTACTACTTCCTTTCTACTTTCTTGATTGATTTCCATATCTTGTGGCATCTTGGCCATCTAGAGAGGTGGGAACACCTAAATAGGGGTCTAACTGAGGTATACATCAAACATATCCCAACATTTTTCTCAATTTTGTGTGTGTAGGCACATTCGAGTGGAGCTAATTGAAGAATAAAGTTGTGGTAATCATGGTACCCTTTTTTATCCTCTCTTTTTATTTATAAAATAGTTAATTTGCAATAGTTCCCTTTCAAGTCTTTCATTTTTTGTATTTTTCATACTTTCTATCAAACTACAAAACATAACTAGTCAGATAGTTAGTAGACTCGTAGTGTTTCATTCTTTATTTCTTGACCTTTGTCCATACAAGACACCAATGCATCCCTAATACACCAAAAATTCATATTGGAGACTGATATCTATGCTATTGTCCTCAAACAGCGAGTTGTTTGGGTAGCAGACTGAAACCTTTGTAGCCGACTCTTCTTATTTTATAAACACCTAGTTTAGAAGAAGGAAAGTGGTGTGCTACTTGCTCTTCCTTTTTAGCTTCAATATTTCATCCTTTCAAACCTGTCTAGTCAAACTCAAGGTATTTTAGGGAAGCATATTCCTTGGAACTCTCCCATGACCTGGAGTCCTAGGGATGATAGATCCCCCTACTCTTTAGTTGGTAATAAAAGCATGGTGGTTTTGAAAGGAAAATTCAACTTTGCAAATGGACAACCATACATCCACATGGATAAAAGAAGACACATTGTATATGCTATAGAAAATCAAACCTCATATGCCTGCAACTATAAGAGAAGAAGGAGATTAAAAGTTATGAAAAATTAAATCCTTGATAACCCATGGCTTAGGAGGTGGTGGCTGAGATATATGTTAAAATAAATTAAAACCTTTAGGAGGACCACATGGGAGAAAGAAAGAAAGGATAGTTTAAATTTCAGTTATCAAAGAGGTAACATGGGGGAGAGCATGGCTTTTTGTAGATTAAATATGCAAATTAAAAACCTTTACAAGCCATGTGGGTAGAAAAGGTAGCTTGGAAATCAATTTTAAATCATGTAAGAAGAAATCCATTAGAGAGATATCTATGCTAGTAAAAAGTGAAACAAGAAATAGTGATGATACATCTACTAAGATCTATGGAAAAGGTTCAATCAGTTTTGATGGGAAGCATAATTTAAATGGTGTTTTTTATGTTAAGGATCTTTGACATAATCTTGTAAGTGTAGGAAAAATGTGTAGAAAAGGATATAATCTTGTATTTTAAAATGGTGGTTGTGAAATCAAACAAGGAAGCTCTAGTATTCTAGTTGTTTTTGGAACAAGGACATGAGGTAGTGAAAAATCAACTCAAAGGTAGTGGTGCAAAGTGCTTTATGTCTCAAACTAATGAAAGTTGGCTATGACATAAAAGAATGTGTCACATTAATTTTGATAGACTAGTAAGGATAAAATCTACTAATATTGTGAGGGATTTTATAAAGATTACAAAGCCTATCAATGCAATTTGTAAAGAATTTCTAGTTGGAAGATAAACAAAGGAAATATTCAAGACAAAAGAATATTCTACCATAAGTCTCTAGGAGTTAGTGCATATAGATCTATGTGGACCTACTAGAATTATAATCTCACATGGTGATAGGTATTTCATGTTATTAGTTGATGATTATTCTAGAATGGCTTAGGTTACATTTCTCAAAGAAATATCAAAATCTCTAGACAAGTTTAAAGCATTTAAGGCTATGATTGAAAATGAAATGAATCTAAAAATCAAATGTTTGAGATTTGATAGAGGTGGTGAGTTTAATTAAAATGAGTTTAATAGTTTTTGTGAAGATCATGGAATAAAGAGGAATTTTTTAGCCCCTATAACTCTTCAATAGAATGGAGTTGTGGAAAGAAAGAAAAAATAGTTTAGGAAGTAGCTAGGATAATGATTAAGGAAGCTAATATTTTGGATGTCTATTGGAGACAAAAAATTCATACTGTAGTCTACATTCTTAACAAAGGTCAAGAAAGAGAAAATGGTTCAAAGAATTCCTATGATTTATGGTATATTAAACCCCCTACCATGGAATATTTCTAAGGTTTTGGAAGAAAATTCTATATCAGAAATGATGAAGAAAAATTAGGAAAGTTTGACGCAAGATCTGATGAAGGAATCTTCCTTGGACACTCTACAAGTAGCAAAGCCTACTAGTGCTACAACAAGAGATTAAATAAGATTGTTGAGAGTGCAAGTGTCAAATTGGATGAAGAACCATATAAAAGTTCAATACTAAGAAGGATAAGCATCTGATGAATCCTCTTGTAGTGAAGAAAAAAAGGCTGAAGACAAAGGAAAAGAGGTAACAGTTGAAGAGGAAAAATCTCTAGAAAAGAATCCTAAAACTCTCAAGTATGTGCAAAAGAATCATTCAGAAGATTAGATCATTGGAGATAAGAGAAAAGGTGTGATAACAAGGAGAAATTTTTTTATAATAGAGGAACAAGTGAATTTATGTTTACTTTTTGAGGTAGAACCAAAGTTGGTGATTGAGGCATGCAAAGATAAGAATTGGGTCAAAGCAATGAAGGAAGTGTTAGAACAAATAGAGAAGAATCTGACTTGGGAATTGGTCCCAATAACGAAAAACAAGAATGTGATTGGTACTAAGTGTGTATCCAAAAATAAGTTTAATGAGGATGGAAATGTTGTCAGAAATAAATCTAGACTTGTGCGTAAGGGTTACTCATAAGTTGAAGGTATAGATTTTGAGGAAACTTTTGCTCCGATTGCAAGAATGGAAGCTATCAGGATATTTTTAGCTTTTGTAACACATAAAGATTTCAAAGTATATCAGATGGATATGAAGTCTGCATTCTTGAATGGTGAATTGGAAGAAGAGGTATACATTGAACAACCAAAAGGTTTTCCGTTGTTAGAAGATGAAAATATGGTCTACAAGTTGAAGACAACATTGTATGTATTGAAGTAAGCTCCTAGAGCTTGGTATGTAAGGGTAGATAAGTATTTGTTGCAACAAGGATTCAAAAAAGGTATTGCAAATAGAAATATGTATTTCAAAGTTGAAGGAGAAAAAATCTTAATTGTGGTGGTATATTTTGATGACACAATCTTTAGATGAAATGAAGATATGTGCAAGAATTTTACAGAGGAAATGCAAAAATAATTTGAGATGTCAATGTGTGGGGAGATGAATTTATTACTTGGTTTGTAGATTATTCAATCAAAGAAAGGTATATTCATATCATAGTCCAAGTATGTTAGGGAATTATTGAAGAAGTTTGGAATGGATGACTCTAAACTGATTTGTATTCCTATGGTTACTGGTTGTCAGTCAAGTAAGAATGATGAATCTCCTAAGATAAATTAGAGTAAGTATAGATCAATGATTGGTGGAATATTATACATTACTACTACTAGACTAGAAATAATGCATTTAGTTTGTCTTATGGCTAGATTTTATGAAGATCCCAAAGAATCTCATGTTGTGGCAATGAAGAGGATATTTAGATATTTGAAGGGTACTCTAGATTATGGTTTGTGGTATCCCAAAGATATTGAATTCTCTTTGAGTGCATATATGGATTTAGATTGGGTTGGATGTGCAAATGACAAGAAAAGTACAAGTAGTGGTGCTTTTTGGTGGAACCCCTTAAAAAATTTCCTAGTTCCACTAAATTTTTGTGATCAAGCCCTGATAATTATTGTCTTGTTTGTCACTATGGTTGGGGTTTTACAAGTTTAATTCATGCTTAAAACCTTGTTTGGCCTTTGTGCTTCTAACTTTGTTGACCAGCTATATCCAATTTTTGGTCATTTCATAACCTCTCATGGCTTTAAGTCCCGTGTTCTTACCAACCCTCTCATCTTGTTTCTCGTCATGGCTAGGTGCTGTAGGATGGTGAAATCTTACACATTGATTGTGTAGATTCAGCCATCCTCATAGAATAACATGGTTCATTTCTCCAAATAAAATGCTAAAACTAGATCAAACATGCATGGAGAAAAGGAAATACAACCTATTCTATTCTATGATGGATTGGTGCCCTCCATGAAGATGTGAGAGAGCCCTTTCCCAATCCCTTTCTAAGCCAAATGAGATAGACAATGAGTTGCTATGAGCTCAAGTTGCCTATAGTTTAGATGCCTTCAAATTGTGTTGTAAAATGAGAGAAGATGCATTGCTTTTATAGAAGAAGTTGAGAGAAGAGAGGCCAAGTTTAGCCAATGTGGGACTAAATCCCCTCCAATAGAATAGAGACACTTGGCATGATGGGATTGGTCAAAGCTTGTGCAAGTTTTGGCCAATGTGCCCATTCAAATTTGAAAAAATGTCAATAAATGCATGTTGTTGAGGGTTTTGGGGGGAATAATCTTTGTTCAAAAAAGTCAAAGATGAGAGTTATTGAGGGAAAATAACTCTTTTTAATAAATCAATAAATTGATTTATTGATGCAAGTGGGTGGGTTAGTTAGGAGTTTAGATTTGACTCTAGTTGAGTCAAAAGCTAGAGAATGCTAATCATGATTAGAAGTTAATTAATTTAGATTAATTAACTTAGGGGATTTTAGGGATTTGATATTTGATTTTAAATCAGTTTGATTTATTAAATCAAATAAGAAGAACCTTAGGAACTTAATTAAATAATTTGATTTATTTAATTAAGCTTGATGAACCTTAGGATTAAATCAATAAATTGCTTTAATTGATTAGTAGAAGAAACGAATGCATGATGTTAGTTACAGTGGAATGCATAATGTTATTTTTGGATGTCTACATTTTGCCCCTCTTCGAAGCAATGTACTCGTTGCATTGGTTCAAAGAATGATGTTGTCGGCATCGAAATTAAAAAATTCTTTGGTTTTTTCGGATGCCCCAGTAGAAAATAAGTACATTAGTACAGGTGCCCTCCTTTTAAAACATTTTTTTCCCATGTGCTTAAAACATACCTTAAGTTGGGCCTTGAATGTTTTATCGCCCATCAACAGTTTGGTTTCAAGTTTCCATGTGCAACCTACGATGAGCGAAACCTTTTCATCCTTTTGGTTGACCGCTCTTGGTCCCTTGTGTGTTCGTTTACCACCACTGGGAAGTAACACCCGATGAGTGATGCAATTAATATTTTAACCCAACACTACCCTTCTAACTGTCACCGGTTGTCTTCTGTAGATTATAGGAGAACCCGCGATCACCGATATGTAAGTGATTTCCCATCGTTGGGAAATATGGCTTCACCAATTGGTGCCGGTCTAAGGAGGATGAACACGTGACACACGACAAAGGATGTCCATGAAGGAATTTTTTTTTGTTGCAGTTGGCATCATTGGCATCCCTATTATCGCCTATCGTCCTTTGCATTTTAAAGGTGAACCTGTGACTGCTGATGGGATGAGTTCCTCCCCATTGTAGGATTTGAGAAATACAAATCTATAAAACCCAATCAATACTTGCATGCAAAAGACTTGTCATAGAGAAAGAGAGAGATTAAGACAAGGGTTTGGCTCTCACAATGTGCAAGATATATTCCAGAAAAATGAAATAGAGCATAAAAGAAATACAAGAGATCAATCCTTATAAAAGGAGATCAAAACCTAAAAGGAAAACCTAATCCTAAAGGTGAGTGCATTTAATAATTAATATTAATTATTAAATGACTAATATGTGTGCAAGGCGAAATCTTAAGTGGAGAGTAAAGTTAATTAATTACTTTACTCTAACACCCTCCCTTAAGATGAGCAAGAGTGCAGCTACAAACTAGAGCAAGAAAGCAAAAGTAACTACAATGCATGAAAGTAAAATTGAGTCTCGACAACTAGGCCTGATCAGGTACCCAAGTACAAGGAAATCTCTATGAAACGGAGAAAAAGAGAAAACCCAGTGGGAAAAAACTCCTCTCCAAAAAGAGATGCAAAAAAGAAAGTACAAATGGAATGTCTCAAGAGACTCTCTCAAGAACATATGCAGATATACAATCAGATACCCCCCCATGAGAGAGAGTGGAGACTCCAAAGCCCCCCCAGAATGAGAGAACCCCTGTGCCAATGATCAAACCGATGTGTCACCTCGGAGGAAGAAACAGATCCAACGGTCGAAGAAGAGGAAATCCCTGGATGTGAGGTGAAAATGGAAGTCCTGGATGATGCGCACTGAAGAACGAAATAGCAACATGAGTGTATGAATAACAAAATGGTGAATCAAACAACTCAAGATGATCCTGAAATGGAATCTCCAATGAAGAAGGGATAACAGGTGTGTTGAATCTATCATCTGTGAGGAAAGGAATATCCTCATATATGGCCTCAACAACTGCACTTGATGGCTCGATGAGTGGAGCAACAATGTCAGTCACAACTGAAGAGGTATCCTGCTGAACAAATGTGATCTCAACAGGAGGAAGAGGTGTAGAAGTCTCAACACTAGTCTCATGAACAGATGGAAGAACACATAAGTTCAAGTGACCGAACTTCTCCTCAGATACTGCATGCTCTCTTTTAGAAAGAGAGGGAGATGGTGGACCAAATTGTGTAAATGCATACAATCGGGAAGAATGATCAACTGTCCCTGTTGCAACAATGTTGCCAGTCTGAATGTCTCTGATGTGCACTGAATCAGGTGTGAACTCAACTGTCTTCCCTGTCCCACTGTGAGCAATCTGATAGATGGAGAGAAGGTTAGTGGACAAAGATGGAACACATAGTACATCATTGAATGTACCGTCATCAATATCGATAGAACCTTTCCCACATACACTCATATAAGTGTTATTACCCATCAATATGTGTGGTGAGGACGCAGCCTCGAAAGATGAGAACATGTCCTGAGAAGATGCCATATGGTGTGAAGCACCTGAATCCAGTAGCCATCTAGATGAATGTGAACTGGTGGTTGCACATAATGCATGACCCTTATGTGGGGCCTGTCCATCTATCTGGAATGATGGTGAAGAAGAAGACCCACCTGAAGTAGATGAAGAAGAGTGATGAATATGGTTCTTCTCAAGAAGAGCTATCAAATCTGAAACGTGTTTTGCATATCCATCTATCTTCTTCTCATAACACTTGGACTCATCATGTCCTATCTTAGTGCAATAAGCACACTTAGGTCTATCTTTCTTCGATGATTCCCCCTTAGGAGAAGGTGAATCAGAAGTCTTCTGTGAACTGGAATCCTTCCAATGCTTTGTGGTCTATGGTTTCTATTTCTGTTTCTGCTTCTGCTTCCCCTGAGATGACTGTGCTACCAATGCTTGGTGCAGTGATCCTGTGAGAGCATCCAATTGTGATATCTTAGCCTGCTCTTGTGTCAAATGATCACAAAACACCTCAAAAGAAGGCATGGTAAAACGTGCACCCAAGGCATCCATAGTGGAATGGAAGGTAGATGAGAATATCTGAAAATTCCCATGAAGCTTTAACAAAATCAGGTAAATACACTCTGTATCAGTCTTAACCTTACCACAACCCTGTAGAAGAGATCTTTGTTGTTTGAATTTCATCAGAAAGTCCTCAATGGAGGGAAAAGAATCAGGTACAAGTGAATTCAACTCTGCCTCAATCTGTAGTGCACGGAACTGATTGATGGTACCAAATAAATCATTGAACTTGGTCCACATTTCAAGAGGACTGTTACATGCATCAAGATGAAATAACAAGCTGTCTGAAACATGTAAGGAAATCAAACCCATAGCCTCATCCATCTTATTTCTATGCTACATAATCTCAAATGGCCTTGTCAAAATTGGCTGAACCGTATCTAAACAGGACCACAACCCCTTTGATTTGAGAAGACGTGTCATAAATGTCTTCCAGGTATGATAGTTATGAGGTGTGAGAAGTTCAACACTAGAAGTATTTTCGGCCATGCTGTGAACTGTGCCTCAACTGCTCTGAATTTTTTTATTATTATTTAGTGGTCTTTCAAAACTAGACAGAAGATGCAGAAGGGGTTTTTGTTTTGTTTTGGTGTTTATAGATTCTGGTTTTCCAATGTAAATGACATAAAGCAAGAAAAAACACCCCCCCACAATGCAAACAACCAATCCCCAGTACAAACTTAAAGCCAGAAAATAATAGAAAGCAGTATATGTATGAGACAAATCTCTGTGTACCTAAAGAATTTTCTAGTGAAATAAACTATAGATCTGGAAAGAGCACAAAACCACCTTTCCGACGCCTATTCACTTTCGAAAAATGAAACAAAATTGAGCAAGTTATGCCCCTCAGAGTGTAAAAAGATCATTTGAATTTGACTACGAAAAAATTTATGCAAACTGAATATTTTTGAAGAAATTCCTACACCATTAGAACGGGCTCGAAACCTGCTTTCCGACAATATTTTGTTTTCGAAAAATTGAGTTCGTATGCAAAAGTTATGGCCAAAATACCAAAACTGCTCCAAAAAGGTTTGAGGGTTAAGCCTGGTGGTTAGGCTAACCACTAGCATTAACCACTAGCTGTTAACCGCTAGCGGTTAACTGACAGCAACGCCCATAACTCTGTGATTTTTAAAAAAAAAATTTCGGATTGCGTGCCGTACCAGGCCGTACGACCCAAAAATGAAAAATTTTTCCCTCTCGGAGTCACTGTGTCCGATTTCGACGATTTTACAGTCGATTTAGGGGTTTTTGGGTGCTCTAAATGCGATGATGAGGTCTGTTTGGGTTGAAATTGCTCCAAAATTTCAGGTACGCTCTGGATCAGGAACCCTCAAAAAACATCAAACCCTCGTAGATCTAATGCCGTGAAGCCAAATTTGATGAATTTTATATCAAAATAGGGGTTTTTGGATGCTACGAGCTCAACGGTGAGGTCCGTTTGAGCTCAAAGTGCACCAAAAAAATAAACCCCCTATTCCAAATAAAAACTAGAAAACAAACACAGATCTGATGCAACCAAAAAAAGATCTCTAATTCTTTCAAAAACTGAACAAGGTGCAGCAGATCTGGCTCTCATACCATGTAAGATTTGAGAAATACAAATCTATAGAACCTGATCAATACCTGCATGCAAAAGACTTGTCACAGAGAAAGAGAGAGATTAAGACAAGGGTTTCGCTCTCACAATGTGCAAGATATATTCCAGAAAAATGAAATAGAGCATAAAAGAAATACAAGAGATCAATCCTTATAAAAGGAGATCAAAATCTAAAAGGAAAACCTAATCCTAAAGGTGAGTGCATTTAATAATTAATATTAATTATTAAATGACTAATATGTGTGCAAGGCGAAATATTAAGAGGAGAGTAAAGTTAATTAATTACTTTACTCTAACACCCATCGCACAAGCTTGTTCTGTCACAGGTTGGGGTTGTTTGGATGAGTATCAACATGTGATGATCGATGCAAATGTTCTCCTATGGTCAGGATTCTTCTAATCTCGAAATCAGTGGTCGGTGTCTCATTACTGACCTCGAAGCTATTGTGTGATGGGAATCATATGGGAAGGATGAACGTGCGATGGGCGATGTATTCCAATTTGTGGCCTACATTTTCCTACGATTGTTAGGATCGGTGCCGCGCGTGCCAAGGATAATGTTATTAGGATGAGGTTGAGTATGTGGCAGTTTTAAAGCATCTCCTCGTTGTTTCTAAGTATGACTAATAAAGCAAGTGGCAATCCTTAATGATCCTCGTTGATCGATTTTTAAATCCTTGACGATCGTCAGTTGAGATGTGACATGCAAATGATTGATTTTTTCACTCACACAAGAGAACTAGGATGGCCATTAATTACAACATGCCTTCATTTCCTCTATTTAATGAGGATTTTTTTGTAGTTTGTTTTCTTGTCTATGTTCATCAGTGCCTATGGTTAATTTTGATAGGTGCTAAGGTGATAAACTTGTTTCCTAAGAGGTTATCGTCAAGGTGTCTTATTGGTGTAGTGATGCATATGGTGTTCTTGCTACGTTTTGGTGATCTCTTTTGTGTCTAGTGCTTGTGGGGTTCACAGTGTTTGCACATAGGGATATTTTGGGGATTGTAGTTATTTTTCTCCTTACATAATTAGTGTTGGGTTGGTGTCGAATGTAAAATGATTCGACTAAGTTCCTCCGTTGCACCAGTTCATAGGTCATGGAGGTTAATTTTGCAGGAGTCATTGGCTTATGAGCCAGAGCTGAAACCTATGATGGCGGAAGCACCAATTATTTTGAAGGCTAAGAGGGCTTCTCATAGAAGAGCCAAGGGGAATGCCATTAAAAGTGCTTACAATATTTGGAGGAGGACTTGCTGTAAAGAATTGATCAAAGTTAAAGGGAAGACTCTATAGTGTTTGTGAAATAATTAACGAGACTAGATGCAAACCCTGGGGTTTGTTTATAGAGGCCCAAATCTCTAGTCATAATTATCGATAGCTCTTTGAAAGAAGGTGAAGGAGTCAGCCTTGGTGCTGGACATTGCACTTTTTCTTTGGTACCATATACCGACTCAGATGATGAGGTGGTAGTTTCAACTCCACTTTCTATGAAGAGGCTTGGTGAGGGTGTTCAATCAGCGACTGACAAGGCTAGGTTACACCCATGTTATCTTTCTTGTTTGTGTTTGGTCCCTAGGTTCTTGATATGTACTTCCTAAATGGATGCTTTGAGGGTTCGGTTGCTGGTGGTGATGGTGACTCTTCTCAGTTTTAGGTGATGTGTGGATTTTGGTGATGGTGTGTTTTGGAAGGCTTGCATGAAATCTTTGAAAAAGTGGTTTGGCCCTTCTTTTCCTTTTGTCTTTGGCTTTCCCATGGTGTAAATGATGAAATGTAACAGTTCAGGAACAAAACCCCATGAAATGAAATTAAATCAAAATTATTGAAATGTAATTGTAATGAGCCCTTTGGTTGTTGCTCCCTTGGTCTATAAAAGGGATTTCAAGGCTCATTGCAGAGGTTCAGATTTTTAGTCTAGATGGGCTTAGGTAGAATATAGAAAACTAAAAAGAAAATACAAAAGGTAGAATGAACAGACTAGAATATTGTCTTGGGAACAAGTTTTGTGTATGATGTTCTTAAAAGGGTTTTGTATGGATTCCTTATATCAAATTTTTTTTGCAAAACTGAAGCATGTAGTCTCCTATACGTGACTATTACATAATCTAAATGGAGAAGCCAAGTGTTTCTTCATTTGTCTTCAATGGTTATTTGAATGTATGATTCTATTCTTGTTTTAGCTCAAGGGGTTAATTGAAATACTTGAAGGGAATTGTAGGTGTGTAAGTAATTTCTTATGATTCTAATAAGAAGTCTTGTTTTAGGAACTGTGAGTCTTCACAATGTAAGGAATTATGAAGATAGGACACTTATTTCATGGTTAATTAATTCATGCATTACTGATTATCATATACTGGACTCCATTCCCAATTGACAAGACGCTGGTCTGTTTGTTTTAAATTTTTATAATCCCATGCACCTGAAATACCTATCCATAGATTCATAATGATGACAATGTTAAATCAAATTATATCAAGTCTGAGATATGAGTCTGAAATATACCCTTGTTCCTACCAGATAAATGATTATTTGTGTAAAGGTAGGCCATACTTTTGCTAAATGATGTTTGTTTGCATGAGAAAGGAACATATTTGTGTAGAAATGTTCATCATTGTGGTGTAATTCCTTGAACATAATCGGTAAATACCCTCCCTAGTTTCACAAAGCCTAAAGTGAAGGGGTTAGAGGTTTGATGACCTGTACCTGTTGAGTTGGCCACTCATCTTTGGGATTCTTAGTGATGAAGGTTGGCTACCTTCTATAATTTTCCTAAGGTGTACTAGAAAAAACACCAACACTTTCTTTCTTGGAAGTAGGTTGGCTTCATGGCTAAGTAAGAAGCAAGATTCAGTGTCATTATCTACTATAGAAGCATAATATATTACAACATCATGTTGTACACAATTGTTGTGGATGAAGCAAACACTGAAAGATATCAAAGTTTCATATGATGAACCTATTCCTATCATGTGTGACAATACAAGTGCAATCAATATTTCAAATAATTTGGTAATGCATTCAAGAATAGAGTATATCTCAATCTGGTATCACTTATTGAGAGAGAAGGTTGAAGAGAATGAGGTGAAGTTGGAGTATGTGCATACTAAGGATCAGGTTGTTGATATTTTCACAAAGGCTCTTCCAAAAGATACTTTTGAGTATCTCCAAGAGAAGTTAGGGGTTATTTTCCCTCCTAAATAAATACATAAGTATGTGCATCTATTTGAGAAGCATTTCAAGATATATTTCTTGGTCCTAGACTAATGTTGAAGGCTACCTCTCAAGGGGAGTAGGTAGTAGTGGTCATTGGATGGTGCAGTCAATTGAAGAATATTATGTGTTCATAAGGGGGGGTATGGAAGAAGATAGTGCAGAAGAATGAGTGTAGTTTCTTTTTGGTATTTAAAGTCGCGTGTGCAAATGTTTCCCTTTGAATATTTTCAAAGGGGGAGAGCAAGAGAGTTGGATGATTTTATGGCCCTTTGCAATTGATGTCAAAAGGGGAGAAAAAGTTGAAGTGGTTGAAAAACCATAGTTTGGAGAAGTATTGTTTGAGGAGAAAAGGAGGAGAGTGATATAGAGTGTAGGTGTTGAAGGATAAGGAGTATATGAAGAGAAAAGAGTTGTCCTAGTCAAGGGGACTATTGATTATCATAGTATTGTTGTTGGTTACTTTTATTGTTGATGGTTTTTTAGAAAGAAGGTGTTATTATCAATGATAAAGGGGAGATTGTTGGATGTTTGGAGATGTTGGAATTATTTGTGAGTTTCTTGGGTATTGTCATTGATGTCAACCCCTTGTATGAAGAGAGTATCAGAATGATGTTGGTGTTGATGATATCAACCCCTAGAATTGGAGTTATTGCAAATGTTGGTATTAATGTCACACATTGTACTAGTGTTGTCATTGATTTCCTGCTTCAGTATAGTTGTAGAGGTTGTTAGTCTGACTTATTGTTGAGATTTTTGTAGTTGGAAAGTGTTGCAGAAAATATAGATGTGTTATAGATATGTTAGTAATGTTGTTGATGAAATTTATTCACTTGGCTTCCAAGTGATTTTGAAAAAAATTGAATAAAAGAAAGTTTAGTATGACAAAGTGGTATTCAATGTTTTGTTCTGAATTTCATCATGGTTGAAGATGTTCCCATGCATTTTGGACATGACGATTAGAGGTTTTCAAAAGGTGTCATATCCATAGTTTTAGGTTCCAGACCATTCTACAATTGAGATGTGTTTGATAGTAGTTTTTCTAATGAAACATGGTGTTTAGGAGAAATGAGGTTGCTTCACATTTCTCCAAAGTAAAGGTTCTGGTGTTACATATTTGGGAATATTCTTATAATGTTTGTATCTACCTTCCCTTGAAGTTTCAAGTGTTGAGTTGTTCCACAAGGTTGTCTCATGTGTTGGATGTATGTGCTAGTATGTTTGGTTGCGTAGAATGAAGGTGTTTTTGAGTTTTAGGTGGTTACAATAACTATGCAAGAGATTTTAATGATTCTATAATATTTTTATATGTTGTATGAATATCATGGAGTGTTTTTTGGTTTGTGATATTTTTCTAGATCTTGAGAGGTTTTTTTGGAGTTGCTTGTTACTGTTAGTGCAGGTTTGGCCAACCTAGTGTGCTAGCACTAATTACAGAGGATAATTGTTGATTGAGGAAGTGTTAAGAAGTCTGTGTGTTTAGATTTAGATCCTAGTTAAGTAGTGGCATGGTTTTTCTTCACTTCTTTATATTATGGAGGTGTTTAGTGGTGACCTATTTGATGTTGCATAGTAGAGGTGTATACATTTCCTTAAGACCGACCTAATTGAGATAATTTTAGGTTGCAAAGGGTATAAATGCAAGGATAATTGTAGTATGGATAGTATGCAAAGTGTGTATGATTTGAAAGATGCAAAGTGATCATGTGTATTGATATTAATGTGATCCTTAGTGCTTATGACTTCCTAATGCAATGAGAAGGTGTCTATATTTCAGTTTGTTTGATGAGTTGTTTGTGCTTCAGTGGAACTGTACCTTCAAGATATCAGAGATGCATTATTAGTAGTTAAAATTGGTAGTGAGCATCCCCTTCTTCTTTATTTCTTCTAGATAGTGAGTCCTTTGGTAGTGAGCCACTAACAATTAGCCTTTCTTTATCTTTCTCGGTAATGAGCCCTTGGCAGTGAGCCTTATTGTATTCGATGTTTCAATTCATATATTAGTGAGCTAATCCTTACCGTAATTTTTCCCTTCTTGGGTTTTCCACGTAAATTTGGTGTTCTTATGTGTTTTATATATTTTTATTACTACTCTACATGTTTACATTTTTTAGTGCATGTTAAGGGTTTAATGGTGAATAAGGGTCTAAGAATTAATGAAAATATGAATGTTAATGAGAGTTTATGTTGTTTTAAAAGTATACAACTGATTCTATCCCCCCTCTCATTTTTCTTGTGCATCTAACAAAATAAAAATTTAGAAATATCAATGAAAGAGCTAGCATAGGTGGTGGACATGCACGAGCATATCATTTCCCAAGATTTGGAAGTTGCGAAGAATCTGAATTACAATAGATTTATGATTTTTTGTTATTTGTTGGATAATTATGTTAGTCATAATTTTTCTTTAGTAGTGTTCCTTTTGTATAGGTATTTTGTATCTTTTCAAAGCTTTCTTTAGCTTTAATAAAAAACTTAAATGATAATATTAATAGTAAGAAATAGTAACATAATAATAAAATTAATGTCTAATGAAATGATAATATTTATAATGGTTATTATATTAATGAAGTGAATATGGGATAATATATAAATATTGTAATCAAGATAGATAATAACCATTATAAGATTGAGGTTTAAATACTTGTAAGATGATAAAAATTATAACAATTAAGTAATTCACAAGTGAATTATTAACATTTATATTATTTATTAAATTAATAATGTTAATATTGAAAGTAATATTAATACCTGTTATATTTTATATGGTTAATAATAATATGGAAATGGAATGATAGTGTTTTTATTAATGGGAAAATTAGGTTTTGGGGGGACCCGAAACTCCTACAAACAGGTTTTGAAGGGACCTAAAACCCTGTTGCAAAAAGATACAGCTTAGACTAACAAAAACCAACAAAAATGGAGTCATAGTGTAAATAATAGCATTATTATTGATAAATAAAAAATGTAGTAATAACATGCCATGTAATTAAGGGTAAATTAATAAATGAGATAAAAGGTTTTTACTATATACAATTCGATCTCCAAATCAGATATTATTCTCGTCCTACACTTCTTTTTGACAATGTTTGTAATTGATGTTAAAATATTTAACATTATTAGAAAACCTTAGACTTAAGATGAATTCTGATCATTGGCATTATGGATTAGGGTATCAATCCCATCATAATTTAACCTTGTAACCTAGGTTAGAGCCAACTTGTCCCTTAATGAAGGGTGCATGTGGTAGATTTTGGGTGCTCGAATATACTTGTTGATGGTGAAAATGACACGCACAACGTTAAAACAAATTATTTCTACTCTATTTCTCCTGAAAAAGAAAGACAACATATAGTAGCCTAACTCCCAAGGTCCTGGTAGTTGGTTCTCAACTGTCTGGTATCACTCAATCGGTTCATGCAACTATAATGTTCAAGGGGCCTATGCTGGTAACAAAGAATACAAGCAATAACTCATTCTTACGAACTGTTTTTAGTAAATAAAAGGGGTTTCAAACAAAAGAAAAAGATAGATCAAAGGGTAAACCAGTAAACATGAAAAAAAATCATCTATCATCCAGACATATATCTTCAACAATGAATTTTTTACAATCAAATCAAGAAAACCAAAGCATGATACAATTCACAGAATAATCTATACCATTGTATGCATCTAAGGTGCTTATTTTAATTCGCCTATCACAACTACTTCAAAGATTTTTTTAACAGAACACACATCCATTCATTGCTAAGATCATAGATCAACAGATTTCAACAAATTTAATCCAATGATAATCTAACAAGATAATCTTTAAATCTGGTTTCTTCTAATGAATTTCATCACATAAGAAACAATCATGCTTCAACACAATCATTGGCATCTAGATATATTATAACTTATCAGCCTTATCAAGTAAAATTCAATTCTAACACCATATTGTGTAAACCTATAATTTTATTTAACTGTAAAGTATAAAATAACAATGTATCTCAGTAATCACTACAAAATTCTATCTCCTAATATCAGGTAAGCCAATTCTATTCTCTATTAGCTGAACTTTACAATATGACACCCAAAGGGTATTTATAGATATACAAAATTTGAACTCCAATTCTATTTTAAGTCATCCACCCTTTTAGGAACAAAAATTTCTTGGAAACTCTGATCGATTTGATCTTGAGTTCTTACATTAGACATTTAGTTAAAGAAGAGGAAAAATGTCATGCGCTTCAAAAACTGTTAGTACTGGATGCAACCTGCAAAGAAGAAGAAAGTCATGCACGCAAGAGATTTATGCATGTGAAGCTAGGTCTGCAATGAAATCATCATAAATGGTGAAGACTTGTTGTAATACATCTAATTCTGGCCCATCAACCCAACTGTCTTCAAATTTAATTCGCTCCAATTCAGCAGCAACAAACCCTCTCATACCTTTTATCTTTGTCAACTCTCTTCTAGCAACTTTTATGTCTTCTTTGACATCCATTAGTCGATCTATCATCAGATCTTCACCATCATCTCCTTTTTGCATGAGTCCTCTAAACCTTTCATCCCAGTTCTCTTTTATTTGACTCAAAGGCATGCCTTCCTTTGTTAATACATTAACATCTACTATGATAGCAATGACTGCCTCCAACTCCTCAAACTGTTCAGTTAGATTATTAACAACATCTTGGACCTCATTCCTATGCTTACACAAGAAATCTATTCTAAATTAGAGTATACGAGAGGTCTTTTCCACAAAATCTTTATTATCCTCCTCAAGCATTAACTGTTCAAAAAGAGTAGTCAAAGGCAATGTACTAACCTTCTCCAATTTCTGACTATACTCTTTATACTCCTCTTCCTATTTCTCCGATGCTTCAATATATTGCTGCATTTCTCTTATCAACTCTTTTTTGCCTTTGTAAACCTCAAAACCCTCGACCAAAACTTCACCTACTTCTCAATTCAACTTGTCAACCCATCTGTCTACCATCTCCGCTTTACCTCTTACCTACACTAAACCATCTACCTCCTTTTTTCTTAACAAAATTTGAGTCTCAATAGCCGTTACCTATTGTGATCTTGGAGAGGAGACACTTTTCAAAAAGGAATGCAATTGATCCAACTGAGCCTTATGCTCATCTTTCTTCTGTTTATCCTTTAACATCCTTGACTTGGTTGTTGAAGCTACCACATTAATCAGATTCATCTGCTGATTCCTGGTAGGCCTTCCCAAGTTGACAGCACTCAATTGATAATCTGTTAACTACATGTCCCCTACCTCCTTTTCTATCATTGGTATGGCACACTCAGCAACAATCTCTCCCTTGTCCATGAGTTTGCTAGAATGTAGGTTCTTGGCCTTCTTTTTAGGCCTCTCTTGTTCAATCTCCTTCATCATATCCTCCCAATTGAGAGGTTGTGAAGGCGTTATTGTCCTTTTCTGTAGGTCCTATTTTAACCAAGTGGGAGCACTTGGAGCAGTAGTCATCACAGTGGAAGAAGAAGCAATGGCCGTAGTAGAAGGTGGCTGCACATTTACCTGGGGTTGAGAATCAACCCTTGGTTCCTCTTGCTGTTTTTGCACCACATGCATCTGCACAAGATTTTCAGCCTCTTCCCTATCCCTTTGTTCTTGTATCTTTTTATCTTCTGCTTCCCTCTTCAACATCTCTTCCTCCAATCGATCTCTCTCCACCTTTTCCCTTTCCAATATTTCCTTTTCTAATCTATCCTTCTCTATTCTTTCCCTTTCCAATTTTTCCTTATCCAATTTTTCTTTCTCTAGAGCTTCTTTTTCCAGTTTTTCCTTCTCTAAAGCCTCTAGCATTTCTTTCTCTATTCTTTCTGCCTCTAAAGCCTTAAGCTTTTCTGCCTTTGCTTCTTCTTCTTTTTGGCGAGCTTCCTCAACAAGTTTCAACTTGTCCTCCAAGACTTCTTTCTCTCTCTGGTGTCTTGCCTTTTCTTCCTCAAGGTCATGAATCTTTTGTATCAGTTCTAACTTATCATTTTCTTCTTTAACCTTAAGTTCATGTTCTTGTTGCCTTTTCTGTCTCTCTACTTCATCAGCTCTTGACTTTGCTTCAATTTGTTGCTGCTGTAGTATGGAGTCAGTTTTGGAATTCATGACATTTTGCTTTTCTATTTTCTTAGCTTTTGCCTCAGCATCCTTTCTAACTTCTTCAAACAATGTCCATTGCCCCTCTTGTGTCATTACCTATTCATCCTCCTCCTCTAGAGGCATATTCTCATGCAAAGATTTCTCTGACACAGTCTCATCTGAATCAGTTCCAACATCATGAATTTACCTCTCCACTTCTTTTATCTTTGTAGTTTTAGCCATACTATGAAGATCCCCATTCTAAACTTCTTCACTCTACTGCTTTGCAAGTGGGACTTGTGTGGAAGATTCACCTAATGTAGGTGTTGAAACATCTGATCCTATTTGAACATGCCCTTCTTGTGTTTCTGCTTCATCACTTGCTGCTTCAAGTTCTATCTCTTCAATGTCTAGGGGAAAGAACTCCAATGGCTCCTTGGGAGGTGTCTTCCTTTTGAGTCTTTTATACCCTTTCCCCTTTTTAGGAGCTGGTCCTTGAGGAGCTTTGGTTCTTAACATCAACCAGTGAATACTTCTATCCAAGACTGTTCTTCCTATCTACTCTATGTCAATAGTTTCTTCACTATCCCAGTCAATTAGATCCAAGCTCTTAGTTCCTATGTTTAAAGCCTCATAAGATGGATCCAATACAACTCCATCATCCACCAAAGTGCCAGGAATGTCATTTTTGACTCCAAGTTCTGCCATGAGTGAGACAGATAACCTCTCATAATTATTTTTCCTCAAGTCATACTCATCTTGCCGATCACTCCAGAAATCTTCTAACAAATTGAAATGCTTGTCAAACACAAAAGGCAATAGGGCATGCATCTTACCCTTCGGGTCAAAATACCTATGAGCTATGTATAAACCTAACTTCAACTGTATCAGCTCATTGCAAACCACCTTTGCTCCTACCAAATGCTGACAACCATACTCACCCAACTTCATGGGGAACTTGTGACATCCTATCTTATGTTCTATTCCAAACCAAGCATTAACTCCAAGAGCCTGATATACAAACTCCATCAACACTATCCTGTTATTGCAACACCTTGGGAGCAAATGTGGATGGCCTTAAAAACCAGCTAACCTAAAAATGTAAACTTGGGGTATTGAATGTACCAACATCCCCATTCAGAAATGAATGCCATGGCTTCTTGACTCAGCTTATACCCTGCATCTCTATTTAATTGGTTAATGACTACATATACGAATGCATCATTAACCCTTTTGAACTAAGTCTCAACAACTTGTAGAGACAACTGGTTATAATGCTCCCACACTTTCTTCTGTCCGTCCAAGACTCCCATTATGTCTACTCTCTTTAAACCTGGGAAGATACCCAACCTTGCTGCTGCATACACAATGTAAGAAGTCATAAAGAAGCATTTAGTCTCCCTGATGTTGGTCAGCTAATCATGAATAGCATTTGATACAATCATCGACCAATCAAACTGACGAGTGCCATGCAAAATTGTCTGGATGAAAGGAAACATCCAATCCTTGAAATGAAATGTATCTCTCTTCCCAAAAACCCTGGACAACATCATTATTAAATCCGATACCTTTTTGTAGAAATCTGCCCTCTTTGGCTGATCTGCAAGCTTGGCTAGCAATTTCTTCTCTGCCTTCAACCACTTTTTGTTTAAATGAGATTTATTGGATTCTTTATAATTACTATATTTCTCCACAGCCTCTGCCTCATCCAACTGCACCAAATTCTTAGGATCTGGGACATTGAATATACTTTGCAATGGTTGAGGAGTGAGATCAATAATCACATTGTTTTGGGAATCCATGCACTGTCTGGTAGCAGGATTGTAGGCACTGGAAACTATCAAGATCAACTCTAGGCATTGGATTGACAAAGTAAACAAAGTGATATGAGCCAAACCAGACTCAACAATTCTCTTCATTCTAGGCGTCACATCCTCATTGAATGTTTTAGTATATGCCTCCTCAAAGTTGTAATTGCCCATGTTTGTGTCAGTGATGTCTAACCAGTCTGATTCTACTTTACTTACTTTCACAACAGGACTCCTATGATTATACCTCAAGGTATAAGGCAATTGTTCAGGCTTGATCTTCTTTGGTTTAGGTCCTGCCTTTGATGTCCCCGCAGGCCAGTTTCTTTGAGAAGCTTCTCCTGATGTTCCTGACATCCCTTTCACTTTCCTACAACAAATATCTCTAGTTAGATCCTTGAATTAAACATCTCAAAAATATATCTTTAAAATCATACCTTTCCAACACACATCGAAGGAAAAACCAGACAACAAACTTCTTAAATAATCTTCTTCTAACATACTACTGGGCTCAAAGCAAAAACTGTTATTGTCACTCTACTAACAAGAAGTGGACTCAGAGTCGGAAATGAAATAGTGATCGGAACCGGAACTGGAATAGAAACTCTTTCGGTTCCCTTAAGATTTTATGTTTTCATTTTTTGTTTTAGTTCCGCTTCCACTTCCGCATCTACTAGGAATTTTTTTTATGAAGTAAAAACTTCTTACTATAAGCAGAGTTAGAGACGGAATGGAAAATGAAATTAAAACTAAATGTAAAAACACATCCAAACTCCTAAATCAATTCTGATCCCGCTTCCGAAGTTGTTCATGACGTCATCGACAGTTTTATCAATTTAACACTTGAATCCATGATTAAAGACTAAGGCCATATTTAAATGAAAGGAAGATTAAATATATAACAAAAAGACCATGCCCATATGACTGTGGGGGATGACTGTATTTTTAGGGTATCATATTTAAACATTCTTAAATGTGATCACAAAAACGTACGAAACCCTAATCTAGAAAACGCGATATAAAAACTAGGGCATGGATTCAACCCTTCCTAATTTATCCAAACGAATGCGTAATGAAATCCTAAGTGAAAACTAGATCCTACCAACCCTAACTCAATGTAAAAACCTAGATCTAATCAACCTCACTCTAAAACCCTAATTAAACCCACTTATTTAAAACCTAATGCAGCACGATGCGATCACGACAAAATGTGAAAGCGACCATGCCCTCTTTCACTATAAAACCAAAAACACAAGCATAAAATGAAATCAAGAACAATAAAGAAAGAAAGAAAGAAAAAAAGCACACTAACCAAACAAATCAATGAACTTGCTGGAAGATTTAAACCAAAACGACCCAAACCCGAAAACACCAAAGAAAATAAATAAATAACGACAAGAACAAGAACCCTACCTCAAACACAAAACCTGGCTAACCTTTTGAATTCATTCGCAAGCAATTATCTTCTCCTCCTTCAATCGATTCACTCAGATGGACTCGACCGCTGCTCTATTTCGCTTTTTGATTCTTTAACAATGATAATAATAATGTGTTTAACCCTTAATGAAGGTAAAATATGAGCTTCTACCTACGCATGGCAGTTGTCATTAATGTATTAAATGAATTTAGGTGGGGTCAGAACTGAAAGAGAACAAACAATTCACTATAGTGCGACTTCAGTCAAAAAGTCAACAACCAAGAAATGGTGGGAGCAGAATCGGAATCAAAACTGATTCAAAAACTTGAATAATTTCCTAACTTCATTCCCCTTCCAGTTCTAGGTTCGCCAAGAAAGGACAAAATGAAACCAAACACAAAAAGTAAAATAAAAGACCGACATAATAAAACTTGACACAAGGACTTTGTCCTAAAGAAAAAGTTAGCAAAGCGGAGGCGGAGACGGGATAGATTTTGAAGTTGTAATTTTCAGTAAACACTAACTTAATGCCCACTTCGGCTCCAACTCTGATAAAGGAAAAAACCAAAGGGGTAAAAGAAAGACTATCAGGATGGGGATCGGATCGAGTTTTGATAGAAGTTTCAGAACCAGATTTGGTTCTGGCTCTGATTCCGACAGACTAAACCAAGATAAAACAAAGTGTTGGAAGCAAAAGACTCCAGACTTTGTTTGAAATCAACCAAGGATAAAAACAACAAAGGGGGACCCATTTTGACCAAGGCAAAAGATGGGGTGGTTATGCAAGGCATAAAAAATGGCGACTCGACTGGGAAAATGGTTTACCCATTTTCAAGATACCCAAAAAAAAATTAGTCACCCTAAAACTACTTGGTTTATGAAGCATACAAACTTGAATAAGATTAGATATATGTAGGATAAGTGTGAGCTAGAATATCAGATGTATGTGCTCATGAGTTATTTTGGAATCTGAGTGTGTGGCTATTTTGTGCATCATTCTTTGTAGATACTTTCTCTGTTTGTGAACAACTATATCTTAAAATTCAAGCTACATAGGTTGAGTCCTTTAACTATCATGCAGTAAAATCCTAGGAATTGCTCTACTGCCAGACAGGCGTCCATAGCCTTTACGGAGATACCTCTAGTTATCTCAAATCATTGCTCTACTGCCAGCCAAGTGTCCATAGCCCCGATAGAGATACTTGATTACCCACTTGATATTGAGTTTGCCTCTTCTCTTTTTGTTTTGTTTTTTTTCTCTTTCATTCATTTTTTTTTTTTAGAACCTTGCTTGTGGAAATCTTTTGTGCACTCCTCAATACTTCAGACATAATGAATCTGAAACATGGGTTGAGAACTACTATGGATTTCATGATAGTTTTGGAATCAAATTTTTTCACTTGAATCAAAGGATAGAGCCATTCTAAAACAAATGGGTACCTACTCATGCAGATGTTTTTCTAATTTGGTGACAGATCCTTGATCACAATTCATGAGATATTCACAGTATATCTTCTATCCTTAATAACTTTTCCAACCCAAACTAGGATGGTCGTAAAACATAAGTTTCATAATGAAATCATTTTCAATGGTGATAATGAAAATACCTAAACCAACTTCTCTCCTAGTACCAATAGTATACCTTGAATAACAACCCCTTAATTTTAAATGAACAAAATGAAGATCCCCAATGAAACAAGACAAAACAAAACAAAACAAACAAACAAAAATAAAGAAATAAAACAAAAACAAAAACAAAAAAAAACTAACAAAAATAGAAACTTAATTACATATGATACAGTATAATACAATTGTCTTTTAAAACATCAGACCTTTTATGCACCAAAATAGTGTTTGAGAAACTGACCATTAATTGGTAATGGAACAGGTACTTCTGTTAAGGTACTCAAACGAAAAGCATTTTCGCTTAGTATTTCAGCCACTTGATAAGGACCTAACCAAAGTCTATCAAACTTCTGATGATCTCCTTTCTTTTCCATGGCCTTATCCCATAATAACACAAGATCTGACATTCTAAAGGCTTTTATTTTGGCTCTCTTGTCAAACCAGCATTTGACAACAACCTGATGCTTAGAGAATTACTGCAAAGCAGCATCTCTTTGCTCTTCCATGTTTAATAAATTAAGTAGTCTAACCTCAACCCTATCATCCTTGTTATAAAATTCCTACATGAAATTAAGGATAGGTATCTGTAAATGAATCGGGAAGATTGGATCTTGGCCATAAACTAACTTAAAAAGTGAATTTCCTAAAGCTACTTTGATTCTGGTTCGATCTGCCCATAAGGCAAATCTCAATTGGGTATGGCAGTCCCTAGGATTATTCTCCAACAAATTTCTTATAACTTCCAATAAATTTTTATTTGTGGGCTCAGCCACTCTATTTCCCTAAGGATAGTAATTGGAAGAATACTTCAAAACAATTTTATGTTCATAGGCCCATGAAATAAATTCAGCAGAAGAAAAAGTAGGGCCATTATCACATACCAAAGCAAATGGAACTCCAAACCTGGTTGTGATGTTCTTAGTCAAAAACTTAATGACCACCTCCATGGTGCTATTCTTGCAAGGCAGTGCCTCAGTCCAATGTGTCCAGTAGTTAGTTACAGTCAAGATGAATTTATGACCTGCAGAAGAATTTGGATTAATTACACCCACAAAATTAAGTGCCCATTGGGCAAATGGCCTTACCTCATATATCGGTTGCAAGGAAATTGCAGGATTTCTTTCTCTAGTTGCAAAAGTTTAAAATACATGACAAGTCCTACAGTGCTGATGTGCATCTCTAAACACATAAGGCCAATAATAGCCTGATTTTAAAATCTGATGAGCCAAATCATAAGCAAATCCATGCTATGTCGCATGCCTTCCATGAAACTCTGAAATAACATGCTTTGCTTCTTGCTAATCCAAACAGCGTAGGTAGATTCTATGAAAATTCTGTCTGTAAATGGATCCCCCTTTGAGCATGTAATGAGCACTCTTCATCCTTAATGCTCTCCTCTGAGTAGCATTCATTCCTTCTGGACATTTATTATTGAGGAGGAAGAAGACTAAATCTGTATATCAGGGATCCTTTGTGAATGATTGGACAGTGTACTGTTGGCAAGTTATACTTCTGTCTACTTCAACCATTGCTTTTGACAATCCTTGTCCTCAAATGAGTTTCATTAGGTGAATTTCTAAGTCAAACTCCTATAAGATTGCCATCCATTTCCCTCTTCGTTCCCCTAATTCACTTTGCATCAGGAGAAACTTCACAGTTGGATCTGGAACTATGGCCATAACTTGACTTCAAATTATGTAATGTCTGAACTTCTTTACTACTCATACCAATGCAAAGGCTTGTTTTTCTAGTGGTGAATACCTTACTTCTGCATTCTTAAATGGAGAGCTCATAAAGGAAATTGGTCTCTCCTCACTCTCTTCTCTTCTCTATGTTAAAACTGTTGCACATGAATTTTCAGAAGCAAAAGAATAAATGTAGAAGGGTTTTAGATAATCTGGACTTGTCAAAACAGGTGCCTCAGATATAGATTGTTTAATTTGCATGAAAGTAGACTTAGCCTCTTCACTCCACTCAATCTTTGCATCCTTATTTATCATTTCATTGAGGGGTTTAAAAATCTCTGCAAACCCTATTATAAATTTCCTAACAAAATTGATCCTCCCAAAGAAGGACCTCATTTCCTTCTTGCTACCTGGCTTTGTCAATTTCAAGATGGCCTCCACTCGGTCAAGATCTATGAAAATCTCTTCTTCGGATATAATGTGACCTAAGAGATTTACTTTAGAAACTCCAAATACACATTTCTTTGGGTTAAGAGAGACACCATAACTTATACATTTCTTTAGAACCTTTTCCAGGTCTGCAACATGATCTTCTCTATTCCTAGAGAAGATGGTTAAATCATCTACATAAATGATTATACACTTTCCTATTAGATATTTGAAAGCTACATCCATCACTCTTTGAAAAGTAGTTCCAACATTGATGAGACCAAATGGCATCCTCCTGTAAGAAAATGTTCCCCATTTAGTGGTGAAAGCAGTTTTAATCCTATCCTCATGACTAACAAGTACCTGATTGTATCCAGAATACCCATCCAAGAATGACATCATCTAGGATCCATTTACCTTTTGTAATGCTTCATCAAGAGAAGGTAATGTATAATTTTCTTTCTCAGAGGCCTTGTTTAGATTCCTAAAATCCACACATAACCTGATCTCACCATTCTTCTTGTAGACAGGAACTAAATTAGCCACCCAGGTAGAATGTCTAATCAGAAAGATTATTCTGGCAGATAAAGGTTTCTGCACCTCCTTCTGAATCAAGGGCTCAATTAAAGAATTGACAGGGCATTGCTTTTGGCGAAAAGGCTTGGCATCTGGCTTGAGAGGGATGGTATGAGTAATGACTGATGTGTCAAAAGTTTTTAAATCATCATAACTCCAAGCTATAGCTTCAATGTTCTGCTCCAAAATGTTGATTATCTTGTCCTTAATTTCCCAAGGACAAGTTTTTCCTATAAGAACATTCCTTTTTGGACCTGAGTGAGTCAAATTAATAGATTCATACTTACCTCCCTCACTCTCTGTAGGAATCCTTTGATGAGCCCTTGGATCTGAATCAAATATCCTCTCTAAAGCAACCATTCCCTTCAGAATGCTATTACTCTTTAAATCCAATATCCCTTCTGGACTCTCTTTCTCAGGGTCCCAATCTCCCTAATCTTGTTCAGATTCATCAATTATTTGTCCCTGAAGTACATCAGAACTTTCTAAAAAAGCTAAAATGTGTTGATCATCATCAAATACTTGAAAGTGTCTAACATTATCAGGAACAACAGGGACTGAAATCAACTCAACTAAAAACCTCTTCGGATCAGAATCTTGAATAGGTTCTAATGTGCTAGCAGCCACAGCCAGAGCATCTGCAATTTGATTAGCCTCCCTAGGGATCAGACTAATCCCAAAAGCATCAAAATCTTTGATTAAATTCTAAACCTTGTTTTTCTATGCAGCCAATCTTTTGTTACGACATGTATATTGGCTACGTACCTACTTTACAATCACCTTAGAATCTCCTATAACTGTGAGAGCAGTAAACTTTTTTTTATGAGAAAACATAAGACCTCGTGCAAGTGCTTCATATTCAACCACATTGTTTGTAAAACCAAACTGCAATCTATAAGAAGAAAATTAAGTCTTCCCTTTCGGGTTAGCTAGCTCAATCCTTGCTCCAATTCCTGCTTTAGATTTGGAACCATCAAATTTAAGAGTCCATAATTGATCCTTGGCTAGGAGTTCCTTCTTCTTAGGAATAATAGGGGATGACTTACTTGAGACATGTGGCGGCTCAGACTTTGCTGTTTATATGAATTTGACTCGGGACAAAGTTCAGTTGAAGGTTTTTCTATGTCTTTGGCCTGTCTAGGAATTACTTCCTGAACACCCTCTTGGGTCAAATTACAATCCAAATCACTTCTTATCAATGCCTTGGGTATTGGCAAAGTATGTGGGGCAGGTGTATCAAATAGGAACTGGGACACCTCAACTTCCTTTTGAACTTCAGAACAAACAACCTGAGTCTTTTCTTCTGGTGAAGGATCTTCCTATTGAGAAAGACTAGCCCGTGTAAGAATAGTTGCATCCTTAACTTGGAAAGAAAACTCATTGATGGGGGTCTGGGCGTGTTCCTCTTGACATATTTGTTGATGTTGATCTACATGACTTAGAATATCTAAGCATGATTGAAATGTTAATTCTAAATGGTTATGATAATGTATCCTACACCAATTAGGAAGCAACAAACTACTAAAATCAGTTTCTGCTCCTAAAACTAGCTTATCTTGTTGTAATTTTCTTATCAGAACCTGCTGGTTGATGCAGATCATTGAGTCATTGTGTTTTAAGGATAATGTATCAACAAGACTAACTACAGAGAAAGTAAGAACTTCCTCTTGTTTGTAAGCACCTATCTCAGTCTCAAAGTATGCTTACTTCATTTGAAGCATCATATTTTGTGATCATGTGTTTGAGCCTAGGTTCACTTTCGATTCTTATCTGTGTTGCAACTCCTTTCTGTGGTAACCACATGTGAGAAAAATCCAAGGACATATACCCCCCTATGCTTTTCATTAGCTCCTGACTTAGGAGCATACCATATGTTTATGGGATATCAGCTATTTGGATATCTATATTGTCTGGATCCTTGGGTTTGATCCAACCTGCACATGCATATTCTATAATTCACCCACAACGTTGACTTCAATTTTATCCAACTGAATCACCTTTTTATTGGTTGGGATAGGACTCAATCCTAACTTCTTAAAAATTGAAAAAGGCATGAAATTTGCTGATGCTCCACTATCTAATAAACAAATGTACAGATTCTTTCCAAAGATTCTCAAACTTAACAAAAAAGGTGGGGTACTAGTCTTACCTTTATAAATGGTTGCATTTGTCTCCTTTGCTGGAGTTATTTTACCTTTTCCTTTTAGGCTATCTGCCTTCTCCAAAGATTTTAATACCACCTCCCATTGAGCTGGGCACCACTTCATGATGTCAAAGACTGACAGTGATGTCTTCTTCCTCTGTAATTCTGCAATGAAATCAAACTCTAAATCATTCCTAACTTGATATTTAGGAAAAGGAGGCGGATTACCTCTATTCTGAGAATCAGAAGGTCCCTTTGGTGGTGGTGGATTGTTATCTGCATTTTGGTTAGGTGGGACCATGTTATTAGGGGGTGCAGATGTAGTGAATGGGCCCTTATCTGATTTCTCAGAAAGTGACCTCCTTTGGACTGAAAAGCTTGAGCATCATATACATCTTCCTTTGGCTCATTATCTCCTTGCATAGGGAACTAATATTTTTCTTCAATGGTTTCATAAGTCATGGCAGTGCTGACTGACCCATTATCTGATTGGAATTTCCTGTTGGAGGATGGGCATCAACCTGTGCAATCTTTACAATCTTTTTCATTTTAAGGCAGTTAACCTTAGAATGTGTTGCAGTATCATGTAGCCTGCACCAATTAGTCATAAAGTTAAGGTCAACAGCATTAGCTGTATGTGATCTCTCCTCACCTAACTAATAGTTATGGGGAACTCCCCCATTGTTAGGCACAATATTCCACTGCCTGTTGTTCTTGTTGTTGTACCTCTAGTTATACCCTCTGTTCTGATTTTGGTAATTCTGATTAGAGGAATTTTTCCCTTGAAAGTTCCTATTGGTGTTCTGGTTCCCATTCTGATTAGAATAATTACCCTGATTTTTATAACCTCCCTGGTTGTTGTAATTCTAATTTTGATTGTGGGGAGGGTTTTGCCTTAGTTGTGCCATGCCATTAGACATTTGAGATAGAGTCTTTTTAAGAGTCTCTAACTCACTAGTCAGTTGGCTAGTTTGCTCATTCTGCACATTCTATACTAAGGATGGGGAATGAACATGGGTTGATCCTCTTGCTTGTTGTGGATTTTGAGGTTGTTGGGAAGAATCTTGCATGCCATTACCGAAGAAGGGCATGGTAGGTGGAGCTTGTAGCTCAGACATAGGTCCATATTGGGAATAGGACATTCCTGGGACAGTGTTGTATAATGGTGGATTAGGCATCGGATAATTCATGGGAGGTGTTGGCACTCTCAAATTTTGCAAATTTGAGATGCCTTTTTTCAAAAATTTGTTTCCGCATTTTCAGAAGACACCTGAACAATCAGTCTGACTGACCCTCTTTGGAGGCTTGTAATTTAAAGCCTGTTGATTGTCATGCAAAACCCAGTTGCAGACATATTCAGTTGACCTATGTGAGTAGGCATGTCAATTTTCAGCTTCCACTGATGAGTTTTGACAGTATTTCGAAAAGTGAAGCTGGAGGGGTTTTGCACTGTTCTACTATTTGCAGATTGTCAGTTTGTGAAACAACTTCCTGTTTGAGCTTGGTTTTTGCAACCAGTTCACTGTCATGTCAGAATGAATACTGTTCCATATTCCTCATACCTAAATGATCTCGGGTGTTAGTTTGTAGAGCTTCATGTTCTGATTTGTTATTTTTAGCAGATCGAAACGAAATGCAGATTGTTCTATTTTGTAGCTGCATTCCTGACAGCCTTTCTGGGAGGCCAACTTCGACCGTTAATATCTTTTGATCGGTGATGTTTCAAAGCAATTCCTTTTGCACACATGCTCAGGGTATCTTAATGTTCCACTGTGTCTGATGGCAGTTTGCCAGGGGTTGATTTTCTATTTTTACAAATTAGCAGTTAGGTGTGTTCTAATTGGTTTTGAATTGCCATTGTTTTAGAAAATCCTAATTGAGCAACCTCACCGATTAATATCCAGTTCCTCGTGATTTTTTTCTCTGAGCCATCTATTTCAATGTACTCATGGATCAAATGTCTAAATGCTTGCAAGATTTGACGTCTCTCGGAGGTCGTTTGACTGGGTTTCAAAGGCGATTCTTGAGCCAGCTAGGTTAATTTTGCCCATTTTTCAAAGGTGTCAGAAAACAGTTTCTGAGGCGGACCCAATTCATTTTTCAACTTCAAAGGTATTCAAAAGGCAATGTCAGGTCAAGTTGAGCATAAAAATTGTTTGAAAACGATTTTTTTTTTAGCCGGGCTCACATGGAGCCCGACATGCTTTGCACAATTATAAAGTTGTGAGTATTGCATTGTGACAATCTTTTGATATGAATTGTTCTAATTAGTGAAGCTAGGTGATTATAAAGAATACAGTGAAATTGAAGAGGAGACATATATACAAATTAAAAGTTGTGCTCTTTGTAACAAGAAAAGATTTAGATGGCTTTCTACAAAGGGATTGTTCTGTGCAAGAGGATTATGGCTATATCAGCTACATCAGAGAGGCACACCTAAATGGAGTTATTGAGTATGCTTGAGAAACTCAGCCAAATGCAATGGAGATGTGCTTTGAAACTTTCAATTAAAGCATGGCCAGGGAGCAATCGGGAGCAATTGGGAGAAAGGTAAATGCATCCATTAAGGCATTGAGCCTTGAGGAGGCTCGTGCGGCCAGCAATGGAAGACCACACACCAGAGGAGACCCACGCCAGCTATTATGTGATTGCCATGATTGCGGGCTATGCACATTGTAGGGAACGAAGAACCAGGTGAGAACACAACATAAAAGGAAAAGCCAGCAAATGAAGAACAAAGAGGCCCGCGCCAGTAAGGAAGGGGCTTTATGGAAGTTGCAGACATCCATCAAAGCATGAGCAAACAACATGAAGGGAAAGCTCGAGCCAACATTTGGAATAGTTGGAGAATCCATGCCCAATGAGAAGAGTGCGTAGGAGTCTAAGGGAAAGCACCACCTGCCAGTGAAGGCGTGGCCTGGCCATGGGAGACCCATACATAATGTGGAGGGGCAGTGGAGTGTAGGAGGCGGTCCGCATCACAATCAAGGAATGGGTCCGCGCCAAATGGGAGAGGTTAGAGTGTGAGGTGCTGGCATGTGGGGTGTGGATGGAAGAAGGCAAATGCAACCAGTTTAGAGCTCGTGCCAAACAAGGGAAGGCTAGTGAAAGGCCCGTGGCCAAAGTAGGGAACCCATGGAGGAAATGCAGGGAGAAGCCCGCTCACCAAGATGGGAGAGGACCCGCGGCCAGTGAAGGGCAACCTGCGTGGAAGGTGTGAGATGAGAGAAAGGCCAACATAAATGAATGGCACAGGACTTGTAAGAGGCATGATGGGGCACGACCTGTAGCCTGGTGGAGACCACTGCACCAGCCAGAGGGGGGAAGTCACCAGGGTGCAGCCAAGCATGGAGAGTCCCATGCCTATCAAGGAGAAGACCAGTGGAAAACACCAGCGACGATTGGTGAGATGGAGCCTACGCAGGAAATGGAGAAGAGGCCATAAAAAAATGCACAAGAACACTCCCAAAAGCAAGATTAGGGCATTCTCACACACCTTGTGAGAATGCTGATGATGAGAGCAAAATGGTGTGGGGTGTGCGAGAATGGGGAGCCCAACTTTAAAATTTTTAAAATTTAATAGTTGCATAGTTTGAATTAAAAATGGAGGTGGGTCCCGAGAGAAATTTCAAGGGTATGTGGGGGTAAAATTTTAAGTATTTACTCCATAATACAAATAGGTAAAATTTTTTAAAATACTGAACAGGTAATACTTTATTACTTGAATGAGGATTATTAAAAAATAGAAAGCTTTTACTGGAGGTTAATAAATATTCACTATGTGGAATGTATTTCTGAAGGTAAAATGCCAACACTGGTAATATTTTGCCTTATGAAATAATGTGATTTTGTTAAATAGACCATTCTATTTAATGAGAGGTAAATAATGCAAAGGCATAATGCAAATTAAAATGAGGACTCCATTATAAAGTTAAATACTTTATATTGGCTAGAAATTTCAAATAAAGTGCAGCATTGTGAAGTAAACAAAAATAAAAGAGCTGAAACAGTTTGTGCACGGGAAAGAAGTTTTTGAGCAGGTGAGGAAAATAAGAAGAATCTCCACATGGGCAGATTTTCTGTTGCTGGGAAAACATGAGCTGATGTAGTTGGAAGCAACATGTTTGTTGTTGCACAAGGAAAAGAAGAGAAGATATTCTTTTCAATTTGATCAACGGGAATGGAGCTGCCATGTGTCTGCAACATATTCAAATTTAGGGCTTCTTCTATTTCCTCCATTCTCCTATATCTTCTCTTCTCTTCTCATTGTAAAGGGTTTTCAGTTTTTGTATTGGGCTAGGTAGATAGAGGTTTGTTAACTTTGAGTTATTTTGAGTCTAGAAACTGTAATTTCTGATTTTATAGGCAGATACATCTAGTTTGTGAAAATAAATCATGAAATGTGTTTACATTTTCATGAATATCTTCAGTTTGTCTCCATACTTGTACAGTTGAATCATATGAATTCAGTAATACAAAGTATTTTGAATTTATCATCTCAAATTTCATGAGATTGTGTTATTTGTTTATGGGTCTATTTCAAAGAAATGGTTAAATATTGTGAGCAGATAATAGTGATTTGAAGTGTGCAGGTTGGATTTGATAAGGAGAAGTTGATTGATAATAGGAGTGGGATTGTTGGTGTAAGACACTAACAGTTGATGCAAAGCATCAACAATTTTAAATCCATTGGTTGAATGCCATTTGCTGATAAAGTTGTCTTATGTATTTGACTCCATGGCCCAGAATTGGCACTGATTTATCTTGCAGCTTAATGCATCTCAAAAACAATTTTAATTGTAAAATCATTCTTGTTCTTAGTGTTTGGACAGTTGTGTCTGTCATGTTCTCCTTGCTGATTAGTGAAATTCATTCAATAGTTTTCCAATATTGAGTGATACTTTAGGTTTCTCAGCAATTCTGTGAGAGCATAATCTGTTAAGCAATATCCTATTGCTTGTGTGTCTAGATTGTTTGATATTGCTAAAGGGTTACCCCCCTAGGTCTTACAGAGCCTGAAGTGTAGGGGAAATGTGTATCAATTCCATTTCCTGTTAGTTGGCCACTAGGTTTTGTGGTTCTCTATAATGAGGTTGGCTACCTCTTAGGGAGTCGCCATTCTGCTGGGAAGAATTTGAGAAAATTCTAATTATAGAATCTAGCCTTGAGAGTCAGTGCATAGAGTCAAATTATTTGTCATTCTGAATTTGTTCAAGTTTGAAGGATTTCAATCCTGGAGAAGAAAGTGTTGCAGTGAACCTAAACAGTTTTGTAATCTGTGGTGCTCTGTTGGTGGAAAGTAACTTAGAAAGAAGATTACATATGAAAGAACTTCATACTTCTTGAAGTTTAGTCCTCTGTGAAAAGAAGTGGTGACTCTGTTTGATAGAACCTATTGAAAATTTAAAGAAAGTTCTAGATCTACAAACATTTCCAGTTAGGAAGACAATTTGAAGCAGCTACAAAATTTCTAGGTATTCTTCACTCTTGGTTTTCAAGAAAATTGTAGATGAAAACCATGTTTGAACATCTTAGACAAAACTTTGGTTCCCTATTGAGTGATTAGCACTAAAATAGGGAAGGAACAGTTACATTTAATTTGCATACTTCTGAGTTGTAATTTGCAGCCTATGCACTTTGTTGGAGAAGTATGCTTGTTCTTGAAATTTGCCCAATAAATAGATATTATGTGTAAATGCATTTGAATCATGCATTATGGTATTCTAAGATTATTATGAAAGGTAGAAATAGGGCAAATGAATGATCAATTGTAGAGTTGATATGTAAGATTTGAAAAGGCATATCAAGATGCCTCAATACATGCACCCTAGCATAGTTCCAGATGGAACTGTGGTTTGTGATCAGTCCCAACCAGATTGTCAAAGAGGTTTTAGCACTGGAAGGTATAGAGCCATCAATTTCAATAACTTTAGTGGTTACCCAAATGACATTCTAGCTAAAGTCAGAAATAAGTTACCAAGGTTCATTGGTGATAGGTCAGAATCAGCAAACAAAAATTTGCAAGAGTTCAGTAATGTGATGGATGATTATGAGATTGACCACAAAGATGTGATCACGAGACTATTTGTTCAGTCCTTGAGAGGAGATGCAAGAGAATGGTTCTCTTATTTACCAGCCTCTTCTGTCCATTAATGGGAAGAGCTCAAGGCAGTGTTCATAGAACAGTTTGGAGAAAGGATTAACCCTATTCTGATAAGGAAAAAGTTCATGAACATGGAGAAAGAGAAAGATGAGTTAGTCCCATCTTTTAATCTCAGATTCTCAATGATCATAAGAAAGATTCCAGAGAACATAAGGCCAAATGATGCTAAATGTTTGGTCATATACCTGGGAGCATTTGACAAAAAGATGAGTTATTTGTTGAGGGATAAAGAACCTACAACCCTGCTCCTAGCGTATCAGATGGCTATAAACATTGAGAACAATTTGAGATACTCAATGCTAAAGGGACATAGGGCTGTGAGTGTTTATCATCCTAACACACCTCAGGAAAATAGAACTCATGGATCAGTTGATAAAAGTGCTTGTCAAAAAGGTAGTGATGCTGTTGCTCCAATTTTTTCATCATCACAATCTGCAGATCCTAATGAACTTCATGTTAAACATCATCAAACTATGGTGTCTCGAAATGAAGGTAGTAGCTGTTTGTTTCAAGAAAGTCAGAACATGATACACAAGAATGAAAAGAGTGTATCAGAGAATGAAGATATTTGTTGTATGAATGAGGACACTAACTATAATCAATTTATGATCAACACATGTGCAGATCCTTGCAACAGTAATGAAGAGGAAGATACATGGTATGATGAAAAAATGAATATGCATAAATTTTTTTCTTGTAATAACTTGAATGATGAAGGAATAGAAAAGATGAAAGACATCATTCCAAGTCATGTTCCGGTCAGTGAAGATGGTACAATTTATGACGACTTTCTTTCTCAAGTTGGTGACCAAGACATTGAAGATGAAATTGCAAGCGCTCACTCTGAAGAATCTGAGCATGGTTTATGCAGTAATAGGTCATCTTGTGATGAGGATGTTGATGAAGGCCAAACTGATTTCTCTTTTGATGATTGTGAAAGCTCTTATGAGAACGACTTAGAGGTGTGTTCTTCACACAATGGATATATTGATATGGACACTAATGAAGTCATTTATTCACCAGTGAATGATCAAATTGCACTTGAGACAGACTTGGAATTTAGTTCAAGTTTGACATCAATAGAGCCTATTGATTTAGTTAATGATGAATAATCTGAGGATGAACATATATGTGTTCAATTTGCTAATCATGAGCATAGTACTACTGAAAGTGATGAAGATGTTGAAGAACCTGTTTATATCTTTGTTGTTCATGACTGCTTGTATGAAACAAAAATGGAAGTGTCAGTGGTACATAAGAATGATAATAATATGCATAGTGACAATGAAAGAAATTCAGTTTTGAATAATCAAGTTGTGCATAATGATAATCACTTGAGTTTAGAATCAACATTATCATCCATAGGTAATGGAAAATAGTTTGGTGGACTGCCGAATTGTGTTAAAATTGTAAGATCTCTTGATCAATGTGTAGAGAAGTCACATGATGCAGATAGTAATGGGTCTGATGTCAGTCAGCATGAGATTGAATGTGGACATTGCTTTGATGATTTTTCTTGTCTTCATGGTGTGAAAATGGATGTGTTTCCTTTGAATAATGAATGCATTGGTGAAACAGAGAATGAAGGTGTTACTCTCATTGCTAATGAGCAAGTTTCTAATAACAGTGAGTCTCTTGTTCATGGGTCAGTATGCCTATCAGATGAAAGTGCACATAAAAGTTTCTTTTCTGACTGTGTTACTTCTGAGAATGATAGCATTGAACATGTTGTGAAGAATCAATATGAAGACCTTGATTTAGAGTCAAATTTTGAATGGTCTGAATCTGTGTCTGAAGCATCCTACATGGAATTGCATGATGGTTTGAAGAATGAAATTGATAACATGTATGAACCTGAAACAAAAAACACTACTCATATATTGGAGGTTGATGTTTTTGATGACTGTCACAAGTTGAATGAAGATGAAAATAGTTTTAGTGTTGACAAATCTTATTTTCAGAATCTTGAAAGACATAATAATGTGTTTGGGCTGTGGTGTTTGGATGATGACAAGCCAACCTGTGATGTTTTTCAATTGGAGGAGATACAGATGTATGAGCAATTTTTGCTCAACACACAAGATGATTGCATGTTGTTTTTCAGTGATGATGTCTCCTCTGAACTTGATCATGATGAAGGGATTAGTGAATGTGATAAGACCATATTTTCATGTGATCTTGGTTACCAGTCTCAAGTGTTGCTGCCTGATATAAAATCAGAAAATGAAATGATGAACAGTGATGTGGCCTATCTGATTTGGTTGCCATGTGATGACAGAGTTGAACAGGGAACAAGCTTTTACTTGCAAAAGGGCAGTTTGATGTTGTTGTTAGCAGAGATACAATCACCAGTGTTGTTTTGTTTTGACAGATGCAAGCATGACTTGAGGGATATCAACTCTTTTTACAGAGTTGTATTTGACAGATGTAAATGTTGATCCTCATTTTTTTCATTTGGTGACTCGGGGTCATTAGATGAAATTGAAAAGTAAAAGTTGAATAGGGGAAGAGTTTGAGGGCACCTGTCAAAAAAAAACTTTTGGTCTACTCCCCAGAGATCTAGGATCTTGCTATGCCCATAGGGGGCATACATCCCCAGTCGAAGACACTGTTGGAACTCTCAAATTTTGCAAATTTGAGATGCCTATTTCAGAAATTTGTTTCCGCACTTTCAAAAGACACTTGAACAATCAGTCTGATTGACCCACTTTGGAGGCTTTTAATTTAAAGCCTGATGATTTTCGTGCAAAACCCAGTTGTAGACATATTCAGTTGACCTATGTGAGTAGGCACGCCAATTTTCAGCTTCCAATGATGAGTTCTAACAACATTTCAAAAAGTGAAGCTGGAAGGGTTTTGCACTATTCCAATGAGGAAGGGGCTCTATGGAAGTTGCAGACATCCATCAAAGCATGAGCAAACAACATGAAGGGAAAGCTCGAGCCAGCATTTGGAATAGATGGAGAACCCACGCCCAATGAGAAGAGTACGTAGGAGTCTAAGGGAAAGCGTGACCTGCTAGTGAAGGCGCGACCTTGCCATGGGAGACCCATAAGCAATGTGGAGGGGCAGTGGAGTGTAGGAGGCGGTCCGCATCACAATCAAGGAATGGGTCCGCGCCAAATGAGAGAGGTTAGAGTGTGAGGCGCTGGCATGTGGGGTGCAAATGGAAGAAGGCAAATGTAACCAGTTTAGAGCCCATGCCAAACAAGGGAAGGCTAGTGAAAGGCCCGTGGCCAGAGCAGGGAACCCATAGAGGAAATGCAGGTAGAAGCCCGCTCACCAAGATGGGAGAGGACCTGCAGCCAGTGAAGGGCAACCTACGTGGAAGGTGTGAGATGAGAGAAAGGCCATCATAAATGAATGGCACGGGAGTTGTAAGAGGCATGATGGGGCACGACTTGAAGCCTGGTGGAGACAACTAAGTTAGCTAGAGGGGGGACGTCACCAAGGTGCGGCCAAGCATGGAGAGTCCTGTGCCTAGCAAGGATAAGACTAGTGGAAAACACTCGCGACCATTGGTGAGATGGAGCCTACGTAGGAAATGGAGGAGAGGCCATAAAAAATGCACGAGAATAGTCCCAAAAGCAAGATTAGGGCATTCTCGCACACCTCACGAGAATGCTGATGATGAGAGCAAAATCGGTGCGGCGTTTGCGAGAATGGGGAGCCCGACTTTAAAAATTTTAAAATTTAATAGTTGCATAGTTTGATTTAAAAACGGAGGTGCGTCCCGAGAGAAATTTCAAGGGTATGTGGGGGTAAAAATTTAAGTATTTACTCCATAATACAAACAGGTGAATTTTTTTAAAATACTGAATAGGTAATACTTTATTACTTGAATGAGGATTATTAAAAAATAGAAAGCTTTTACTGGAGGTTAATAAATATTCACTATGTGGAATGTATTGCTGAAGGTAAAATGCTAACACTGGTAATATTTTGCCTTATGAAATAATGTGATTTTATTAAATAGACCATTCTATTTAATGAGAGGTAAATAATGCAAAGGCATAGTGCAAATTAAAATGAGGACTCCATTATAAAGTTAAATACTTTATATTGGCTGGAAATTTCAAATAAAGTGCAGCATTGTGAAGTAAACAGAAATAAAAGAGCTGAAACAGTTTGTGCACGAGAAAGAAATTTTTGAGCAAGTGAGGAAAATAAGAAGAATCTCCACATGGGCAGATTTTCTATTGCTGGGCAATCATGAGCTGATGTAGTTGGAAGGAACATGTTTGCTGCTGCACAAGGAAAAGAAGAGAAGATATTCTTTTCAATTTGATCAACGAGAATTTAGCTGCCATCTGTCTGCAATAGATTCAAATTTAGGGCTTCTTCTATTTCCTCCATTCTCCTATATCTTCTCTTCTCTTCTCATTGTAAAGGGTTTTGAGTTTTTGTATTGGGCTGGGTAGATAGAGGTTTGTTAACTCTGAGTTATTTTGAGTCTAGAAACTATAATTTCTGATTTTATAAGCAGATACAGCCAGTTTGTGCAAATAAATCATGAAATGTGTTTACATTTTCATGAATATCTTCAATTTGTCTCCATACTTGTATAGTTGAATCATATGAATTCAGTAATACAAGGTATTTTGAATTTATCATCTCAAATTTCATGAGATTGTGTTATTTGTTTATGGGTCTATTTCAAAGAAATGGTTAAATATTGTGAGCAGATAATAGTGATTTGAAGTGTGCAGGTTGGATTTGATAAGGAGAAGTTGATTGATAATAGGAGTGGGATTGTTGGTGTAAGACACTAACAGTTGATGCAAAGCATCAACAATTTTAAATCCATTGGTTGAATGCCATTTGCTGATAAAGTTGTCTTATGTATTTGACTCCATGGCCCATAATTGGCACTAATTTATCTTGTAGCTTAATGCATCTCAAAAACAATTTTAATTGTAAAATCATTCTTGTTCTTAGTGTTTGGACAATTGTGTCTGTCATGTTCTCCTTGCTGATTAGTGAAATTCATTCAATAGTTTGCCAATATTGAGTGATACTTTAGGTTTCTCAGCAATTCTGTGAGAGCATAATCTGTTAAGCAATATCCTGTTGCTTGTGTGTCTAGATTGTTCGATATTGCTAAAGGGTTACCCCCCTAGGTCTTACAGAGCCTGAAGTGTAGGGGAAATGTGTATCAATTCCATTTCCTGTTAGTTGGCCACTAGGTTTTGTGGTTCTTTATAATGGAGGTTGGCTACCTCTTAGGGAATTGCAAATCCTAGCTGGGTTGCATTTTTAAACACCAACAGGAGGAGGAGCTACTCCTAAACCTCCTGGTTGCAGACTTATCTGTTGTTGCAACTTGATGGCTAGATGATAAAATTTAGACAAAGAGTCTATCTCACCAGACTGATAAGTTCTCTGCAAGAATAGGCCAATTAAAGGATCAACAACTCTTAAATATGCCTGTATGGCAATGTTCTCAACTACTAGATAAGGGTCTTGCAACCTACGAAACATCCTTTGGAATCAAGTATTGAACAATGGTAATGGCTCATGATGTTCCTTTCTTATTGTGGCAAATTGGTGGTAGAAAATGGAAGGGTCTACATAAACCTGAAATTGATTAATGAATGCATTTTCTAAATCTGTCCAACCGAGGATATATCCTCGGGGAGAATTTAAATACTATTTATATGCCATATCTCCTAAACAGTAAGGAAACAGTCTACATACCACATCCTGATGAGAAACTTGAGCTCTTGTGCAAGCATCTTTGAATGCTTGTATGTGCTCCTCAACACTTCTTGATTTGCCATGTATGTATTTAGGACAAACCATTTTTGAGTTCTTTGGTAAATCATGGGTTCCTCTTGAAATAGTCCCTAATGGACATGGGTTATTGACAAAGTAAGCCATGGGTGGGATCGGTTGAGCAAGTGTTGATATAGGCTGAATTGGTGGAGACTCAGGCCTACTTGGCGGTGGTGATGTAGGTGGAACAGGTGGTGGTGTAGGTGGATTTGGTGGGAATCCAGGTGGAGTAAGCGGTGGTGATAAGGTAGGTATCAATATCCTATGAGCATGGGGTCTAGGTCTAATCGGGGTTTGAAGTTCTTCAAATGGTTCAGGATTAGTGGAGGATCTGAGGATCCTCTCATATTTCTCTAGTGAGCAAGAAACAATGTGAGCCAACTTGTTCTTTCAGGCCCTCCTTCTAGCACCAATTTCTGTTGATGGTGAAAATGACACGCACAACATTAACACATAATATTTATACTCTATTTCTCTTGAAAAAGAAAGACAACATATAGTAGCCTAAATCTCAAGGTCTTGGTAGCTGGTTCTCAACTGTCTGGTGTCACTCAATCGGTTCATGCAACTATAATGTTCAAGGGGCCTGTGCTGGTAACAAAGAATGCAAGCAATAACTCATTCTTACCGAACTATTTTTAGTAAATCAAAGGGGTTTCAAACAAAAGAAAGAGATAGATCAAAGGGTAAACCAGTAAACATGAACAAAACTCATCTATCATCCAGACATATATCTTCAACAATGAATGTTTTCCACTCTCATCAAGAAAAACAAAGCATGATACAATTCATAGAATAATCTATACCATTGTATGCATCTAAGGTGCTTATTTTAATTCGCCTATCACAACTACTTCAAAGATTGTTTTAATAGAACACACATCCCTTCATTGCCAAGATCATAGATCAAAAAATTTCAGCAAATTTAATCCAATGATAATCTTTAAATCCGGTTTCTTCTAATGACTTTCATCACATAAGAAACAGTCATGCTTCAACACAATCACTGGCATCCAGATAGATTATAACTTATCAGCCTTATCAAGTAAAATTCAATTCTAACACCAGATTGCGTAAAACTATAATTTTATTTAACTGTAAAGTATCCAGTAACAATGTATCTCAGTAATCACTACAAAATTCTATCTCCTAATATTAGGTAAGCCAATTCTATTCTCTATTAGCTGACTTTTACAATATGATACCCAAAGGGTATTTATACATATACAAAATTCAAACTCCAATTCTATTTTAAGTCACCCACCCTTTTAGGAACAAAACTTTCTTGGAAACTCAGATCGATTTGATCTTGAGTTCTTACATTAGACATTTAGTTAAACTGGAGAATAGAAAATAGAAGAGAAAAAATGTCATGCGCTTCCAAAAAAGTCATTACTGCATGCAACCTGCAAAGAAGAAGAAAGTCATGCATGCAAGAGATTTAAGCATGTAAAGCTGGGTCTACAATGAACTCATCATAATTGGTGAAGACTTGCTGTAATATATCTAATTCTGGCCCATCAACCCAACTGTCTTCAAATTTAATTCGCTCCAATTCTGTTGCAACAAACCCTCTCATACCTTTTATCTTTGTCAACTCTCTTCTAGCAACTTTTATGTCTTCTTTGACATCCATTAGTCGATCTATCATCACATCTTCACCATCATCTCCTTTTTGCATGAGTCCTCTAAACCTTTCATCCCATTTCTCTTTTATTTGACTCAAAGGCATGCCTTCCTTTGTTAATACATTAGCATCTACTATGATAGCAATGACCGCCTCCAACTCCTCAAATTGTTTAGTTAGATTATTAACATCTTGGACCTCATTCTTATTCTTACACAAGAAATCTGTTCTAAATCGGAGTATACGATAGGTATTTTCCACAAAATCTTTATTATCCTCCTCAAGCATTGACTGTTCAAGAAGAGTAGTCAAAGGTAATGTACTAACCTTCTCCAATTTCTGACTATACTCTTTATACTCCTATTCCTATTTCTCCGATGCTTCAATATACTGTTGCATTTCTCTTATCAACTCTTTTGTGCCTTTGTAAACCTCAAAACCCTCGACCAAAACTTCACCTACTTCTCGATTCAACTTGTCAACTCATCTGTCTACCATCTCCGCTTTGCCTCTTACCTGCACTAAACCATCTGCCTCCTTTTTTCTTAACAAAATTTGAGTCTCAATAGTCGTTACCTGTTGTGATCTCGGAGAGGAGACACTTTTCAAAAAGGAATGCAATTGATCCAACTGAGCCTTACGCTCATATTTCTTATGTTTATCCTTTAACATCCTTGACTTGGTTGTTGAAGCTACCACAACAATCAGATTCATCTACTAATTCCTGGTAGGCCTTCCCAAGTTGACAGTACTGAATTGATAATCTGTTAACTGCATGTCCCCTACCTCCTTTTCTATCATTGGTATGGCACACTCAACAACAATCTCTCCCTTGTCCATGAGTCTGGTAGAATGTAGGATCTTGGCCTTCTTTTTAGGCCTCTCTTATTCAATCTCCTTCATCATATCCTCCCAATTGAGAGGTTGTGAAGGCATTACTGTCCTTTTTTGTAGGTCCAATTTTAACCAAGTGGGAGCACTTGGAGCAGTAGTCATCACAGTGGAAGAAGAAGCAATGGTAGTAGTAGAAGGTGGCTGCACATTTACCTGGGGTTGAGATTCAACCCTTGGTTCCTCTTGCTATTTTTGCACCACATGCATCTGCACAAGCTTTTCAGCCTCTTCCCTGTCCCTTTGTTCTTGTATCTTTTTATCTTCTTCTTCCTTCTTCAACCTCTCTTCCTCCAATCGATCTCTCTCCACATTTTCCCTTTCCAATATTTCCTTTTCTAATCTATCCTTCTCTATTCTTTCCCTTTCCAATTTTTCCTTATCCAATTTTTCTTTCTCTAGAGCTTCTTTTTCCAGTTTTTCCTTCTCTAAAGCCTCTAGTATTTCTTTCTCTATTCTTTCTACCTCTAAAGCCTTAAGATTTTCTGCCTTTGCTTCTTCTTCTTTTTGGTGAGCTTCCTCAACAAGACTTCTTTCTCTCTCTGGTGTCTTGCCTTTTCTTCCTCAAGGTCATGAATCTTTTGTATCAGTTCTAACTTATCATTTTCTTCTTTAACCTTAAGTTCATGTTCTTGTTGCCTTTTCTGTCTCTCTACTTCATCAGCTCTTGACTTTGCTTTAATTTGTTGCTTCTGTAGTATGTAGTCAGTTTTGGCATTCATGACCTTTTTCTTTTCTATTTTGTTAGCTTTTTCCTCAACATCCTTTCTAACTTCTTCAAACAATGTCCATTGCCCCTCTTGTGTCATTACCTATTCAACATCCTCCTCTAGAGGCATATTCTCTTGCAAATATTTCTCTGACACAGTCTCATCTGAATCAGTTCCAACATCATGAATTTCCCTCTCCAATTCTTTTCCCTTTGTAGTTTCAGCCATACTATGAAGTGCCCCATTTTGAACTTCTTCACTCTGCTGCTTTACAACTGGGACTTGTGTGGAACATTCACCTAATGTAGGTGTTGAAACAACTGATCCTATTTGAACATCCCCTTGTGTTTCTGCTTCATCACCTACTGCTTCAAGTTCTATCTCTTCAATGTCTAGGGGAAAGAACTCCAACAACTCCTTGGGAGGTGTCTTCCTTTTGAGTCTTTTATACCCTTTCCCCTTTTTCGGAGTTGGTCCTTGAGGAGCTTTGGTTCTTAACATCAACCAGTGAATACTTCTATCCAAGACTGTTCTGCCTATCTGCTTTATGTCAATGGTATCCTCACTATCCCAGTCAATTGGATCCAAGCTCTTAGTTCCTATGTTTAAAGCCTCATAAGATGGATCCAATACAACTCCATCATCCACCAAAGTGTCAGGAATGTCATTTTTGACTCCAAGTTCTTCCATGAGTGAGACAAGTAACCTCTCATAATTATTTTTCCTCAAGTCATACTCATCTTGCTGACCACTCCATAAATCTTCTAACAAATTGAAATTCTTGTCAAACACAAAGCACAATAAGGCATGCATCTTACCCTTCGGGTCAAAATACCTACGAGCTATGTGTAAACCTAAATTCAACTGTATCAACTCACTGCAAACCACCTTTGCTCCTACCAAATGCTGACAGCCATACTCAGGCAACTTCATTGGGAACTTGTGACATCCTATCTTATGTTCTATTCCAAACCGAGCATTAAATCCAAGAGCCTGATATACAAACTGCATCAACACTATCCTGTTATTGCAACACCTTGGGAGAAAATGTGGATGGCCTTCAAAACCAGCTAACCTAAAATATGTAAACTTGGGGTATTGAATGTACCAACATCCCCATTCAGAAATGAATGCCATGGCTTCTTGACTCAGCCTGTACCCTGCATCTCTATTTAATTGGTTAATGACTACATATATGAATGCATCATTAACCCTTTTGAACTAAGTCTCAACAACTTGTAGAGACAACTGGTTATAATGCTCCCACACTTTCTTCTGTCCATCCAAGACTCCCATTATCCCTACTCTCTTTAAACCTGGGAAGATACCCAACCTTGTTGCTGCATACACAATGTAGGCAATCATAAAGAAGCATTTAGTCTCCCTAATGCTAGTCAGCTGATCATGAATAGCCTTTGATACAATCATCGACCAATCAAACTGATGAGTGCCATGAAAAATTGTCTGGATGAAAGGAAACATCCACTCCTTGAAATGAAATGTATCTCTCTTCCCAAAAACCTTGGACAAAATCATTATTAAATCCGATACCTCTTTGTAGAAATCTGCCCTCTTTGGCTAATCTGCAAGCTTGGCTAGTGATTTCTTCTCTGTCTTCAACCACTTTTTGTTTAAATGAGATTTATTGGATTTTTTATAATTACTATATTTCTCGGAAGCCTCTGCCTCATCCATCTACACCAAGTTCTTAGGATCTGGGACATTGAATATACTTTGCAATGGTTGAGGAGTGAGATCAATAATCACATTGTTTTGGGAATCCATGCACTGTCTGGTAGCAGGATTGTAGGCACTGGCAACTGTCAAGATCAACTCTGGGCATTGGATTGACAAAGGAAACAAAGTGATATGAGCCAAACTAGACTCAACAATTCGCTTCGTTCTAGGCATCACATCCTCATTGAATGTTTCAGTATACGCCTCCTCAAAGTTGTACTTGCCCAGGTTTGTGTTAGTGATGTATGACCAGTCTGATTCTACTTTACTTACTTTCACAATAGGACTCTTGTGATTATACCTCAAGGTATAAGGCAATTGTTCAGACTTGATCTTCTTTGGTTTAGGTGCTGCCTTTGATGTCCCTGCAGGCCAGTTTCTTTGAGAAGCTTCTCCTGATGTTCTTGACATCCCTTTAGCTTTCCTACAACAAATATCTCTAGTTAGATCCTTGAATGAAACATCTCAAAAATATATCTTTAAAATCATACCTTTCCAACACACATCAAAGGCGAAACCAGACAACAAACATCTTAAATAATCTTCTTCTAGCATACTGCAAGGCTCGGAGCAAAAACTGTTACTGTCACTCTACTAACAAGAAGCCGATTCAGAGTCGGAAATGAAATAGTGATCGAAACCGGAACTAGAATAGAAACTGATTCAGTTCCCTTAAGATTTTATGTTTTCATTTTTTGTTTCGGTTCCACTTCCGCTTCTGCTAGGAATTTTTTTTATGAAGTAAAAACTTCTTACTATAAGCATAGTTGGAGACGGGATGGAAAATGAAATTGACACTAAACGTAAAAAGACATCCAAACTTCTAAATCAATTCTGGTCCCGCTTTCGATGTTGTTCATGACGTCAACGACAGTTTTATCAATTTAACACTTGACTCCATGATTAAAGACTAAGGCCATATTTAAATGAAAGGAAGCTTAAAATATATAACAAAAAGACCATGCCCATATGACCGTGAGGGATGACTGTATTTTTAGGGTATCATATTTAAACATTCTTAAATGTGATCATAGAAATGTACGAAACCCTAATCTAGAAAATGTGATATAAAAACTAGGGCATGGATTCAACCCTTCCTAATTTATCCAAATGAATGCGTAATGAAATCCTAAGTGAAAACTAGATCCTACCAACCCTAACTCACTATAAAAACCTAGATCTAATACCCCTCACTGTAAAAACCCTAATTAAACCCACTTATTTAAAGCCTAATGCAACATGACATGATCACGACAAAATGTGAAAGCGACCATGCCGTCTTTCACTAGAAAACTAAAAACACAAGCATAAAATGAAATCAAGAACAACAAATAAAGAAAGAAAGAAAACAAGCACACCAACCAACCAAAATGACAAACTTGCTCGGAGATTTAAACCAAACCAACCCAAACTCAAAAACACGAAAGCAAATAAATAAATAATGACAAGAACAGGAACCCTACCTCGAACACAAAACCTAGCTAACCTTCTGAGTTGATTCAGAAGCAATTATATCCTCCTCCTTCAATCAATTCACTCAGATGGACTCTGTCGCTCCTCTATTTTTTCTCTTTGATTCTTTAACAATGATAATAATAATGCGTTTAACCCTTAATGAAGTTAAAATCTAAGCTTCTACCTATGCATGGCAGTTGTCATTAATGCATTAAATTCATTTAGGTGGGGTCGAAACTGAAAGAGAACAAACACTTCACTACAGTGCGACTTCAGTCAAAAAGTCAATGACCAAGAAATGGTGGGAGCGGAATCGGAATGAGAACTAATTCAGAAACTTGAATAATTTCCTAACTTCATTCCCCTTCTGGTTCTGGGTCTGCCAACAAAGGACAAAACGAAACCAAACACAAAATAAAAATAAAAGATCGACATAATAAACTTGACATAAGGACTTAGTCCTAAAGAAAAAGTTACCAAAGCAGAGGTGAAGACGAGATGGATTTTGAAGTTGGAATTTTCAGTAAACACTAACTTAACGCCCACTCCGGCTTTGGCTCCGATAAAGGCAAAAACAAAAAGGGTAAAAGAAAGACTGTCGAGATGGGGATCAGATCAAGTTTTGAAAGAAGTTTCAGAATCCGATTTGGTTCTGGCTACGATTCCGACAGAATAAACCATGATAAAACAAAGTGTTGGAAGCAAAAGACTCCAGACTTTGTTTGAAATCAACCAAAGATAAAAACAAGAAAGGGGGACCCTTTTTGACCAAGGAAAAATATGGGGTGGTTATGCAAGGCATAACAATACTTTCCCATGTCCCACTCTTGAGTGATGTGTCGGTTACAAAGTTGCTCATCTAAAATCATTCAATGTGTATAGACTAGTGTCCATGCATGCACATGGTTAGTAGTGAATGGTATTATTGTGTTTTAATCGAAAAAATTTGTAGGTTGTGTTCTTGTCCAATGTATACATTTAGGGCATGATATTTGGTATTAGAGCCTATGTTTCAACACTAGGAACTCTAGGTATGTGTGCACATCATGTTAATATTTCATATTGGCATTATTTTTTAGGATGGAACCTAGAACACAAAATGGTTGTAGATGCAATCGTGGATGTGGTGTGAAGGGAGAGAGTTGTGACACCACTAGTGGTTCTTGACATTCTAGAGGTACCACAATATGAGTCACCATAAAAATTCAATTCACAAATCCTCCACACATTAGAGGATTTCGTTGGGGTGATACATGCCAAATTACCAAACACAAAGGAGGGTCCTCGACAAGAGCAAACATAAGATTTTTTAGGAGCACATGGATTAGAGTGTAGAGATTGTTAGATGCATAAGACAACTGTGAGGGGGGTGAATCAGTTGTACATTAAAACATCAAAAACCTCATTAACATTAATATATTTATCATCCTTTAACCCTTAATTAAATTTAGCATGAAAGTAAACAAGTGAAATAACAAAATATCAAAATACCATGCATAATGAAACAACTAATTTATGTGGAAAACCCAAGAAGGGAAAAACCATGATGAGGATTAGCTCACAGTATAAAATAATAGAAACATCAAATACAATATGATTTCTACCCAAAAGAAAGAATGGGTCATTGCCAAAGGAATCACTATTTAGAAGAAAAAATATATAAGAAGGGCTGACTCACTACCAATTCAAACTACTAACAATGCATAGCTTTTATGCTGAAGGTACAGTTCCACTGAAGCATAAAGAACTCATTCAATAGACTAAAATGTAGACACCTTCTTCTCACTGCATTTGGGAGTCATAGGAATTAAATCTCACACTTAAATCACCACACTTGATAACTTTCACATCTTTTGCACACCTTTTATAGATCCACACTCATCTCCAATTATTTAACTTACTTATATACTATCCACAACCTTGAAAACATTCTCCAAGGTCATCTATGCACCTCAAACATGCAGTTATAAAATAGGTCAACACCAAGCACTTCCATAATATAAAGAAGTGAGGAAAAAATATTCCAAAACTTAAATGGGACCCAAATCTACACTGACAGGCTTCTCAACACTTCCTCAAATAGAAATCATCCTTCGTAATTAGCACTAACATGCAAGGTCGGCCAAACTTGTATTAACACCCTTAACAATTAAGTTCATGCTTAACAAGGTTAAAAAAAAACTTCATGGACCACATAACAACACTCCAAAATGTCCATATAACATCTTAGAATATTATAGCATCATTATAATATTCTACAACTCTACCACAACCACCTGAAACTAAGAAAACCATCATTTTGTGCAACCAGACACACTAGCATAGACATCCAACACACCAAACAAATTTTTAGAACACCACAACACTTGAAACTTAAATGAAAGGTAGATACATACAATATAAGAACATTCCAAAATTCACAAGATAAGAACCTTCAGTGCAGAGAAATGTAGAGAAATCTCATTTCTCCTAGACACCCTATTTTACCGGAAAAACATACTATCAAACACAACTTCCATTGCAGAATGATCCAAAACTTGAAACTCTAGATATGGAACCTTTGAACACCTCTAACCATCATATCCCAACCACACAAGCATATCTTCAACTGAGAAAAAATGTGGAGTAGAACACCAAACACCATTTTTTGAAACTAAACTCTCTCAAATTTTCTCAAAATCACTTAGAAACCAAGTGAACCAACTACATCAAAAACACTAATAACATCTCTAAAATACATTTATATTATTTTCAACACCCCTCATCAACTATAACACATCCAACTATCTCTCCAAAAAAACTTTTTCAACTATACTAAAGGAAGACATCAATGACAACACCGACATTATGTTGACATCAACACCAACAACTCCAGGCTTCCAAAAACTCTAATGCTATGGGTTGGCATCATCAAAACCAACAAAATTCCAACACTCTCTTTATACAAGGGGTTGACATCAATGAAAACACTCAAAAAACTCACAAACAACTCAATATTCCAACAATCTCCTCCTTTGTCATTGATGGCAAACACCGTCTTTCTAAAAACCATCAATAACAACCAATAGAAACTCTACAATAAGTAGTACTCCCCTAACCGAGACAACTCTTTATTCTTCATACTCTCTCATCATAGAATTCTTCTCCTGCAATACCAACTCTCTATCCCCCTTTGTTCCTTTTCTTTTTAGACAATAATTTTCCATACACTACACTAAACTCTCTCCATGTTTTTCAAATTCTCTCCCCTTTGACATCAATGGAAAAGGGCCATAGACACATCCAAATCTCTTTCCTGTATTGAACTATTTTTCTCCACCCCTTTGACAACATTCAAAGGGAAACACCTACACATCATCTTCATAGGATTTTTCTTTTTTGTTTTCCCTTTTGTTAACTGTATACACCACTTGCAACACCAACAAGAAATTGCACTCCCTCTTTATTGCACTTAATTTTTTGGACTCTCCCCTTAGAGGAACAAAATATGCTCCATCTGGCTACACCAACTAGTAACCACTACTACCTACTCCCCCTAAGAGATAACCTTTATCAATCTAGAAAAAAAGAATAAATCTTGAATTGCTCCACTGGACTGATGCATAATTTTATGCATCTAGTTGAAAGGAGGGGTAATAAACCCTAACTTCTGTCAAAGTTACTCAAATGTATCTTTAGGAAGAGTCTTCATGAAAATATTTATAAGTTGATCCTTTGTAGGCATATACTCCAGCTTCATCTCATTTTTTGTAAACTTCTTTCTTTAGAAAGTGATACTAGATTGAGATATGCTTTGTTCTTGAATGCATCACCAAATTATTTGATATATTGGTAGCACTTGCATTATCACACAAGATAGAAATAGGTTCATCATATGATATTCTAATATCCTTCAATGACTGCTTCATCCATAACACTTGTGTACAGTGAGATGTTACTATAATGTACTTTTCCTCTATAGTAGATAATGACACCGAGTCTTGCTTCTTACTCAACCATGAAACCAACCTCCACTTTTACTTCTTCTATCATTCACACAACCTTTTCATTTCTAGAGATTCATTTTCTGATTTCACAAACACCATCCTAAAATACAAGATTATATACTTTTCTACACATCTGTCCTACACTCAAAATATTATGTTGGATAACCTTGACATAAAGAAAATCATCCCTATTATTCTTGCCATAAAAACTAATTGAACCTTTTCTGCATAGCTTAGTAGATGTATCATCACCAAACTTAACAAGACCATCTGCAAGCTTCTCAAGTTTAATAAAATTACTCTTATCACCTATAATATGATTTGAGCATCTGCTATCAATTAACCAATGATTTTTCTCTTATCTAGCATGAAAAAAAGTCACCATAGTCCCTTTCATGTTGTGACCTATTTCCAAGACAATTTCCTTCATTCATCATTCAGAATCAGAATAATGATTTCCAACATTCAGAGCCATGAATAAACATTCATCATTTTCATCATCTAAGTATTCAAAATCATCGTCAAATATGCTAGGATCTTCTTTATCATAATAACTTCTCCTAATTTTTTTATCTTTATTATCCTTATATTTCTCATTTCAAACTTTTCCTAGACATCTTGAAGCATAACGACCTATCTTTCCACAATTGAAACATTTGAAAGGTATATTACCTCTATATTTTCTAGTCCCCTTTTTAAATCTTCTAAAAAAATTGCTTCTATCTCGTCAAGATCATCTAGATCTGATCCATCATCCTTCTTTGTTTTTCTATCTTTAAAAGTAGTCTCTTTTCTTGAATCATTTTGACCAAACTCTCTCAATTCAAAAGTAGTTAAAATACCTAACAATTGATCTCTAGAATAATGATCTAAATCCTAAACTTCCTCGATGGCAAAAAATTTTGGACTATAATATTTAGGAATATTTCTTAGTACCTTCTTTACCACCTCATCTTCATGTTATTTTCCACCAATTCCATTGATGGAATTTACAACTTCATCCACTCCATGCATGTAGCCTACAATATCTTCATCCTCTGACATCCTTAGGGTTTCAAACTTAGTCTTCAAATTCTGCATCTTTTTTTTCTTGACCTTTTCACCTCCTTCATAGATACTTTCTAGCTTCTTTTATATTTCTTTACTAGATTTTTAGCCCATAACCGTCATAAGTTATAAAACAAAAAGACCAATTAAGAGAGAAATCCTTTCTTTTCTATTGTTCTCATATGCCTTAATCTCATAATTAGTTGTCAGACCATTAGTGGGTATGATATATCCATCTTCATTTGACTTCCAAACACCAAACCATGGGGAAACAAGGAAACCTTCCATCCTAGTTTTCTTGAATACATAATTTGTCCCCTAAAATAAGGGATCCTCCTTCCTATGCGACATCTGGATTTACCTCAAGTGATTAAGCTTCTTTCAAGGAACCTTACTCTGATACCAATTGTTAGATGCACAAGATAATTGAGGGGGGGAGTGAATAATTTGTACATTAAAACATCAAAATCCTCATTAAAATTTTGATCTTTATTAGCCCTTAAACCCTTAATCAAATTTATCATGAAAGTAAACAAGTGAAATAAAAAAACATAAAAAAAACCATGCACAATGGAACACCATATTTACGTGGAAAACCTTTAAAAAAATGATGAGGATTAGCTCACAATATTAAATAATAGCAACACCAAATATAATAGGCTCATTGTCAGAGGGCTCACTGTATAAAAGAAAGAAGGGATCACTACCAAAGGACTCACTATCTAGAAGAAATAAGATAAAAGAAGGGTTGGCTCACTACCAATTTGAACTAATAATAATGCTTATCTCTTATGTCAAAGGTACAATTCCACTAAAGTAAAAAAAACTCATTCAACAAACTAAAATGTAGACACATTTTTCTCACTACATCTGAGAGTCATAAACATTAAAGCTCACACTCAAATTACCACACATGATCAATTTCATATATTTCACACACCTTTTACAGGTCCACACTTATCTCCAATGATTTATCTTGCTTATATACCATCCACAACATTGAAAACATTCTCCAAAGTTGACTATGTACCTCAAACGTACAATTACAAAATAGGTTGACACCAAACACTTCCACAATGTAAATTTCATTGAAGGCAGACCATGCCACAACTTAAATAGGACCCAAATATACATTGACATGCTTCTCAACACTTTCAAAAATAGTAATCATCCTCCAAAATTAGCGCTAACACACCAAGTCGGTCAAACTTGTATTAACACTCTTGAAAATTAATTTCATGCTTAACTAGGTCTAAAAAAAACTTCACATACCACATAAAAACATTCCACAATGTCCATACAACATCTCAAAAAATTCTAGCATCATCAAAATATTTTGCAACTCTGCCACAACCATTTGAAACTAAGCAAAACCATCATTTTTGTGCAACCAGACACACTAGCACAACCATCCAACACATCAAACAACCTTGAAAAACACCACAACACATGAAACTTCAAGGAAAAGGTATATACAAACAATATAAGTATGTTCCCAAATCCACAAGACCAGAACCTTCACTTGAAATAAATATAGAGAAACCACATTTATCCTAGACACATTGTTTCACTAGACAAACACATTGTCAAACATAACTTCCACTGCAGAACCATCTTGAACCTAAAACTCTGGATACAAAAACTATAAACACCTCTAACCATCATATTCAAACCACACATGCATATATTTAACCATGAAGAAATGCAAACAAAACACCAAACACCATTTTGTCACATTGAACTCTCTTTTATATAAATTTTCTCAAAATCACTTGGAAACTAGGTGAACCAACTGCATCAACAACACTACTAACATCTCAAAAACACTACTAACATATCTAAAACAAATCTACCACGTTTGCAACACCTCTCATCAACTATATCACATCAAATATTCTCTCCAAACATAAATCTTGCAACTATAATGAAGTAAGACATCAATGACAACACCAACAATTCCAGGCTTCCAACAACTCCAATTCTAGGGATTGGCATCATCAAAACCAATATCATTCCAACAATCTCTTCATAGAATGGGTTAACATCAATGGCAACACTTAAACAACAAACAAACTTCTCACGCTTCTAACATAGAGTATAGTAGGAACACCCCTCGTATTCCTGATGAATAGTATGATGAGGGAGAGAGAGGATCAGTCCACTTGGATCCTCCACCATATGTACCTTAGCTAGAGGTACCATTTGAGTCTAGAGTAGTTCAAGATGTAGGTGATCATATTCGAGAGTTATTACACTTACATCCACCAAATTTTGAGGGAACCACAAATGGTGTTGAGGTGAAATCTTAGCTTCTTATTCTTGAGAGGTGTTATAGATTACGTGTTTATGCAAGCAATCTAAAAGCACGATTAGCTATAAAAAATTTATGAGACATAACTTCTACAAGTTGGAACTAGGAGGAGCACAAGTATCATTTTACTAATAATAACATTAAATGGGAGATCTTCCTTGAGCATTTCAAAGCATGCTACTTGTCTAAGCACTTCAAGAAATATGGTGTTGATGATTTTAATGACCTTTAACATAGGGGACTATAAGTAGCATAGTATAAGAGTTGATTCTTAAATTTTTGTAGCATGCAGACTATATCCAAGATTAGAAGCTTCTTCTCAATCATTTCATTCGGGGATTAAATGTAGGCATATCAAGACCCATACATATGGTTGATCTAGAGAACCTTTGGGTTGTTATGGAGAATGACCTCATTATAGAGGAGATTAAGGGGAAAGCACATGACACACAAGAGCAGTTTTAAAACTGTAACCGAAGCACACAGGTAAATGGCTTCCATTGACCTCCTCTTCCTTATAAGAGAGGATTTAGATCCCCTACATGACCGTCTAGGCCACCTCAACAACAATAATTTAGATAGAGAGCCAGACCTCAATAGTGATTTCAGGGTGGTCAATCTAGACCATGTCAATCATAGGGTCCTAGTAGGAATCAACATCCTCAGACATAAAGTGCTACCCCAACATATTCTCAAGATTCTTTTCATGGAGTATTTAATAGATCTACTAAGACTAGGGGAAATCAGTTAAGTAGGACACAATCATCTCAATTTTAGGCTAGAGGTTCTTGCTTTGTGTGTGGTACAATAGGGCATTTAGCTAGAGATTATCCTCATGGTTTTACAACTAGAGGACAACATGAAATAGGCTCTAAGTAGATGGTGGGAGATGAAAATAAGTTTCATATAGTATATGTGGGTTGATAACCACCAAGATGAGCATCAAGCCACAATTATTGAGGCCACAGGTAAGATAGGAAATACTCATGTCTCTATTTTATTTGATTCTAGGGAATCTAATTCATTTATATCCCCTTCTATAGTGGAATGTAGCAGGCTAGTGGCATCTAGGTAGGATGATAGGTGGGAGGTTGACTTAGCCTTAGGGACTAATGTGTCTGTAGATTAGGGACTAATGTGTTTGTAGATTCTAGTCAAACATTTTCCACTACAATTTGGGTACTTGAATACTTTAGTTGATCTTCATGTTACTCCTTTAGGATCCTATGGAGTAGTTTTAGGTATGGCCTAGCTTGATGCACATTGAGCTAAGGTAGATTTTTTTTCTAGAGATTATTGAGTAAATAGATGATCAGAGTATGATAGTGGTGATTCTAGGGGTACAAATACCCATTTCCCTTCATAATATATTCACTATGCAGTTGAAGCAGTGTATACAAAAGGGATGTCAAATATTTTCCATCATTATCAATGATTTGAATGAGGAGAAGACAAAGACATCATTGGATGACCATCCTATTCTTGGGGATTTTATAGATGTATTTACTAAAGAGTTATCAAGTATTCCACCATGACAAGGGATTGATTTTTGCATAAATTTGACACTAGGAGCTCAGTCAATATCAAGGGAAATCTATAGGATGACTAAACATGAGCCTAGTGAGCTCAAGATTTAATTAGAGGAACCACTAGAGATGGGACATATCCATTCAAGTGTCTCACCTTGGGGCACTCCCATCATCTTTTTTAAGAAGGATGAAACCCTTTGTCTTTGTATAGACTATAAAAAACTGCACAAAGTGACGATTAAGAATTATTACCCACTACCGAGGATAATATATATATTTGATCATATGCAAGGAGCAAGAGTGATGTCCAATATTGACCTTAATTTTGGTTATCATCAGTTGCAAATTTCAAAAGTAGATATTCATAAGACTGCTTTTAGGTATAGGTATGGTCACTATGAGTTTACAGTGGTACCATTTAGATTGACAAATATTCCTACAGTGTTCATGAGTCTCATGAATATAGTATTTGATACTTTCTTAGATTAGTGTGTGGTAGAATTCCTCAATAAAATTTTGATATATTCATGGACTAAGGAGGAGCACAAGGAGCACTTGTGACAAGTTCTACAGTGTTTGAGAGCATCAATTATGTGGTAACTTGTTGAAGTGTAACTTATTTCATCTAGAGGTTCATTATCTTGGTCATATAATATTTGGTGATGGTATGTCAATAGATCCATTAAAGATTAGGGCCATTATGGATCGACCAACACCCACCAATGTGATGGAGATCAAGATTTTTATGGGTTTAGCAAGTTATTACCATTATTTTATCGAGGGTTTCTCTAGGATTGCATATCCTATTATTTATCTTTAGCATAAAGGGAATAAATTTGAGTGGATAGATCAGTGTGAGAGGTCCTTCTAGACCCTCAAGGAGCATCTCACTAGTTCTCCTATCTTAGCAATCTTAGATCCATAAAAATATTTTATGGTATGCACTGATGCCTCAATTAATGGATTGGGTGCAATAATTATGTAGGAGGGTAGAGTGATAATGCATGAGTCATGAAAACTAAAGACCCATGAGCTAAAATACCCTACTCATGAATTGAAGTTGGCAGCAGTATTTCACTCTTAGTTCATTAGAGACATTTTATTTTAGGTCATCACTTTGAGTTGTATTCAGACCACTAGATCCTTCAGTACATATTCACTTAGCTAAATCTAAATGCTCATCAAAGGTGTTGGATGGAGTTTCTATATGAGTATGAATTTGATGTACACTACACCAAAGGAAAGGAGAATTTTGTAGAAGATGCCTTGAGTAGGAGGCGACATGAGTTATCATATATGTCTTTGGGTATAGGTTTGAGGAGCCAAATACTGTAACACTTACTTGAGGATGAGTGGTACATGGAGGTCCAGTAGGACATCTAGTCATAGAGGGCCCTTAAGTGCAAGTTTTCAGGATATACCTTAGAGAGTTTGATGGTTTATTATGTCATAGAGGTTGCATCTACATACCTAGTATAAGAAATATTCATACAATCATACTATCAGAGGCACATATGCCACGCTATTTAGCATATCCAGGAGTGAAGAAGATGCACACCGACCTTAGATAGCTATATCACTGGGAAATGATATGATGAGACATTGCATATTTTGTGACTCAATGTCTTGAGTGTTAAAGAGTCAAAGTCAAGCATCAACATCCAGTAGGACTCCTTTATCCACACAATATTCTTAAGTAGTAATTGGATACCATTTCAATGGACTTCATTGTTGGTCTATCTTTGCCCTCACACCACCATGATTCTATCAATGTGACTATTCACAAGTTGACCAAAGTAGCTCATTTCTCATATGTGTGTATGACTTATACGACTCCAAAATATGTGAGGATATTCTTAGATGATTCTAGACTTCATGGAGTTTCTTTTAGTATTATATTAGACATATATTCACTCTTTACATCAATATTTTGGATACATTATAATAGGCATTGGGCACACAACTCAAATTTTGTTCAGTTTATCATTTTGAGATAGATGGGTAGATGGAGAGGGTGAATTAGGTATTACATATTATGTACTATGGCATATTACATATGTATTTGATAGATCATCACTCCAATTGAGAGTAGCATTTGTAATTGGCTAAGTTTTCCTATAATAATGAACATCATAGTTCTTTGGGCATGCCACCTTTTTAGGCATTATATGATGGGCCTTGAAAGAATCCTTTGATTTTGGATTGGATAGAGGTCTGAGTGGCTATCAGTTCAAATTTGGTTTATAATATGTACCGATAAGTGGATTTGATTAGGAAATGTCTACAAGAAGCATAGGCTCATTAGAAGTATGTTGATGCTAAGAGGATTGATCGAAGATTCTCAATTGGTGACCAAGTATTTTTGAGAGTCTCACCACACAAGATTCCAATCTATTATGGAAAAGGATCTAAGTTTACACCATGATTTATAGGTCCATTTGAGATTTTGGATAAGATAGATCCCATAGTATATCATTTAGCTTTACCACCTATCCTATCATGTGTCTACAATATGTTTCATGTTTCAATTTTATGATGTTATATGCATGATGATTCTCATATACTATATTGAGATGCCTTGCAAGTGGATTTGGATGAGTAGCTAGCTTTGGATCCCATTCAAAATTTGGTTTGTTGAATGTTGGCCCTTCAAGAGCAAGAGTTGGATCAATTCAGAGTCCAATGGGATAGATATGATGAGGTTGTAGCTACGTGGGAGGATGCCTCCTAGTTGAGGGCACTATACCCTCACCTCTTTGATGACTTCCAAAAATAATTTCATTCATAGAGGGGGAGGATGTGAGACCCACTAGTTGATACTATATTTTATGCCACTTTGTGTAGACACTAAATATTGTCCTAGGTCTCCAACGACACTTTTCACTAATTTTCAGCTAAAATTGATTAAATAAGTTATTATTTAAATAGAAATAATATTATTATTCTAATTCCCTATAATTAAATAATTATTTAATTATTATTCTTCTAAACCATTAATTAAATCATTTTCATTATTTAATTAATGTTCATCACTATTTCTTCCTAACTATTCCTCTTAGATTAAATAATTCTTTAATCCCTTAATATTTCCTCTCAAATTAAATAACTCTTTAATTATTTAATTTATCTTCAATTTCAATCATCCATGTCATTACTCCAATCAATTAATTCATTCAATCAACTAACCCTTTCAACATTAACATGTCCTAGGAGAATTAATTATTTAATTAATTTCCCCCATATAATAGTGTGATGAATAAATAATATCTATTTATTTATTCTCTTTTATCTTATTTGTAATTAAATAAATTCATTTTATTTAATTACCTAATATGTGCTTGTAAATTAATAAATTATTTTTATTAATTTATTGCATTTATCCTTCTAACTTGCTAATTTATGCATTCATTTTACGTAGATTGCATTCCTACTTATCTCTCCCACTTTATCTCACTTCACTTCTACTTTACTCTTCCACTTCCAATTTCCATTCCCATTTATCTCCCATTTTCTAATTTCTATCTCACTTAACTCTTTCCCCTTTTCACTCATGACTCTTATTTTCCAAATCCACTCCCCACTTTCAAAATCGTAGCCTTTAGTTAAAAATAAATAGTTTCCTTATTTATTTTCAACTAAATATTCTATTTCTCAATTGAACTCATCTTATACTCTTTCATTCCTCCACTTTCGAAAAAGTATATTTTGATGAAAATAAATACTTTATTTATTTATTTTCAATTAACTCATTTTTCCTCCACTTTTAAATGCAAGTTTCCCTTCTAACTTATCCTCGCATTCAATATTTTCCATTCAATTATCTTTTCAAAATCTATAAATTGAGGACTTATTTCTCAATCTATAGAGACCACATCTTCAATTTCCTTGTGATCATTCTGTCAAGTTGCTTTCAATATCCAGTGCATTTGATTAGATTTGAAAGATACACAACAAATATATTGAAGGAATAAGAAGGACGACAAAATGGAGTGAGAGAAGCACATAGCGAAGGTTTGCATTTCTATTTCTTTCTTTATGCATTTCGTTCTCACAATTTTGTTGATGTATTGGAGTTTTATTTTATGATATTTGCTTTGTGGTCTCAACATTTTGATATCATGTATGATTTAACCATTTCCTCTAGATAAATTTGGTGAGCCTGACGTGAACATGCATTACACTTGATCTAATTTTTTGGTTTTTTGCAAGTTTTAGATACTTTGGTGACTTTGATTGTAGATCTACGTAGTTGGAAGAAAATATAACATTCAAAGTTTCTTTGTTTACATGTAGGGTTAGATAGGACTTCATGCACACAGAGTCTAATTAGGTGGTTGAATTTCAACAAAGATTCCTTTAATTGGTTTAAAATAAACAACAAATCTTCATCTAATGCTAATTAGGGGGTTTTAAATTGACTACAATTTCACATATCCTAATTAGGGGTTAAAATTGATGAGATGTTTTTAAATTTTTGGCTTAAGATGAATCCTACAATTCTCACATATTATTAATTAGGATTTGGATCAAAGAACAACAACAAATTTCACATTTCATGCATGCAAAGAATTTAAAATGAACAAAAAATTGCATTTAATCATGGCTTAAATTGATCACATACTTTAAAATTAAAGTGGAATTAACCTCATCCAGTCTTAATTAGGATGCAAATGGATCAATGAACACATATCATGGAAATTTTGAAATAGGGTTATTTGCTTTAGTTTGGACAACACTTCATTTTCTAAGGGTTAAAGAACAAGAGTTCACATGTCAGAGACTTGAAAGGTGAAAAATAAACACACATTTTCCAAAGACTTAAATTTGAAACTACCTAATGACATTTGATGCAGGATATTCGTCGAAGACTTATTTTTGAAACTGATTTTTTGTATAGCTTAGATCACATTTCGTTCTGTGCTTAAAAAGAACAATTGTCTTCTTTCACATAGATTTAACTAGGGGGTTAATGAAAAACTACTTTTATTGCTAGTAAGATGGTAGGTATTACACTCTCACCTTGTGCAAAATCAGTGATTAGAAATCCAAACCCACGTTTTTCTGTGTTAATCCTTTAGAGGGGCCTACCTCGAAAGAGGGAATGACTCCAACCAATTTTTTTCTCGAGTTGATAAATAAATGGATAAGACTAAACTGTCAAGTTCTCATGGTATGTAGGCCTTAGCCGTGTAGTGTCACTCAAAATAGGGTACTATCGTAAAACGTATAAGAGTCCCTAGTATAGTGAATAAACCCTTAAATAGCTAAGTATTCACTAGGAACCACTGTTTTAGTGGCCAAAGTCCTTGTATCTGCTGGTGCAGGAGGTCAAAGCTTTGAAGTCATCCCACACTTTCATAGTTCATTATAGAGATGGAAAATTTCTTGAGATCCTTGTGGTCTTAGGGAATTCAAAACTTGGTATACCCGAGGAGTGCCGTGGACAGGATCCGGTACTAGAAAGTTCCTAGGCTATCCACTTTGAATAAGCGCGACTAGAGAAATCCAATTGGGAATCCAACAAATATTGTCCTTGGAAAACCTAGGATTGTGCATGATTATTTTCATCTTGAATCAATAAAAAACAAAAAATTATTTTTGCTTGTGTCTTGTGTGTGTGTTCAAAATAAATCTTATACAAACACCACATCTGAAAGTTACGACATTCAAACCTTGACACAAACTAAACCAAAACATCCAAAACAAGCTTGACATTTAAACCTATTTAAACCAAGGAATTTCTCAATTCATTCATCCACCACCTCATATTTTTCATTCCCCATAGGTCTAAACTTTAGGTCATCTTTTTATCTTGCATTTAAATCTTGCATAAACCTCTTGACTAGGAAGCCCATCAAAATTAGACTAGACTACAGCCTCAAATCTATATTATCTTGAAATTATCTTTTCGATAATAGTCATCTAAGTCCTTCATCATTTAGGTTGGTTCCTCAACTCATCAATCCAGTTTGAGACCACCTTGAAAACATATCCTATCAATATTTACTATACTCAAGTTCATTGATAATTAGATTCGTTGTTATACCTATCTTAGTTTGATTAGCAACCATATATTAGGTTTTAACCTTCATGCTAGGTCATAATATTTCATCCCTTTATTCCATGATTCTTATAACTTAGTCATATAATATCATCACTTTTACTCTTAATCTAGGCATCATTACCAAACATCCCTATATATTCAAAAATACCAAAAAAATAGTTGCATTACCTTTAGGCATAACTTATTTCAGAAATACAAAAAAACATAGCATATTTGCATACCTTCCATTGCATTGGCATCTCTTAGGATTCATACCATCCACCACCATGTCTTCCATTCACCTTGATATGCTTGCTATTCAAGTTGAATACCAATTAATACACAATGGTAAATCCTAACAAGCCATATAATTTAAGAGACAATGGATCAATACTCTATCCCAATCACCCACAACCCATGGTCAACTACCCACATACCCTTCTTACCAACAATCTATAATCCCTAGTCATTCATCCATATAACCTCACTGTACACATCTAAAAATGGTCATGGTTGATCGAACCTGTTAATTTATTAAATATGAATTATTTAATTAATGTTTCTTAAGTCTTCTACATATAAATAAATTTAATTATTTATTTATATTGTTCATTTTCTAATTCTTCTAATTTAATAAGTTTATTTATTTAATTAATGCAACTTTCTTCTTAATTAATTAAATAGATTTTACAATCTATTTACATTAATTATCAAAGTTTAAATTCTAAATTTAAATGATTTTCTTCCCTCCACATTTAATTAAATACTTTCAATATTTAATTAAATAATTTTCTAATTTCTCACTTCTCTCACAAAAATTAAATATTCTTAATATTTAATCAAAAGGCTTTTTCTTTTCTTACATAATTAAATATTTACAATATTTAATTAAAGCCTTTTCATATTTCTCTCACACATAATTAAATACTTATTTATGAGAGACACCTTTCAATTGTCTCTTCATTTTTTGTCTCTCAGAATTCCACCTCTTTTTCGAATTCCGATCTCTCATCGTTCATTCCAATAGGTTTGAACTCAACCATCGATCTTGGCCAATCGAATTCCTACCTTCAAAAATCTATAAATACAGCTCTTTCATGAGCTAAAAAGGACCTCGAATCTCATACTTTCATGCGTAGTTATTATAGTCGCAATCTTAGCAATTCATAGCATTTTTAATTCAATAGTTCAATCTTGTAGATGCATATGCATTCATAATAATCTCATTCTCTCAAGTGCCATTCTATAAGTTGTGTTTGCACAACTGAGAGCAAACATATTGAAGCAAATCCTTGGAGATAGAGGACAATGGAACGAATTTGAAGAAGCTGTTATCAGGAGTTTGCATTTGCTTTATTTATTTAGTTTTCTTCAATCTAATGTTTCATTGGTGTATTAGATTAGATTCAATTTAATTGACACATTCTAACGTACACACTCACTATCAAGAGTCCCTTAGCACAATCCATGTGATTAATCCACAACAAACATCCATTAATCAACTTTATCCTAACCTTGACAAGGGAAACCAACTTTCCACTAGCCCATTACAAGCCTCTACATCTTATCCCAATCCTTCATCCCTCAACCCATTCCAAGCCTCCACATCTTATCCTAGGCCATAATCCACTAATTCATTTCTATTCACTCCATCTGAATTTATAGTTAGTCATGAAAATGAATTTGGTTATGGTTTCCAAAAATGCATCCCACTACCTAAACTGGAGGATACATGTCAAGAGAAAACCCAAAGCATGACATCATAGCTTCACATTCATGTCAAGATCAAAGTACTCCATCCCATGATTACATCCTTAATTCCATTCAAGAAGTCCTTCTAGATAATCATGGCATACCAAATACATCTATCCTTGATCAAGATCCCATTTCCATTCATGTTCTCCAAGAAAAACCCATCTTTGACCAAGACATTGCCATTGATCAAAAAATCCAAAATGATCCGCTCATCTACCTCTATTCCATTCAAGATAAAACATTTTAAGTTGATCCTATCCAAACTCCAAACATCGTTATTTCCTAAAATGAGACACTTGGCTCATTTGGACACATAGATGATATTCCTCTAGAACAAGAATCTCCTACTCTAGACATATTTGCAAATGATCAAGATATAGTTGAATTCACTGGACTTTATGATAATGAACATAAGGAAGGTTTTGACATCAACTTGGAAGCACTAGTAGAATCATCTAAATCTGATATGTCACAAATTCATATCAAAGATGTCAGTCAAAAAGATATCCAACATGTCAATGAAGCTACGACATCTTATCAAATAGGATCATCCACTTTTATCAAATCAAACTTTCTTGTAGAGGAGAAGATTCCAAGTAAAAATTTCCAAATACACAATGATGGGTTAGCATCTTATTTTTTTAAAAAAATATACCCCATCGCAAAAAATAAAATTTCAAAGCATGCAATATCAAGGAAAGGGACTAGGCCTACATGAGCAAGGAATTCTAGAAATGATACGGTTTTATGAAAACCTTAGGCATCAAGGTCTTGGATATTATCCAATCAACAAAAAAAATGATGTTAGTGGTACCTCCTAGATATTGGGGGAAACTTTATCTAATAAAAACATGAAAATGGGTGTCATGAGTAGTTCTTACGATAAGATTTCTGCCAACACTCCTTCCATCCACACCATAAACCATCGTTCCAACATGAATAAACTTTCCATTTGGAACCAACAAAAAGAAAATTATTACAAATCCAAAGCTCAAAATCAAATTTCAAAAACCATTGAATCAAACAAAAATCCATGTGGACAAATGAAGTTATTATGGGTCCCAAAGAAAAGTGGATTAAGAAAAGAAAATATTTCAAAAATAAAAGTCAATCAAAATGTAGAGCCACAAGAAAAGAGGACTCCCATATATAATAAATTTCCACCTCCTTCAAAATGGTCATCAAACAAGACATATAAAAGTGTTGGTTCCAAAAACTATCCTAAATCTAAACTCCATCATCCATCACCCCAAGTTTGGTGAATGAAAATTCCTACATCTAAATTGTCAAACACATCTACGATCATCCATCATAATCGTGCATCTCACCTAAATTATAAAAATCCCACATCACAAATCCATCACATCTTGGTAGCAACTCTTTATCATAAGGACTCTCATGGTACTCAATTGTGATGTGTGTATTCTAATAAGGCCAACTCTAGTATCAACAGGGATCAAAATTGCATTAATTAATTATATTCAAGTGATATGATCCTAACAAGACAACTACTTCATAAAGTTCATTATTGGAATATCATGGTGCTAGTCTCTACATCAACACCATCAATGGATTCAACACAATCAGTGATCATATAAAGCATCAAGGCCATCCAAAAAGTACAAAAGAATGTTAAAAAAAATAAAAAAATCACCTTGATGAAAACCTAGCAAACAGACGTCTTGTGTGACATCCAAAAAAAAAGAAAAAGAACAAAAATAGTAGAGAATTTTTTTGTCGAATAGTCAAAACTATTTTTATGGCATTCTGGATAAGTACCATGATGAAAACTTGACAAACAGGTGTCATGTTTAAGAGCAATTATCTATGTGGACTATTACACTTTGAGGGCAATTTTTCCGATCTCCCATACCCTTTGGATGACATTTATTATGACATTTCAATCAATCCATTTAAGCCTTGTAATTACCATCCAATTTCCCACCTACCTTGATCTTGATAAGGATTGGGGTATAAACGTTAATCATACTTTGGGAAAAATATTGACATGTCCATCCTTTGGTCATACAATATCTATGAAGTATCATGTCATTAGCTTCATTGAATTATCCAAGCCCATACCTTGGAAAAAACTAATTATTCCTATGCAACATAGTCCTTGGAGATCATATGCTAATTCTACCATCCAATAATCCTCATGTCTCCTATCCTTTACCAAAATCACCCTTCCCTACCTATCGTATGTCTTCATTTTCCCTTGTCAATGGTCTAAGGATTCTAATCTGCTTATCCAACATCCCTCCATCATCCAATTCAATCCTAAGAATAAGTCATTCCAAATGCAATAAGATTAATCGATAAAATATTGTTATACATCCTAGTGCATCATCCAAAAAATTCCTTGGCTTTGTTTCTATCCTAGCTAAAAAACCTTGATCCTTTAGTCATATTATCATCATCCTCATGTTGTTTCATGATGTGTCCTTCCCACGTCAAACAATGTCATCATCATCATCATCACATATCAATTAGTTTTTAGATTTACTAGGAGCAAGATCATGGTTGTCCTTGGATTCTTGTGCATAGGCATCATTCACATGAATTTTTCACGATCCTCATAAAACAACAAAAGACAAAAAAAAACTTCCAAAAAGACAAAAAAATTGTAAAAATTCAAAAATCCAAAAAAGCAAAACATATCAAAAAACCCAAAAACCTTCAGATAAATTTTAAAAAATCCCAAAAACGGAGTCACGGTCATGTTGATGGGTGTTTTGGTACACTTTCTCAATACAAGTAATGCATAACTATATCACCTCTCTTGAAAGGAAATATCCAACAAAAAATTGCTGAAAATTACCCCAAGGTCTCTTGGGTGTTATGTCATGACTTGCATGGAATATCATAGGTGATGTTTGATGTGATCTTGTTGGTAATCATAGGGCAAACTTACGAAAGTTAGGCTAGAAGGAAGTTGAGTCTTTGGGTGGAGTTCTTGAAGTGGGAAGATGATGCACACTTTGTCGTAGGTTCAGATAGCGATCTTGAACTCTTGTTTTGACCATAGATTTGGCTTTACAATGTGCAATCAACCTTAGCATAGTCTAATTATTAAAAAAAGGGAAAAGAGCAGGAAAGAGAAGAGGTTCCTAGACCTACGACTGGCCATGAACAATGATCATGGAGGTTTCTATAGACATGGAAAATGTACAAGTTCATTTTGGCACACCTAATCCCGATTTACTGACAACATTTCCTCTTAAAAACCTATTCTCAACATTTCATCACATTCTATCTATTAATTTAATAAATAATTATTTATTGGATTAAATCTTCCCCTTTCAGTGATTAAATTAATCAATTTAATTTAACCTTACATTCTTGTTTAATTAAATAAATCATTTTATTTAATTAAAATCTCTAAAGTCTTCTTATTAAATAAAATAAATTAAACCTTATTTGATTTAATCCAACATATTCCCTCTACATTAAATAAATCAAAACATTTATTTAATAAATCATTTCCTCTCAATTCTTGACTTAAAATTAATTCATAAGCTTAAGTCTAAATTGTCACATCACCTAATTCTTCATTAATTTAATCAAAACCATGATTAAGTTAATCCCTTTCATTTAAATTTTCCAGAGAATGCAAGTTGCACAATAAATCAATTACTTTGATTTATTAATTCATCTATTTTCCCTCACAAGGCATCAAAAATGAATATTCTCTCATTTGAATTCAAAAAGCCAAGTGGACTTAGTCCTTCCAACAAGGCATTTAAGACCTCTTACATGCCCTTGACCTTGAGCCAAGTGACATTAACTTCATTTCTTTTCCCTCTTCAACAAGTCAACTCACAATTTCAAATTCTAATATATGCATTTATCATGCACATTGGCCAAAATGTGCTCATTCCTCCTCCAACCACATGTGGACAAGTAGCACAATGCCATTGGATTATCCTTTGTCCCACATTGCTCAATCTTGCTCACCTCTTCCAAATTGAAGTCTATAAATTGGAAACTTCTCTCCTCACTTCTCATCCACAATCTTCATTCAAAGTTACTCTCTTCAATTGAGAACTAATTTTTCTCATTTCATCCAAGCACTCATCTCATTTTCACATTTGCACCAAGGTCATGCTCAAATCTATTTGGAGATTTGACCATTTATAGATCATCTTCATTGCAACCTAGGAATTAGGAAAGGGCCAATTACAAAACTCTATTAGCACCAATTTCCCCATGGGATCATCAATCTATTGGCTAAATTAGGATTTGCTTTTATGATTATTTGAGTTTTTGTTCTTCATTTCCTAATAGTAGTTTAAATAGGTGGATTTCATGGGGAATCTCTCATGCTTGTGTACATGCATATGATCTAACAACTAACCATGTTTGTTGTGTTTTGTTGCTTTTGTGCATTTTTAGGTTTAGGGGTTCACATTTTGGTGCTAGAAGGAGGGCTTGAAATAAAAAATTAATCATGTTTTTCAAAAATTCCGTAGTTTTTTGACTTTTTTTTTGCAGATACAGGAAACTCAACCACGCAGCGCTATATTGAGCTGCTTTTAGCACCGCGACGCAATATTTCACCACTTTTAGAGACGTGGTGCCTTATTGACCCGTGCTTAGTTCCCTAACTTCGCCGCGTATCCCACCTGCCTGTCTTTTTTTTAAAAATTCCTAACTCCGCTGCGCCCACCCCTGCGGTGCAATACTCCACCGCTTTCATCACCATGGTGCTGTATTGCACCACGCTTTCTCCAAACTCCGCCACTCCATCCCTCCTTCCTAAAAAAATTTAAATTTCCAAATAAAGCCACCCCCAAACTGCGCCGCTTTTACGTTCTCTATCTCTACAGAGCGCCTCCCAAAGTCAACCGTGTGATGCTATATAGCGCTGCTTTTGCCAAACTTTGCCGCTTTTGCAAACTCCACCGTGGGAAAAAAATGAAGTTTTAAATTGACATGTGCTTTTTAATTTATGATTTTTTAATCTTTAATCTAGTTTTCTATCTTTATTACTCTCTGGTTTTCTATCATTTTGCAAGTTGGAGCAAAGGAAGAAGTTTATCATGAAATCATGTTCACCAACCCAAAGTGTTTTTAAACACTAAAGTGTTCTTTAACACTCTTTAAAAAAATTTGTTAAACATCTTTGACCTTAGGAATACTAAATTCGGTTTGGATTAAAAAGAACAAGCAATTTTATTTTTTTATGACACCATGCTTTTTATGTTGTACAAAGTGTTATTAAACACTAAAGTGTTTTTCAACACTCTTTAAAGAATTTGATAAGTTCATTGATCTTAGAACACTAAATTTCCATTGGATTCTAAAATAAACAAAATCAAATTTCTTTTCAAAAGTTGCCAAAGGGCTAAAAAGAACTTTAGACAAACATACTAGATTTTGTTTAAAGGGTTAAAAATTGAACAAGACAATCTCACATTTCATTTGGTGCTTAAAAAGAATTCATCATTGCTTTGAGGTCTAAAATGAACAAGTGTTTTCAATGTTTTGCAATCCTTTTCAAAAGTTAATATCATTTAAAATGTGTATGCGCTTCTCTCGTGCTTCATTGCGATCTTGAGAATCAAATTTTTTTTTTTGTGATATTAGGTTGTTAAAAAGATTACCTCCACATTTCAATTTGGGCACTTAACAAATGAACAAAACATGCGAGTGTGAATAGACTTATTGCGAGTGTTCTCCTTTTGTTTTTAAACAAAGGTTGATCGAACTATGAATATTTTTGTTCACTATTGTTTATCTTAGAGGGCTTGCCTTGTGGGAAAAAATTACTCACCCAAGGGAACGACCCAACCGAGAACACGCTAAAGCCAAGCGACTTCCAACCGGTATATAAGTGTGGATTCTTAAGGAAAGTTCAAGAATCATGAGGATTATTCCAACGAGATGGATGGCAATAGACTCTCGCCGATGTTGGATAATCCCCCATGAATGGAATGCCCGCATTAGAACCCTTTGTTTAGAAAAAGGCCAAAACCTTGTCTATCTTGTTGGTGTAAAAGGTCATGTCCTTTGAAGCTTCCCCACATTATACATGCGGTTTTGTTGTGGAAATGGAAAGTATGCAATGGGAGATTCATGGATACTAATGCTTGGTTGACCTGAGAAGTGTGTGCCATGGAGGGGAGCCAGTGTGGTTAAGCATTTAGCCATTCACACAAGATATGTGCAGTTGGATTCATCCAAGTGGGAACCCAACAAGATATTGCCTCATTATCCTAGGATTGTAAAAGTGCTTGAAAGAAAAGATCACATTGCTCGATTCTAAAAATAAAATAAAAAGAAACGTTTGAAAACAAACATTCACAAGACCTTGAAATTTCAAACCCCTTTTGGAGGACAAATACCTTTGACGAGTTTAAAGCACTCTTGCTTTCCCTAGGGATTCTATACCTAGAGGTTTCTAAGTGCTTGAATTCTATCATCATTTGTCTTCAAAAAGGTTAAACATAGGTAACTTTTGCCCTATTTTCCTCGATTTCCACACAATGGACCTTGTGGGATGAGAAAGAAAGTGGGACACTAGATATATAGTTTGAAACCTAAGCAAGCAAGTGTCTTTGATAAAAAAAAATTCATTAAACCAAGATAAAGGGACAAACTCAACTTCATGTGTGTTGTTTCCAATGATTTCCCCCAAGATCAAAATCTCGCAACCAAAGTTCAAGAAAATTAGCCTAAAAACCCACGAGCAATGCCTTGAGATTCTCCTTGAAGTAAGAGAGAGACTTGTATACAACTTCTACAAAAAAGACTCAAGGAATAATCCAACGTTGTATGCATTTTATTGTCAACAGAATCCCAAATTTTTGAAAGGTTTGCTTTTCTCCCATAGGAATTCTAGCATGTTCTTCAATACCGAGGTTTTGTAGAGAGAGAGTGGTGTCTAGGTTAAGGTTCAAAAATCAAATTCATCATCCTCATCCATTCCTCCATCAACCAAATCTCATTTCATCAACAAACCTTTTGTGAACTCTAGAAAAATTTCTCATGCTAAACTTAAAGGGCTAAACCAACACCACCCTACCTTGGCTTAACACACCCAGCCAAAATAGTCAAACCTTTGGATGAATTTACCTTTAGGATAACACAACTTCCTAAGATCTATTAGTTCAAAATTACATTGGCTTAACACACTTAACCAATTCATCCACTTATGCAAGTTCCCCTAGGATAAAACAACTTCCTAGGGAATACAACTTCAGTGCAATCTTGTTTGACTTAATGCATCTAGTCAAATTATCACAATCAATCTAAAGCCCTTACAATTTTAAGCATATACCTTCAAAAGTTCTGCAAAAGGTTTCATTCACTCATTCCATCCCTTTATTTCATCAACATTGCCACCATCTTTGATCATTTAACTTCCCTAGTTCTTCTCTTTTGGGCCTAAAAAGTTAGGATCAAACAATCCCTATTTTTTATGGTCCAAACAAGATCTCAATACAAGAAGAACATGGAGAATATCAGAGAAATATCAACTTCTATGGACATGAGTCAGTTAAACTCCAAAATAAATCTAGCAGGATCAAGCAATCTCCCAAGTAACTCTCCTTTATCATCACAAAATCCTCAAGAGGAGAGTCATCAAGAGGACATCATGAATGAAGACATGGGGATGACACAATCTGAAATGATAAAAATGGTTCAAAATGTAGAGAACCACAAAATTTTCAGTGCCATGTTCAAATACTTAAATACGCTAGTAGAGGGAGGGGTCCTGTTCCCTTCTGACCTTAACGGAAGCACTAGTACAGATGTGACTCTTACAAATGCATCCCCAATGTCAAATGTCAATCAAGATATACCTCACACCACATCAGCCATCACACCAACCTCGCCAAATGTAAATAAGGGGAGTGCCATGTTCCAAGAATTGAAAAGGCATCGCCTTGTGGCTAACAAAGAGGTAGTCGTCACTCCCACACCGGGTACTTCTATCCCAAAAAATCTATCCCACCCATACGTTCTACTCACCTTCCATAACCACACTGGCTCATCTTCATTCCGTGCAACACCAGCCTGTCAATCAAACATACAAACTTCTCTACCACTTGGAGAAGGGGGTCTGTTTGGAACTACTGATGTTGCTAATCCTTTTTTCCAAAGTAACATCCCATCTCTTCCCCCATTTCCATTCACAAAAAGATCACCTCTCGGATTGGGTTTTTCTCCTCTCAACATCGATGGTTTCTCGAAATTGAGCAATCTAAACATCACACCCAATTCCCTCTTCATGCCCACATCATGACAACAGCAAGTGGCAACCATTCAAGCCACTACATCAATTGGTCCTCAAGTATCCCAAAGAATACCATCTCAAGGACCAAACATCTCAACCACCTCCCCAACAACCCAAGTCCCTATCATCACCATGATCCCTTCACCCATCACAATGGTTGGCATGATCCCCGTTCCACCCCCAATCCCACCAAAAGCCAATACAACAAACTCATTCACCACTCTAATCCAAACCCTTCAAAAGGCCAACCAACAAAGAGTACTCAGGCAAAAGTAGCAAGTACAAGCTCAAGCCCAAGCTCTAGCCCAAGCTCAAGCATAAGCACAAACCCAACAATAGGCAAAAGCCCAGTATCAAGCGTAATTGCAAGCGATCCATCTGCAAGCATTCCAACAAGCCCTGCAAGACTTTCAGGCACAACAACAAGCTAAACGACAAGCTTTCTTGGTGCAACAGCAGCTCGACCAACAACAAGCTTTGTTGGCGCAACAAAAGCTAGACCAACAACAAGCTTTACTAGCGCAACAACATATTGATCAACAACAGGATTCATGGGAACAACAATAGTTGGACCAACAACAAGCGTTGTTGGAACAACAACAACAAGATCAACAACAAGTGTTGTTGACGCAAATGCAAGCATACCAACAGGATTTGAACGCACAGTAGAGCTTGCAGCAAATGCCCACTAGTACTCTTCCCACCCATCAAACACCTCAAACACCTCACAACTCCTTCATTCCACCTCCCGACCCAAGCAAGGATGTCGCAACACAAATCAAACTGCTTTTGCAGCAAGTGTTGGACTTACAAGTAGGAAAAACCATGAGAACACCAAGCAACTTGTGCCCTTACCCTTTCGACAAAAGTCTCACCATGATACCATTCCTAAAGGGATTCAAGATCCACAAATTTGACAAGTACAATGGAACGGGTAACCCTGAAAACCATGTCAAGGAATTTCAGGTGCATTGCATGGAAGTCGCATATGATGACACGTATCTAATGCGACTCTTCCCTCGTAGTCTAACTAGTCCAGCCATGGAATGGTTTTCTCACCTACCCATGGGCATTAAAACATTCAAGGAAATCGTGGAAGCCTTCCTTAAGAATTATGCTTTCAATATGGGTGCGGATGTTAGTTTGGAAAAACTATCTGCACTCAAACAAAGAAAAGGGGAGCTATTTGCATCCTTCTTGCAAATATGGTGATCCAAGGCCAACCAGAGCAAGTGGACCATGCTAGAAGAACAACAAGTTTGCACCATCATAGCCAATCTAGATGAAAACTTGGCATTCTACTTGAAAATGCAGTGCATCACATCATATGACCAACTGATCCCAAAGGCGCTCAACATCGAAAGAGCCCTTATTGCGTGAGGAGGCACACCAACATTCACTCCACCACAGGATAACCGCCCGTCTAACAACTACAATGATAAACCTCGAACTTGGTCAAGGAATAAAAATATCACGAACGACGGCGTGGTCAATGCTAAAGTGGTCATCAGTGCCCCTAAGTAGAGCACCCAAGCCTATCATCAACCACAAAATCATAATCGCAACAATGTGCAGACTAATGCGGTAGTAGCATAGCAAAAACAAACTCCCACCAATCAAATCAAAAACTTGGGTAATCAAGGAGGACCACCTCCCCGCAACAAGTATCCTCCCAAGCGGAAATTCACAACTCTTGGTGAATCGATTGAGTCCATAATGAAGAAGCTGGTCAAAGAGAATCTAATTAAAGTCTCTAACTCAAAGTAATACATAGAACCCATGACCAAGCCGCCATGGTATAATGAGAACCTCCTTTGTGACTTTCACAAAGTAAAAGGACATACCACTGCCAATTGCATGAGACTCAAAAACATCATCCAAGACCTTATTGAGGATAAAATTATCAATATCAAGTAGCCTACCGGAAACCAAGAATTGAAAATATACACGAATCTAACGCCGAACCACAACCAAGGGAACAATCAAGGAAATAATTAGGGGAACAATAAGGGCAAGCAAAAGTATGCTAGTGCTAATCTGGTGTATGAGGAGATAGTCAGGTGTGTTGATGAAATGGTCACAGTCATAAATGTCAAGGGAGCCAACAACAACTTGGGAGTCACCACACGTGGCAGAAAAGTTACCATTACCAGGGCACCAACTAAGACCCCCATTTCTTAACAAAGGCCATTCCCTATGATTACAATGTCATCGACCAAATAAAGAGAACTCCCGCCCAAATCTCCACCACCCATAGGAAGATCCTTGATGAAGCACTAGCTGCGTCCACCATCTCCGCCAGCCTTGACACAGAACAATTCCAGGCTATGGTGGGTAACATCGTTACCCCAAATCTCATTACGTTTTCAAACCAAGATTTCCTTCCGCAGTCATCTCATAACCGCACACTCCACCTCCAAGTACTAGTCCATAAAAAGAAAGTCAAACGAGTCCTGGTGGATGGAGGTGCAGGCCTTAACATTTGTTCTCTAAAGCTCATAAAGAAATTGGGATTCATCGAAGATTACATCAATAAGAACAAAAGCATCACAATAAGGGCGTATGACGACCAAGAAAGAGTATCTCAAGGTACTATCAAAATCCCATCCAAGTAGGGCCGACAACTATGGAAACCACCTGTCAGGTCCTCGACCTTGACCTACCATACAACATCCTCCCGGGACTCCTGTGGATACATGGAATGAAGGCAGTGGCCTCAAATTATCACCAATGTATCAAGTTCTCACATCAAAATGAGGAGGTCACTATATATGGGGATCCTGAACCCTTTGCCTACTGCAAAAACTTGGAAGCCAAGTTTTATAAGATCCCCCAAGTACGTAAAAATGACGAAGGACCATCTACTTCATACATAGACCCAACCAATCTCGCTTCCACTTCTACGAGAGAGACACCCACCATGCCTGACATATCCAAAATCAAAAAAATGATCCAAGACAATGGATGCGGTGATTACAGAATGAAAAGAAATGCATTTGTTGTAGGAGAGTTACCACAATATCCTAGGTCGCATGGACAACCCCAGCCAGTTCAAACATCTATCCACACTGTTAGAGCAGAACCATTTGGATTCTGCCATTGGGGGGACCTCAGTCAAGAGAATGTGGATGAGGAGGACATCTCAAAAACACTATACCAAGATGAAAGACCCACTCCCACCCTGCCCATGGAGGAAACTAACAGAGGGTTACAAATGATGTTTGGTATAGGCTATAACAGGAACGAAAGCCTGGGAAGAAACAATGATGGACAATTGGAGCCCATCATTGTAGAAAGAAGAATGCGGAACCTTGAACTTGGGTATACTCCTCCGAGTATAACTGTATGTGGCAGAGGTACTCCCAAAAGAGCATTCGGGTCCTCTTCTCAGGTAACAACAACCACTCCTAGACCACCTGTATGCCTAGGTATCCCACTTGACAACTTCACTTTTGACGTCACCAATGTTTGTGCTAGTAGTGATGATGATGATACCATAGCTGGTCTCCATAGGCTCTTTGAGGATTCCACCCTATTAATTATTAGTGCCTCCACAACTGAGTCAAACCAGTGAACCCACCAAATCACCTTAGTACACCCGTAACTCATCGATCACGATCAATGAGGACCACCAATTCTCGATTCATTCAAAAATGATGAGGTGCTCTCAGAATTCATGGGACTAAGGGATATAGTCCCATGTGGGGATCATAAGGCTAGCTTTAATATCACATTGGACACACAAGTATACTATGGGGAGATGATTGAGTCCTTCAATCGCAAAAGGAAAATAGCGAGAATAAGCTCGGGGTTATTGAGTGAAAACCACATTGTGGCACTCTCTAACCACAAAATAGTAAAAATAAAGGATGCATCTAATGGTGAAAACCTCTCTGAGGCATTGGAGGATGAAGGATTCAATCTCCCCCCTATTGCTTTATATTAGGAACAGTCAGCAATCCTGGAAGAACAGTGCAACCCTGTCAACTTGGGAACAAAAACAGAGCCGCAAATCACATTCTATGCTCAAACACTTCAAACAGAAGAACAAGAATTGTTGGCAACATTCTTAAAAGAAAGAAAGGAAAAATTCACATGGACTTATGCTGACATGCTAGGTCTAGATCCGGAAGTAGTATTTCATCATTTGGCCGTTCATCCCAAAGCGAAACTAGTCAGATAAAAGTTAAGAAAAATGCACCCACAGATAGCTCTGCTTGTGAAGATGGAATTACAGAAACTCTTAGATGTTGGCTTCATATGACCAATTGACTATCCAGAGTGGGTATCTAATCTTGTGCCATTCTCAAAAGCAGATGGGGGCATTCGCATCTGCACAAACTTTAGAGATCTAAACAAAGCATGTCCTAAGGATGATTTTCCACTACTTAACATTGACATGATAGTGGATATGACGACCGGACATGAGATGCTATCACTGATCGATGGCTTCTCGGGATACAATCAGATAATGATAGCAAAGGAAGACCAGCATAAGACAACCTTTACATGTCCTTGGGGCACCTACTGCTGGAATGTGATGCCATTTGGGTTAAATAATGCAGGAGCTACATACCAAAGAGCCATGACACTGATCTTCCATGACATGATTCAAAAAACTGTCAAAGATTATGTGGATGACATATTGGCTAAATGAAAGAAAAGGTAGGATCACATAGTGACATTGAGTGCAATCTTTGACAGGCTAGAACAATACAAGGTTAGACTCAATCAAAAGAAGTTTGTATTTGGGGTACAATCAGGAAAGCTACTGGGATACATAGTTTCAATCAGAGGGATAGAGGTGGATCTTGCAAAAGTAAAAGCAATCTGTGATATGGAAGCACCCAGAACATTAAAACAACTTAGAGGATTGCAAGGTAGACTCTAGTCCATCCGAAGATTCATAGCACAATTGCTAGATAAACAGATTGCCTATTCACATCTGCTCCATAAGGGAGTAGCATTCAGATGGGATGACAAGTGCGAGCAAACATTCAGAAAAATAAAATAATATCTACTTACACTACCCATGTTGATGCCAGCAATTGTAGGGAAACCATTGATTCTATACATCTCAGCAACGACAACCGCCCTTGGTGCCCTTTTAGCCTAGCATGATGAAAAGGGAACCGAGCGGGCAATTTACTATATCAAAAAAATAATGGTGGGGCATGAGCTCAATTACACATCCATAGAAAAAGCTTGCCTGACACTAGTATTTGCAGCCCAAAAGTTCATACACTACATGTTAGCTCATCAAATTAAGCTAATTGCCAAGATAGACCCTCTAAAATATCTATTGTCAAAAGAAATGCTTATAGGCAGAATGGCTAAATGGGTAATGATACTATCTAAACATGATATTGAGTATGTTGAGCAAAAGGCAATCAAAGGACAAGTTATTGCAGACCAGCTAGCAAAAGCTCCCCTCTACACAGACAACCCACTCATATCATAATTTCTAGATGAGTCTCTTTTCAATCCCAATGTAGCTGATCATTGGAAACTATACTTTGATGGCTCTCACACACAACATGGATCAGGAGCTGGTGTGTTCTTCATTACCCCACAAAGAGATTGCATACCAAGGTCTTATAAGTTGTCATTCCCCTGTACGAACAACATTGCAGAGTAGGAGGCTTTAACTATAGGTCTAGAAATTGTAACACAGTGGCGAATCATGGCATTAAAGGTTTATGGAGACTCACAGCTTATCATTAACCAAGTCAATGGGGAATACCAAACTAAAGATGATAAGCTTGCACCCTACAAAAAGGTGGTAGAAAGCCTCAAGGAATCATTCATCGACATCACTTTTGAGAAAGTACCGAGGGAAAACAACAGAATAGCAGATGCAATGGCAACAATTGGATCCTTGCTAGATATCCCTCGCAATGTCTCGAAACATGAATTCTTGGTAGAGCAACTTCTCGTACCCACTTTCGAGGTACCAGAATCAGAATATGCATGTGAATTCGTTGGTCTTGATGATCTTTGGTACCATGACATCTACACCTATCTGAGATTAGGAATCCTCCCAATCGACATTACCCAGAACCTAAAGTGAACCTTTGTCAAAAGGTCCTTACGATTTGTCATCCTAGGAGAAACCCTCTTCCATAGAAGTGTTGACGAAACCTTGTTATGTTGTTTAAAACCTGAGGAAGCCTTGACTACTCTCGCTAAGGTACACAATGGCAGTTGGAGTTTGCATTCGAGTGGTATGACCTTGGCTAAGAATTTGCTAAGAATTAGATACTATTGGCTGACAATGGAAAGAGAGGCACATAACTTTGTCAAAAGGTATCTACAGTGCCAACAACATGGAGATCTCATTCACGCACCGGCTCAAGAACTGCATCCCATTGTTACACCTTGGCCCTTTTCCCAGTGGGGGCTTGATCTTATTGGAAAAATCTCACCCACCTCATCCAATGGCCATAAGTTCATCATCACTGCCACCAAATATTTAACAAAGTGGGTCGAAGCAATTCCCATGACCTACGTCACTAGAAAGCAAATATCCAAGTTCATCCTGAACTACCTCATTTGTCGATATGGTGTACCCCAGTCCATTATCTTTGATAATGGGACACCCTTCAAGAATCAGGATGTTCGCGAGTTATGTGAAAAATTCAAAATTAAGCATCACTTTTCCACTCCATACTATCCACAAGGCAATGGCCAAGTAGAAGCTACAAATAAAGCCATCCTAAAAATCCTTAAGAAAACAGTCAATGACTCTGGTCGTGACTGGCATCTATAGCTAAATCCCACCTTATGGGCCTACCGCACTAGCATCCCTATGCTAATAGGTGCCACCCCATTCTCCCTGGTCTACGGATCAAAAGCCATCCTCCCAATTGAGATCGAGCTCCCATCCTTGAGAATATCTTGCAAAACCTCATCACAGATGAGGAATATAGGGTTATAAGAGTAAATGAGCTGGAGTTACTAGATGAACGGTGCGTGGATGCCCTAAATCATCTACAGGTCTACCAGAATCGACTGAAATAGAGCTACAACAAAAAGATTAGGCAACACACCTTTCAACTTGGTGACTTCGTACTAAAAGAGAATCAAAAGAATGTGCCCAATCTGGATACAAAAGGAAAGTTTGAGCCTAACTGGCTGGGACCCTTCATCATCACCACAAATTACACATCAGGAGCATATCAGTTTTCAACACCAGAGGGCGAACCTCTACAAGAGCCCATGAATAACTCTCATCTCAAAAAGTTTTATGCCTAAGAATTTGCAAGGTATAAAACTAGAAAATACAAAAAAAATCAGAAAAATGTCCTGAAAAAATGGTCATCCTGATAAAAACCTAGCAAATAGGCATCTTGGTGACAACAAAAAAAATCAAAAAAATCCAAAATCCAAAAAAAAAATTAGAAAAAGGATTGAAAACAGTAAAGAGAAAAATCGTCCTCTAGTGAAAACCACTTCGGTGGCGCTTTGGACAAGTACCTTGGTGAAAACTTGGAAAATAGGCGTCAAGTGTAAATAAAGCACTCTCTATCCACTAGGATCTATGTGACTCATGCACCCACCCATTCACCCACAACCATACCATAGCCTGAGTTGGTGTCCATATCATATTCCCCCATGGTACTACTTGGCATATTCCTAAGGTCAATTTGTCCTGCCTTTATCGAAGTAATCTATCAAACCACACTAGGGGCATGTTCTCATATGCATCGGATCAGATTCATGTATATTCTCATAATCTTCTCAAAGGTCACTCAAAAAATCCAAAAACATCCAAATCACTCAAAAAATCCAAAAACATGTCAAAATAACAAAAAATCTTCAAAAATTCATTGAGTCTTGTCAGTATTTCACTTTGCCTGAACTACGTCACCTCTGAGCTTGAACGTAGGCAAGGTTGATCTTTGATCATCCCCCAAGATAGTTAGGGTCAATCCTTAGGCGTCCATCGCATTGAAAATCCGTTTTCCCATCTATTTTTACATTTAGGTCAGTCCTTAGGCATCCGTCGCATTGGCAATCTGTTTGCCCATCTATCTTTTCATTAAGTCAAGTTTGTCATCAGTCGAACTATGTGGTCTCTGCATGTATAATGTAGGTAAGGTTAATCTATGGATCAGCTCTCGAGACCCCTAGGATAGGTTGTTAAGTTAGTCTCTTCGTGATAAACCTTGAAAATACCAAAAACATTGAAAAATGTGAAAATACCAAAAAATAGCCTCAAAATATCTGAAAACCCAAAATGGTGCATCCATTTCATCTCACTTTCACTTGCGATCATCTCACTCATAATAAAGTCAATCGTCGCTGTCACCCTTTGGTGAGTCTATTAGAAGCAAGTTTAGTAGGTTCCAAAGTGAACGCCTAATCGTCAAAAGTCTTGGAAGTCCAAGTTAGTAAGCAAGCAAGTTAGTTAACTCAGAGTATTAGTAGCTTATCACCCAATCAGTCCCATCAAAACCCTAATCGGTACATGTCCTAGGATGAAGCTTTCCTATGATGGACATAAGCATTAGGTACCCCACAGTAGTTTAGTCTTGGCTAGCGATACGAAGAACATTAACTTGTTTGGTTGCTTTATCTTGGTCTCATCTAGATTTATCTTATTTGTTGCACTCATTTCAAGGACCTCCCGATGATGCCTAAACAAAACAGGTTTAGAGAGAAAAGAATGGGGCAATGATCATTATCTTTTTATCTGCTATGCTTGTGGGATACACTTGTAAAATAACTTAGTTGTGCATTTTTTGTTTGGCTTGTAGGGAGGATATTTTAGGTATCTTGTTGACCACATAGGAAACCTTGCTTTTCTGTGTTTTGGTCTGAGATGTTTAGAATGTCTGAACTACATCCTGAATAAAGTATGTATGTTAAGTGTGAACAAGAATAGTCCTATCTGATTGTTGAGTCAAATTCCATCACACTAGGTACAACACCATCCTGGTCCTTTATACCTTGATGCATCGTACCTATGTGTGTTATCAAACATAACGCAATTGACCCTTTGAAAATCCCAATTCCTAGCAATGCAAATCACCATCACCATTCTAACTAACTCATTAATTTTGCAATTCTTCTATCTTCTTTTCACACTAACATGGTATCATAATAGTAATCAAAACATTGCCAATGCATACACCCTACATCTACATGATCATTAGCATAAAAACACATTACATCATATCATTATCTTAAGTTACGAGGAATAATATAAAGCTGTTATTCTAAAACATCTTAAGAAAATTGTTGCATCATACATAATCATTTACATCCATTACCATTAGCATATCATTACATCTATAAAACACAAAATATACAAAAAGAAATGCATCCATTACATACATTGCATCACATAAGCATAAGAATAGAAAACATCTCATGCCATCATACATTTGCATATTATACATCCGCATATCATACATGTGCACCATACATATCATAAAGGGAAAATCACCTCATATATCATCAAAAAATATTGTTATGATACAAATCAGATCATGTGTACATCAAATACATGGTACAATAAGCCCAAAATACTGCAGCCCGTATATCAAAAAAGGAGCAAACTATCCAGGTGATCAAAAAGGGGCTAGCTCTACTAGCTACTGTCCTCCCCATCCTGTCTCTCACCATGAGCCTCTATCGGTCGCCTCCCTGTCTGCTGGGAGAAGTCTAGCACTCTACTGTCTAATGGCACTACCTGTTGGTAGTGTTGCTGATAGTACTCAGCCTCTCTGATGGTCTCTCTATACTCCTGAATGTTAACTGATCGACCCCGAGATGTGGAGGCTGCGCTCTCTAGCTACCGTCATCGGCCAATCTCCTAATCCCTCTCGGATCGTGCCTGATCTTTCTCAGTTGTGACCATAGTAACCTGTTGCTGAGCCTCATCTTGCTCCATTGTCAGAACCTATACCTAACCCTGTAACAGCTGAATCAGTACATCATGGGGACCTGACTGTCCTGCTAGCTATCCACCTAGTTGTCCTGTTGGCTGTCCACCTGGCTGCCCTGCTGGCTATACAACTGGCTACTGTTGTGGGCCTACCTAGGGCTGCCCATCCTATCCTACTACTGGCTGCACTAGTGGTACACCTCCTTGACCTCTGCCTGCTAACCTACCTCTGGGCCTTCGACATGGAAGCACTATCCCAGGAACTGTCATTCTCAATGGCAGACTGAACCATGCCCTATATGCTGGAGTCACGCCTGCATCTACTGGCCGTTGATCATTTGGCCACGGTCGGGCCACCAACTGTCGAAATGAGGAAACTGCCTCGTCTATTGGAATAAGTGGTCCCCATGCGATATCTCTAGTCAAGCGCATGAAGAGTGTCATGTACTTCCCGTCAGGTATATCCTGCACCTCACCGAATTGCCTGGCTACCCTATCAAGAAGGTACCTCTTTATCAGAGTGTGCTCTCGGCCCTGCATAAATCTATCCTAGCAAGGGAAGAAAATCTACTCAACATCATCCATCCATGGACCTATGCCATCCACGACCTCCATACGAACACTTTCATCTCATCTAGAACCTGCCGCCAATGGGCTATGCCATCTATACCCATGTGAGTGAAGCGAATCCTCGCCTCACCATACTGCCACATGACGGAGTCGTCAATAGAACAATCGATGTCACAATCGGGTGAAGCACCAGGATCCGCTCCCAGGCCCAAATATGTAGAAGAGTCAATCCAACCCCAAGAGCCCGACCCTCCAAATAGGCAAACTTATGCAAGTCCCAGTACAAGGAGGCCAATAGTACTGGTCCCCAGGAAAAGCACACTCGATGAGCGCACATCTTTTGCCATGCTAGTCCCCAACCAAGACTGAAGTATCGGCCGCACTGATCAGGAGCCACAAGGCCAAAAATAATGGTGGCCACAATTAGGCTGTAAGTAGGGGCTATACCCCGGTACCTCTCCAAATCTATCTGACCATCACAAAGCATGAGTTCATCCACACCCATGACACTGAAGCAAGCATCCCTACTCTCCTCCAAATCATAAATCACTCACTCTCCATGAATGGGTAGTCACAGGATGCATCAGACATCCTCGAGAGTAATGCTAGCCTCATCGGTAGGAAGATAAAAATACAATGTCTCACTATGCCATCGCTCAGCCAAGGCATGCATCATGCCCAGATGTGCTCAAATAGGAGGAACATAAGCAATGAACCACAAACCTAGCATCCCAAGCTGCTCCTGAAGGAATATGTGCATACCCTGTAGTCTCTCGAGTACTGTGCACCGATGTTCTCTCGAATGAATGACCTCGTGTCTCTCCTACACAAGGAAAAGTGTCGCGTCAGCTTCCCTAGAAAAAATCTATTATCCGTATCGCCTTTCGCTTTTGAAACAACAAAAGCGGTGTTGTTTGCAAAAGCGGCATAGTTTGTAATTTCCCAAATAGCGTCGTGCGGTGGACTTAGATAGCTCAATTTTACAAACTAGCTCGCACGGCGGACTTTGTTAGCAAAAATAGACAAACTGGCCCACACGACGCTCTATGCACAAGCGGCCCTATATAGGACCGCATGACCCTATTTGAAAGTTTTCCGCGGTGCTATATCGCACTGCACCACCTCGATCAAAATTTAAACCTAATTAATGCGCAGATAACGAGAAAAATAAAGGTCGGATAGGGGTACATACCGCAGGTCCTGTGGTGACTAGTCATTGATGTACCCATACCCGCTCCTACACGTGTAGAGGAAGTTGTCATTGCACCATTTTCTCTAAGACTCAGGGCTCAAGTATCAAATTTTTCAAGGTTAAGATTGCAAATGTATTGAAAGTGACCCCTTGAGGTCTATTTAAGCCTAAAAATTAGGGTTTTTTGACCTAATTTGACCTCCTAATAAGGGTTTTGGTCCCCTGAACCCATTTTCATCCAACCGAGAGTCATTCTGCATCCCTTTTGGCATTTTAATCCATTTTTCTAGCATTCTGGGGCATTTCTGGCCTATCGGGCACCTTGTCATCTTTTTCACGAGATCATCCAAAAATTCAAAATTTTCGTTTGATCTCTTGAGGGGGCAGTATCCAACAATATTCTTCCGTTGAGGCAGTAGTGGGGCATCTGAAAAAATTCAAGAAAATCCTGGACCTTTGATCACAGTAGTTTATTCTTTGAATCAATGCAACAAGTACATTGCTTCAAAAAAGGGCAAAATGTAGACATGGAAAATGTACAAGTTTGTTTTGGCACACCTGATCCCAATTTACTGACAACATTTCCTCTTAAAAACCTATTCTCAGCATTTCATCACATTTTATCTATTAATTTAATAAATCATTATTTATTGGATTAAATCTTCCCCTTTCAGTGATTAAATTAATCAATTTAATTTAATTAACCTTACATTCTTGTTTAATTAAATAAATCATTTTATTTAATTAAAATTTCTAAAGTCTTCTTATTAAATAAAATAAATTAAACCTTATTTGATTTAATCCAACATATTCCCTCTAGATTAAATAAATCAAAACATTTATTTCATAAATCATTTCCTCTCAATTCTTGACTTAAAATTAATTCATAAGCTTAAGTCTAAATTGTCACATCACCTAATTCTTCATTAATTTAATCAAAACCATGATCCCTTTCATTAAAATTCTCTAGAGAATGCAAGTTGCACAATAAATCAATTACTTTGGTTTATTTATTCATCTATTTTCCCTCACAAGGCATCAAAAATGAATATTCTCTCATTTGAATTCAAAAAGCCAAGTGGACTTAGTCCTTCCAACAAGGAATTTAAGACCTCTTACATGGCCTTGACCTTGAGCCAAGTGACATTAACTTCATTTCTTTTCCCTCTTCAACAAGTCAACTCACAATTTCAAATTCTAATTTATGCATTTATCATGCATATTGGCCAAAATGTGCTCATTCCTCCTCCAACCACATGTGGACAAGTGGCACAATGCCATTGGATTATCCTTTGTCCCACATTGCTCAATCTTGCTCACCTCTTCCAAATTGAAGTCTATAAATTGGAAACTTCTCTCCTCACTTCTCATCCACAATCTTCATGCAAAGTTACTCTCTTCAATTGAGAACTAATTTTTCTCATTTCATCCAAGCACTCATCTCATTTTCACATTCGCACCAAGGTTATGCTCAAATCTCTTTGGATATTTAACCATTTCTAGATCATCTTCAATGCAACCAAGGAATTGGGAAAGGGCCAATTGCAAAACTCCATTGGCACCAATTCCCCCATGGGATCATCAATCTATTGGCTAAATTATGATTTGTTTTTATGATTATTTGAGTTTTTGTTCTTCATTTCCTAATAGTAGTTTAAATAGGTGGATTTCATGGGGAATCTCTCATGCTTGTGTACATGCATATGATCTAACAACTAACCATGTTTTTTGTGTTTTGTTGTTCTTGTGCATTTGCAGGTTTAGGGGTTCACATTTTGGCGCTAGGAGGGCTTGAAATCAAAAATTAATCATGTTTTTCAAAAATTCCGTAGTTTTTTGACTTTTTTTTTGCAGATACAGGAAACTCAACCGTACGGTGCTATATCGAGCCTCTTTCAGCACTGCGGCACAATACTTCATTGCTTTTAGAGACGTGGCACCATATTGACCCGCACTTAGTTCCCTAAATTTTCCACGTATCTCGCCCGCCTATCTTTTTTTTTTTAAATTCCTAACTTCGTCGCGCCCACCCCCGCGGTGCAATACTCCACCGCCTTCATCACCATAGTGCTGTATCGCACTGCGCTTTCTCCAAACTCCGCCGCTCCATCCCTCCCACCTAAAATATTTTAAATTTCCAAACTAAGCCACCCCCAAACTGCGTCGCTTACCTCTGTTGTGCCGCTTTTGCACTCTCTGTCTCTGTAGAGCGCCTCCCAAAGTCAACCGTGAGGTGGTATATAGCGTTGCTTTTTCCAAACTCTGCCGCTTTTGCAAACTCCGCCGCAGGAAAACATTGAAGTTTTAAAATGACATGTACTTTTTTAATTTAAGATTTTTTTAATCTTTAATCTGGTTTTCTATCTTTATTGCTCTTTGGTTTTCTGTCATTTTGCAGGTTGGAGCAAAGGAAGAAGTTTATCATGATATCATGTTCACCAACCCAAAGTGTTTTTAAACACTAAAGTTTTCTTTAACACTCTTTAAAAAAAAAATTTAAACATCTTTGACCTTAGGAATACTAAATTCGGGTTGGATTAAAAAGAACAAGCAATTTTATTTTTTATGGCACCATGCTTTTTATGTTGTAAAATTTCTTTTTAAACACTAAAGTGTTTTTCAACACTCTTTAAAGAATTTGATAAGTTCATTGATCTTAGGACACTAAATTTCCATTGGGTTCTAAAATAAACAAAATCAAATTTCTTTTCAAAAGTTGCCAAAGGGCTAAAAAGAACTTTAGACAAACATACTAGATTTTGTTTAAAGGGTTAAAAATTGAATAAGACAATCTCACATTTCATTTGGTGCTTAAAAAGAATTCATCATTGCTTTGAGGTCTAAAATGAACAAGTGTTTTCAATGTTTTGCAATCCTTTTCACAAGTTAATATCATTTAAAATGTGTATGCGTTTCTCTCGCACTTCATTGCGATCTTGAGAATCAAAAACATTTTTTGTGATATTAGGTTGTTAAAAATATTACATCCACATTTCAATTTGGGAACTTAACAAATGAAAAAAACATTCGAGTGTGAATAGATTTATTGCGAGTGTTCTCCTTTTGTTTTTAAACAAAGGTTGATCGAACTACGAATATGTTTGTTCACTATTGTTTATCTTAGAGGGCCTGCCTTGTGGGAAAAAGTACTCACCCAAGGGAACGACCCAACCGGGAACACGCTAAAGGCAAGCGACTTCCAACTGGTATATAAGTATGGATTCTTGAGGAAAGTTCAAGAATCATGAGGATTATTCTGACGAGATAGATAGCAATGGACTCTTGCCGATGTTGGATAATCCCCCACGAACGGAATGCTCGCATTATAACCCTTTGTTTAGAAAAAGGCCAAAACCTTTTCTATCTTGTTGGTGCAAAAGGTCATATCCTTTGAAGCCACCCCATGTTATACATGTGGTTTTGTTGTGGAAATGGAAAGTATGCCGTGGGAGATTCATGGATACTAATGCTTGGCTGACCCGAGAAGTGTGTGTCGTGGAGGGGAGCTAGTGTGGTCAACTATTTAGCCATTCACACAAGATATGCACAACTGGATTCATCCAAGTGGGAACCCAACAAGATATTGCCTCATCATCCTAGGATTGTAAAAGTGCTTGAAAGAAAAGAACGCATTGCTCGATTCTAAAAAAAAAAAAAAAAATGTTTTCGCAAGACCTTCAAATTTCAAACCCCTTTTGGAGGACAAATACCTTTGACGAGTTTAAAGCACTCTTGCTTTGCCTAGGGATTCTATCCCTAGAGGTTTCTAAGTGCTTGGATTCTATCATCATTTATCTTCAAAAAGGTTAAACATAGGTAACTTTTTCCCTATTTTCCTCGATTTCCACACAATGGACCTTGTGGGATGAGAAAGAAAGTGGGACACTAGATATATAGTTTGAAACCTAAGCAAGCAAGTATCTTTGATAAAAATAAATTCATTAAACCAAGATAAAGGGACAAACTCAACTTCATGTGTGTTGTTTCCAATGATTTCCCGCAAGATCAAAATCCTGAAACCAAAGTTCAAGAAGATTAGCCTAAAAACCCGTGAGCAACACCTTGAGATGCTCCTTGAAGTAAGAGAGAGACTTGTATACACCTTCTACAAAAAAGCCTCAAGGAATAATGCAACGTTGTATGCATTTTATTGTTAACAAAATCCCAAATTTTTGAAAGGTTTGCTTTTCTCCCATAGGAAGTCTAGCATGTTCTTTAATACCGAGGTTTTGTAGAGAGAGAGTCATGTCTAGGTTAAGGTTCAAAGATCAAATTCGTCATCCTCATCCATTCCTCCATCAACTAAATCTGATTTCATCAACAAACCTTTTGTGAACTCTAGAAAAATTTCTCATTCTAAACTTAAAGGGCTAAACCAACACCACCCTACCTTGGCTTAACACACCGAGCCAAAATAGTCGAACCTTTGGATGAATTTACCTTTAGGATAACACAACTTCCTAAGGTCTATTAGTTCAAAATTACATTGGATTAACACACTTAACCAATTCATCCAATTGTGCAAGTTCCCCTAGGACAACGCAATTTCCTAGGGAATACAACTTCAGTGCAATCCTGTTTGACTTAACGCATCTAGTGAAATTATCACAATCAATCTAAAGCCCTTACAAGTTTAAGCATATACCTTCAAAATTTCTCCAGAAGGTTTGATTCACTCATTCCATCCGTTTATCCCATCACTATTGCCACCATGTTTGATCATTTAACTTCCCTAGTTCTTCTCTTTTGGGCCTAAAAAGTTAGGATCAAACAATCCCTTTTTTTTATGGTCCAAACAAGATCTCAATACAAGAAGAACATGGAGAATATCAGAGAAATATCAACTTTTGTGGACATGAGTTAGTTAAACTCCAAAATAAATCTAGCAGGATCAAGAAATCCCCCAAGTAACTCTCCTTTATCATCACAAAATCCTCAAGAGGAGAGTCATCAAGAGGACATCATGAATGAAGACATGGGGATGACACAATCTAAAATGATAAAAATGGTTCAAAATCTAGAGAACCACAAAATTAAGAGTCAAAAATATAGATGCACATGGTCAAAAAATATAGAACCACAAAATTAAGAGTCAAAAATATAGATGCAACATAGATCATTTGACTATGCTGCACATGTTTTTAAGGAGTTAAAAACATTAGCCTAAAAACCCGCGAGTAATGCCTTGAGATGCTCCTTGAGGTAAGAGAGAGACTTGTATAGAACTTCTACAAAAAAGCCTCAAGGAATAATGCAACGTTGTATGCATTTTATTGTTAACAAAATCCCAAATTTTTGAAAGGTTTGCTTTTCTCCCGTAGGAAGTCTAGCATGTTCTTCAATACCGAGGTTTTGTAGAGAGAGAGTCATGTCTAGGTTAAGGTTCAAAGATCAAATTCGTCATCCTCATCCATTCCTCCATCAACAAAATCTCATTTCATCAACAAACCTTTTGTGAACTCTAGAAAAATTTCTCATTCTAAACTTAAAGGGCTAAACCAACACCACCCTACCTTGGCTTAGCACACCTAGCCAAAATAGTCAAACCTTTGGATGAATTTACCTTTAGGATAACACAACTTCCTAAGGTCTATTAGTTCAAAATTACATTGGCCTAACACACTTAACCAATTCATCCACTTGTGCAAGTTCCCCTAGGATAATGCAACTTCCTAGGGAATACAACTTTAGTGCAATCCTGTTTGGCTTAACGCATCTAGTGAAATTATCACAATCAATCTAAAGCCCTTACAAGTTTAAGCATATACCTTCAAAATTTCTCCAAAAGGTTTCATTCACTCATTCCATCCATTTATCCCATCACTATTGCCACCAATTTTGATCATTTAAATTCCCTAGTTCTTCTCTTTTGGGCCTAAAAAGTTAGGATCAAATAATCCCTATTTTTTATGGTCCAAACAAGATCTCAATGCAAGAAGAACATGGAGAATATCAGAGAAATATCAACTTTTGTGGACATGAGTTAGTTAATCTCCAAAATAAATCTAGCGGGATCAAGAAATCCCCTAAGTAACTCTCCTTTATCATCACAAAATCCTCAAGAGGAGAGTCATCAAGAGGACATCATGAATGAAGACATGGGGATGACACAATCTGAAATGATAAAAATGGTTCAAAATCTAGAGAACCACAAAATTGTCAGTGCCATGTTCAAATACTTAAATACGCTAGTAGAGGGAGGGGTCCAGTTCCCTTCTGAACTTGATGCAAGCACTAGTACAGATGTACCTCTTACAAATGCATCCTCGATGTCAAATGTCAATCAAGAAATACCTCACACCACATCGACCATCACACCAACCTCGCCGAATGTAAACAAGGGGAGTGCCATGTTCCAAGAATTGAAAAGGCATCACCTTGTGGCTAACAAAGAGGAAGTTGTCACTCCCACGCCGAGTACTCCTGTCCCAGAAAATCCATCCCACCCATACGTTCCACTCACCTTCCATAACCACGCTGGCTCATCTTCATTCCGTGCAACACCAGCCTGCCAATCAAACATACAAACTTCTCTACCACTTGGAGAAGGGGGTTTGTTTGGAACGACTAATGTTGCTAATCCTTTTTTCCAAAGTAACATCCCATCTCTTCCCCCATTTCCATTCACAAACACATCACCTCTCGGATTGGATTTTTCTCCTCTCAACATCGATGGTTTCTCGGAACCGAGCAATCTGAACTAGGTTTTTATGTTAAGTTTTCTTGTTTCAGTATTTTTGTTTTATTTTGATGTTTTGTTTCACTTTCTTCTTTTTTGGCGGAACCGAACCCAAAATGGGAACCAAGTTGGAAAGTTAGAAAAGTTTTTGAAACATTTTCCATTTCGATTCCGCTCTCACCTTGGTCGTTGAATTTAGTGAGGTCGCACAACAATAATGTGCCAGTTCCCTCTATAGTTCTGACTCTGCTCTACCACATTTATGGCATTAATTATAGGTGCCATGCATGCATGAAACTCCAAGTTTTTACCTTAAATTAGGGATTAACAGGTAGTTATCATCATTATTGTTAAGAGATCAAAGAGTGAACCGAAGTTGCAGTGGAGACTTTGTGCGAGTGATTCGATTGAGAGAGACAATTACGTGTGGATTTCTTCAAGGAACTAACCTATTTATTTGTATTCGAGGTAGGGTTTTGTATTCTCCTCTTTCGTTGTATTTCACATTTTCCATTTTTGTTCATTTTAGATTGTTTGGCTTCGAGCGTATTTGTGTTTCTTTGTTCTGCAGTGAGTTCGTATGATTTGTTTTTCTTTCTCTTTTTTTTTTCTTGTTTTGTTTTGATTTTCTAGTGTTTGTTTTCTTGTTTTGTTTTTTTTTCTTCACGGTTGTTTTCACGTTTTAATCATGACTATATCGTGATGCCCTAGTTTTTTAAAATGCATAGGTTTGTTAAATATGATGCCCTAAATAGTACTGTCATCTCTCGGTCATATGGGGATGGTCTTATTAGGTTATTTTTAAGCCCCTTTCATTTTGGTAGGATTTAATCCTTAAATCATGAAATTATTTATTGACTGTCAAAATCACTTATGATGTCATGGATATTTTTAAGCGAAAGCGGGATCGAAATTGATTTAGACTTTGAACCGAGTTTTGTAATAAGTATCGATTCCATTTTCCATCCCATCTCTGACTCCGATTATAGTTAGAAGCAGGGTTTGAAAATGATGATAAACTAGGCGGAAGCGGAACTAGAACTGAATGTGAAATTAGAAAATCTTCATGAAACCAAAATAGTTTCCATTCCGATTCTAATTTTGGTTACCATTACAATTCCGACTCCGATCCCACTTGTTATTACTGTAATCTCAATAATGGTTTTTGGCTCCGATCCTGACAATGTTTTGAAAGAGACTATTTAGAATGTTTTATGCTTGGTTCCACCCCTGATATATATGAAGGGTAAGATTTTAAAGCGTATTTTGTGATATTTATTCAAGGATCTAATTAGAGGTTTTTTTATAGGAAGCTAAAGAATTTCAGGAGTATCAAGAGAAGCTTCCCAAAGGAATCGGCCTGCAAAAACTTCAAAGGCAACAACTAAGCCTAAGAAGATTAAGCTAGAGCAACTATCTTATACCTTGAGGTATAACCATAGGGGTCCTATTGTCACTGCAAGCAAAGTGGAATATGATTGGTCTGACATAACTGACACCAATCTAGGCTCATTCAATTTTGGGGAGTTATATTCAGAAACAATCACTGAGGATGTAACAGGGAGAACTGAAAGAATAGTTGAGTCTGGCCTGGCTCACATCATTGTATTTCCTCTATCTATCTAGTGCCTGGAGTTGATTATGACAACAATAGGAGCTTACACTCCAGCCACTAGGCAATGTATGGATTCACAAGATAATGTTATCATTGATTTAACTCCTCAAATGTTTCAACACATTTTTAGTGTCCTTGATCCAAAGAACCTGGTACAATTAAATATGGCAGATGCTTTAAGTCTATAAAGAAAATACAAGGAGGCTAACAAGGCTCACTTGAACAAGAAGTGGTTGAGGATAGAGAAGAAGTCTCTGACCAAGCTCCATGATCAACCAAAGAGGACAAAATTCTACAAAGAAGTATCAGACCTAATAATGATGTTGTCTAGAGCCTTTGGGAAGAGGGATGCATTTCATTTTAAGGAATGGATGTTTCCCTTCATTTAGACAATATTTAATGGCAAGGAATAGTTTGATTGGCCAATGATTTTCTCTGATACTATTCATGACCAGTTAACTAGAATAAGGGAAACGAAGAGATTTTTCATGACTTCTTATGTTGTCTATGCAACAGCTATAGGAGGTATCTTTCCAGGTTTGAATAGAGTGGGAATATTGGGAGAGGCTGATGGACAAAGGATAGTATGGGATCATTATGACCAACTATCTCTATAAGTTTTAGAAACATAATTTAGAAGATTTAATGATGCATTCTTATATGTAATCATTAACCAGCTTAATGGAGATGCAGGATACAGATTGAGCCAGGAAGTTATGGCCTTTATCACAGAATGGGGATGTTGGTATATCCAATAACCCAAGTTCACTTATTTCAGGCTGGCTGGACTTGAAGGTCATCCCCACTTACTTCCAAGGTGTTGCAGCAATAGGATGGTTCTGATGGAGTTTGTCTATCAAGCTCTAGGTGTCAATGCATAATTTGGGTTAAAGCACAAGACAAGTTATCATAAGTTTCCCATGCAATTAGGTGAATACAACTATCCGCACCTTATGGGAGCTAAGGTAGTTTGCAGTGAATTGATACATTTGAAGCTAGGTTTGTACACTGCTCGAAAGCACTTTGATCCAAAAAAGAAAATGAATGTATTGCTGCCTACGGTTTTTGATGAACATTTCAACCTATTAGAGGATTTCTGGAGTGATCTTCAAGATGAGTATGACCTCAGGAAAAGGAATTATGAGAGGCTGCCCATTTCAATCATGGTAGAATTTGGGATCAAAGATGACATCCCCGATACATTAGTAGATGATGGAGTTGTGTTAGATCCATCATATGAGGCACTAAATATTGGCACCAAAAGTTTGGATCCAGTGGATTGGGATGGTGAGGAGACCATTGATATCAAGCAAATAGGGAGATTAGTCTTGGATAAGAGTATCCACTGGGCTATTTTAAGAAGCAAAACTCCTTAGGGACCAGCTCCTAAAAAAGGGAAGGGATATAAAATAATCAAGAGGAAATTTCCTTCCAAGGAGCCTTTGGAGTTCTTCCCTCCTGACATTGAAGAGATCGAGCTTGAAGCCTCTACCCAAGATTTACCTAGAGTGGAAGAGGAGGATGCCCAAATAGGACTAGTGGTTTCAACACCAGCAATAGGTGATTCATCTATTCAAGTCCCTCCTACAAAGCAACCAAGTGGTGAGATGCTTGAAGGAACTCTTCATGGTATATCTAAGGCACTAAAGGTAAAAGGAGTAGACCTGGAGATTCATGAGGTTGAAACAAATTCTGATGAGACCTTATCAAAGAAAGATGCACAAGGAAAGATGCCTCTAGAAGAGGAAATTGAATATATTTTGACTGAGGAAGATCAATGGGCCCTGTTTGAGGAAGCAAAGAAAGCCTCGGATGATCAAACACATGCAAAGGCAATGGAGAAGCAAAAGGCAATTGATGCTAAGGAACAAGCTGATGCCTTACTCCAACAACAACAAGTAGAAGCCAAACAAAAAGCTAATGAAATGGAAAAACAACGAAGGAAAAAGGAGCAGGAGCTCATGATCAAAGAAGAGAATGATAAGTTGGAGTTAGTACAAAAAATTCATGATCTAGAGGAGGAAAAGGCAAAGCAATGAAGGGAAAGAGAAGTCATTGTAGCCAAATTGAAGCTAGTTGAAGAGGCCTATAAAAAGAAAGAGGAAGCCGAATGTGTGCAAAAAGAGAAAGATGCTGAAGAGCTGACCAAACAGCTGCAAAAAGAAAAGGAAGATGCAGATAGACTTAAGGCATTGGAGGAAGAGAGAAACCGAGAAATTGAGAAGAAAATATTAGAAGAAGAAAAGTTAAAAAAGGAAGAAGACAAGAGGATACAGGAACAAAAGGAAAGGGAGGAGCCTGAAAATCTTGCACAGACAAATGTAGACCAAGAACAACAAGAGGTACAAGAGGTTGATTCTCAACCTAAAGTAAATGTGCAACAACCCTCTACTACTACTGTTGCTTCTTCTTCAATTATAATGACCACTACTCCAAGTGCTCCCACTTGGTTGAAATTGGATCTTCAAAAGAAATTAGTGACACCCTCACAACCTCTCAATTGGGATGATATGATGAAGGAAATTGAAAAGGAAAGGTCCAAGAAGAAGGCCAAGATCTTATATCCCACTAGACTCACCTGCGGAGGAGAAATTATTGCTGAATGTGCAATACCGATGGTGGACAAGGATGTGAGGGACATGCAACTAACTGATTATCAGTTGGGCACGGTTAACTTGGGGAGAACCACAAGAGATCAACATATGAACTTGATAAATGTGGTAGCTTCATCAACTAAATCAAGAATGATGAAGGATAAACATAAAAAGGATGAGCTTAAGGCTCAATTAGATCAATTGCATAATTTCTTGAAGAGTGTTTCTGCTTCGAGGTCACAAAAAATTGCCACCATTGAGACACCAATTTTACTTAGCAAGAAAGAGGTGGATGACTTGGTGCAGGTAAGGAGTAAGGTAGAGATGTTGGATAGATGGACTGATAAACTAAATCAAGAAATAGGTGAGGTGTTGGACAATAGTTTTGAGGTTCACAAGATGACAAAGGAGTTAATATAAGAGATGAATCAGTATGTCAAAGTATTTGGAGAACATGAGGAGTATAAAGGATATAGCCAGAGGCTAAAGGAGGTTAATAAATTGCCGAAGTCCACTCTTCTAGAACAATCAATACTTGAAGAGGACAAAAAATATTTCTTGGAAAAGACCTCCAACATAGTTCAGTTTAGATTTGACTTTTTATACAAGCATAAAAATGAAGTTCAAGATTCTGTCAAGGATCTGAATGAATAGTTTGAAGAGTTAGAAGAAGTTATTTCTATTATTATAAATGTTGATATACCGATAAAGGAGGACCTATCTTTGAGCCGAATAAAAGAGAAATGGGATGATAGGTTTAAACAGGTCATGGAAAAATGAGATGATGGAGAAGATCTGTTGTTAGATTGGTTAATGGATATTAAAGAAGAAGTAAGGGCTGCTAAGAGAGAGTTAACAAAGCTAAAAGACATGAGAGGATTTTCTGTTGCGGAGTTAGAAAGGAGCAAGTTTGAAGACAATTGGGTTGATGGGCCGGATTTGGACATGCTTCAACAAGTCTTCTCTAGTTATGATGAGTACATTACAGAGCAAGCTTCACATGCATAATTGATAATCTTATGTATGCGAAGGTTTTCTTTTCTCCTCTGCATACATAAATGGTAGTTTGTAGGTGCATGGCTTTCTTTTCTCCTCTATCTTCTTTTCTGCAGTTTAACTAAATGATCAAGGTGGAAACTAGAGATCAAATTGATCTGAGTTTCCAAGAAGACATAAATTCCTAAAAAGGTGGATAGAGCTAAGATAGAAAGGACTTCGAATTTTTGTACATCTATAAATAGGGCATCATATTGTAAGGGTCGACTGATGAGAATAAGATTAGCCACCTGATAGTAGGAGATATAATTTTTCATAGTTTTTACAAAGATACTTTGTTACTTTATTTATAGTTGAATATAAATACAGGTTTTGACGCAATATGGTGTTGTAATTAAGTTTTATTGGATAAAGTTGATGAATTATAGTCCATCTATATGCTAGTGATTGTGCTAAAGCATAAGTGTTTATTTTGTGATGAAAATCCTTAGAAGGAACCAGATTTAAGGATTATTTCATTAGATTATCTATGAATTGAATTTATTGAAAGTCTGTTGATCTATGATCTTGGCAATGAATGAGAGTGTGTTATTTTATCTTTGAAATATTTATGATGTGTGATTGTGATGTTAAATTAAGCACCTTAGATGCATGCAATAGTATGGACTATTCTTTAAATTGCATCATGCTATGGTTTTCTTGATTTGTTGGAAGAACATTCGTTGTTGAAGATATATGTCCAGATACTTTATAATTTTTATTCATGTTTTACTGATGTACGCCTTGGTCTATCTTTTTCTTTTATTTAAAACCCCCTTTTCATTAGGAATAGTTCAATGAATAATTCATTGCTTGTATTCTTTATTACCAACAAATGCCCCTTGAATATTATAGTTGCATGGACCAACTGAGTGACACCAAACAATTGAGAACCAACTACTAGGACCTTGGGAGTTAGACTACTATATGTTGTCTTTCTTTTCTAGGAGAAATAGAGTAGAGATATTCTGTTTAACATTGTTTGTGTCATTTCACCATCAACAAGTCTGGTGCTAGAAGGAGGTCCATAGGAACAAGCTGACTCACATTGGGTCATTCTCACCAGAGAAATATGAGAGGATTCTCGGATACTCTATTAATCCTGAACCATTAGAAGAACTCCAAACCCCGGTTAGACCTAGACCCCATGCTCGTAGAATATTGATATCTACATTGCCATTGCCACTTACTCCACCTGGATTTCAACCAAATCCACCTACACCACCACCAGTTTAACCTAAATCACCACCACTGGCTCAACCAGTATCGCCTCCACCTGTTAGGCCAGTATCACCACCAATCCGACCTATATCACCACCTGCTCAACCAATCCTACCCATGGCTTATTTTGTGAATAACCCCTTTTCATTAGGAATAGTTTAATGAATAATTCATTTCTTGCATTCCTTATTACCGAAAAATTCCCCTTGAATCTTATAGTTACATCGACCGATTGAGTGACACTAGACAGTTGAGAACCAACTACTAGGACCTTGGGATTTAGGCTACTATATGTTGTCTTTCTTTTTCAGGAGAAATAGAGTAGAGATATTTTGTTTAATGTTGATTGGGTCATTTTCACCATCAACACTACCAACAACAAACAACCAAAAGTGTGGACTAGGAAGGCATCTACATAATAAAAATCTTCACAACCATAGAACAACATTACTAAATCTATCAAAGCAAAACTGAAATTAATTGAAACAACAAAGTAAATCTAACTAAATCATCTAACTATGAGAGATGAACCATGAAACATGCAAATAAACTTAGAAATGCACCAAAGTCAATGTATTTCCATTAAAATTTCTGTAGTATGTCATTACAAAAACTCAACTCTCTCTTGAAAATGAGAGGAGACCCCCTATTTATAGTGTCCAAAAAGTAGAATGAATGGCCAAGATTGCTTTACATTGTGTGGCAAAGATTCACTATAAAATAGGGTTCCACCTACCCCATAATATATTACATTTTAAATTACATTTTTGTCCTTATCCCTATTTTGTCCTCTAGTGGCAACATTGTAGTATTTTGTCTTTTTGCTGCAACTATTCTATAAGGAAATCTTCACCAATAATAGGGTTTCCTTCCCACTTCTTCAAAGCAGCATACTCCATGAATTTTAGAATCACCAGCTCGAGTTTATCAACTTCTATGATTTCAGATCGCAACACTTGGTAACTCCATTCTTTGGATCTATCGGAAAGCTTTTCCCAATCTTCGTCATACTTGGAAGCATGGTCCTTGTACAACTCAGACTAGGCAAAGGCTCGAGCAAAAAAAACCATGAAATCAATGGTGATCTCATCCAACATCCCGTCCTCCATTTTTTTTGGAAATGAGGATTTATCTTCTCTGGATCAACTTGTACGATAGACATGTCATATTCCATCATTAGCTTTAGGTACCAAAGGCAATCTTCTCTAACTTCCTTGGACCACTCAATGTTTGGATCCACTTTATCAAGCACCTACTCCAACCTTTCCTTTTGATTGTCAAAATGTCACTTCCATACATCCATTTTCCAATGATCATCTTTCTTGAATGCAAGCTCCTTTTCTCGAGTCGTACTTGGCAGTTTGAGGATGGCCTCAATTTTTGGGTAAGTGGACCCATATATCCTCGGGAAGTCTATATAGAACTTCTTTTCTCCCTCAAGAGACTTCTATAAATCTAGGAACTTCTTTGTTGTCCTGACAACATGACTAATGCCCATGTTTCCAATATACAAAACTTGTCCGTTTCAATTCTCCGTGGTCTTATCCAAGTTCTTTCTTCTTTCAAGCTTATCTATTTTCTCCTTGGCCAACAATTGTGGCAGGGCCAAAGATGTCATAGGCTATTCTTTTGTTGATGACCACTATTGTATGTAAGCTATTATATCAGTCACTTGGGCCTTGAGTTCTTCCTTCAAAAATTTATCTTGCTATATTAGATGCACCCTCGTGGTGAAAAACTTCTAAAGGTGATCTGCTTTTTGTTCTCTAGTGGCCATCCCCAAGTTGATGGTGGAGATTTTGTAGCTTATTCTTTGTTCTCCCACCATTGGCATGGCTACTTGTAGTATTCTAGATCTAGAGGCATCCATTGTCACCTTTGATATGATTTTAGGCTTTTTCTCCTTCTTGATGTTAACGTGAGCTCAGACCAATATAGCCTCCAACCTCGTTTTTGGGTCCTTTGGAACAAGAGTTTTCTTCTCCAACTGATTTTCTAACCAATCAGGCATTGAGGACCTTTCTTTGGGTGATTCCTGGTCACCTTCCTTTTCATCTTTCCCGATTTCACCATCTTTATCATTTAGAGCTTCTTGCTATATCCTTGGTGGGGAGTGCTATCTCTTAAGAGCACATTTGCTCTTTCTAAGACCTAATATTTGGCCTCCCTAGGGTATGTTTCTCTACCCTACTCAAGGATCACTCCTAGGACCCCTATTCCCTTATAGTACTCTCCACCAACTTCAAACATTCACCTTTGCTCTCAAATCACCATGAGCTCCCATGGGCTCAATTTTTCTACAAAGTTCCCAAACCATTCTTGGGACTAGGAATAGATCTTCCTACTACTCCTTGTTTGGTTTTTCTCCATTCTGATCCATCTTGGTGGATCCCTTCTTCATTTTGCTATCGAATTTAAGAAACTTAGTTTTTAGGCCTTGTAGCCTTTTTGGTCAATTAGGCCTCCAAAACCCAGTGTTCTTGGAATAACGCCTAAAATTCCTTAAAAAACCCCCAAAATCTTTAGGGATTCCTTCTCTAGACCTCCTTGATGTCCGTACATAGGCCTTTCACCAAACCCCCCATATTGTTAAGGGTTTCTAGGGTTTATGACACTGTCTGACCTCTTTCACTTCTTTGAATGCCTTAATGGTCTCCTTTGCACTTCTCCTTGCATACAAATATCCAAGAAACATGCCCCTACACCACGGATTGGCACAAACCAATCCATTTAGCAAGTCTTCTTGCTGTTGTTATGTCCAAGCACCTAGCTAGAATGCCCCTGCACTCGCCTAGAGATTGATGGTTACATCAAATCTCCTGCACACAAAGACTCCAAAAGCTATGTTTACACTATGTACATAGTCCCCTACTTGATTCCAAGTGGCCATGGAAGCTTTTCCATGGGAAGTCAAGTGGGGATCATTGTTTACAAAACTGTCCCTGAACCGGGCAGTGAAATCAAGAATCAAAAGAATTTGCAAAACCTTAACCAGTCAAACTAAATGACTAAACCAATGCTGCACAAGGCAGGAATAGGTCACAAATGAAAGAATCAATGCATAAGTTTAGTCCTTTCAATCCATTAATTGACTAGATGAAGGCTTTGTCACAGAAATCCAAACAAACTTGCTCTTTTCCAAGTCACAATCTCTTCTTCCCAAATCTCAGTCCATACATTAGCTTCCCCACATGTCATATTAGGGTTTTGCTAACCTTATATACCTTATTTCCACATGTTAGGACCCTTAGGTCGGGATTAGAACATCATTAATGCCATTTTCAAACTTTTACTACAAATTGCCAAGACTTGCCTAATCTCCTCATTAAGACTTCCCCAAACCTCAAGGCTCTAAACTAACCTAACTTTGTCACAACACACACATCAATTCAACCTTGGGACTTTATAACCTAGTCCTTATTACCTTGGTGGTTGGATAGAACCACCTACAAGCCAAAATTTACAAAGATCTCTCCAAAAAACCTTAAGGTGCTCCTGCACCATTCTCCCCCTGCAACAAAGAAGTTAAGGAACATGTGGTGTTAAGAAATTCTCACTGATACCATGCTTCTTGAAATCAATCTCTGCTATCCAAGTAGCCTCTAACTCTAGTTGGTGTCTCCACTTCACTAGGTGCTCCATGTATGTCTTGTGCCTAGTCTTCTTCTTCACCTTGAATCCAAAATCTTGTCAACCTATGGTCTGATCGGATCAAGTACCTTGAGTCCTTCCACATCCCTACTCACCTCAGCACTGTACTGTTCCTCATCCATTTATGGTCCTTTATACTTCACCAAGTCATTCACATTGAAGATAGGCGAAATGGACATCTCCTTGGGTAACTCCACCTTATATGAATTTGATCCATACTTAGCCAACACTTTACATGGCGCTATCCTTTTCATCTGCAACTTACTTGGTATGCCTTTCTATATTCTTTCCTTGTTCAAGTATACCATCACCAAATCACCTATTTCAAATTGTAGATCTCTCTTCCCTTCATCTCTTTTAGCATTCAACTTCTGGTTAGCCTCCATTAATGTCTTCTTTACCTACTCATGAACCTCTCTCATTGACTAAGCAAAATCATTAGCATGTCCACTGATTCCTTCATAACCTTTTAGGTCTCTCAGCTCAAGTACACCTCTTGGATGTAACCCATATACAATTTCAAATGGACTCTTACCACTAGACCTATTTGTGCTATCATTATAGGAAAATTCTGCCTGTGAAATGACTTGTTCCCATCCTTGTCCATACTCCTTAGTTAGACACCTCAACAAGTTACCAAGTACCCTATTTATCACCTTTGTCTGTCCATCCGTTTGAGGATGATATGCTGAACTATGAGACAAGTTGGTTCATAACCTCCTCCAAAGAGTTTTCTAAAACATTCCCATAAACTTCACATCTCTGTCTGCAACTATTCTCTTTGGCATCCCATGTATCCTTACTACCTCCTTGAAGAATAGGTGTGAAATTTGACTTGCATCATGTGTTGTTTTGCATGGGATGAAATGGCTCATCTTGTTGAATCTGTCCACTACCACAAACACACTATCAAAACCAGTCAGTGTCCTAGGTAGCCCTACTATGAAGTCCATGCTTATGCATTCCCATGGTCTATTTGGGATGGTTAATGGCTGATAAAGACCTGCATTTTTTGATGTTCCCTTTTCCTTTCGACACATTCCACATTACTCCACATACCTTCTTACATCTCTTTGCATCTTAGGCCACCAATAGAACCTCTCCACTAAGTCTAGGGTCTTGTTCAATCCAAAGTGTCCACTCAAACTGCCATTGTGCTTTTCTTGGATAAGATTCTCCCTCATGGAACCTCTTGGAACACATAATTGTTTCCCTCTAAACAATAGACCATTCTGCAAAGTATAATCTGCATATTCACTGTGAAAATGGTTTTCAAAATCAATACATACCTTGTAGATCACTGAGAAATCAGAATCTCCTTCATATAGTTCTTTGAATCCTTCAACCCTTGTGCTCTATAGTTGTATCTCTTGAATGGTAATCAATATCCTACTAAGGGCATTTTCAACCTTGTTGTTAACCCCTTTCCTGTGCTTGATAGTAAAGGTGTATGACTATGAAAACTCCATCCATTTGATGTGCCTCAAACTAAGCTTCTCTTGAGTATTGATGTAGCTTAAGGCCTGATTGTCAGTGTATACCACAAATTATTTGGGCAATAGGTAGTGCCTCCACTTTTTAAGAAATTTTACTAAAGCATACAACTCTAAGTCATAGGATGAGTACCTAGACTTTACTTCATTTAGCCTTTCACTAAAGAATGCCACTGGCCTGCCTTCTTGGCTTAGGACTGCACCCATTGCTTGTTGCTTGCATCACATTCCATTATGAATGGTTTGTCAAAACTTGGTAAAACTAGGATTGGTTGGGTAGCTATCTCCCTCTTCAATGTTTCAAATCCTTCATTGGCTTCTTTTGTCCACACAAACTTTGTTTTCAATCCTCCTTTGATGGTGTCAAGGACTGGTGCACAGATTTCACTAAACCTTCTAAAAAACTTCCTATAGAATTGAGAGAATCCATGGAAATTCCTAACTTTAGTCCCTGTCTTGGGAGTAGGCCAACTAAGAATGGCTTCAACCTTGCTCTTGTACATCTTCAAGTTCCCTTTTGATACTACAAATCCTAGGTAGACTAGCTCTTGCTTCATAAAATCACTCTTCTCAAGATTTATGGTAGCTTCTCCTCTTGAAGTTTCTTCAACACAAGTTCTAGGTGCTTCATATGTTCTTCTTTTGTTTTGCTAAAGATGAGGATATCATCTAAGTTGAATACCACAAAGACTCCTATATATTCCTTCAAGACCTCATTCATCACCCTCATAAAAGTGCTAGGTGCATTTGTAAGCCCAAATGGCATTAATAACCACTCATATAAGTCCTCTATGGTTTTAAAAGATTATTTTCATTCATCTCCCTCTTTCATCCTAATCTGATAGTAGCCACTTTTCAAATTAATCTTGGAGTAGTACTTAGCACCCCCTAAATAGTCCATTAAGTCTTCTATCCTAGGAATAGGAAACCTATATCTAATGGTTATCCTATTTATGGCCCTAGAATCAATGCACATTCTCCACTTATCTCCCTTCTTAGGTGCCAACACCACTGGAAGAACACATGGTCTTATGCTTTTTTTGATCAACCCTTGGTCCAAAAGCTCCTAAACTTGCCTCTCTATCTCCTTGTTCTACTCTGGTGTCATCTTTTATGCAGTGTTGTTAGGAAATGTTTCTCTTGGCACAAAGTCTATTTGATGACTGATTGCCCTCTCAGGTGGTAGTGTAGCTAGTGTGCCTTCACAAATGATATCCCTGAACTGGTCCAACAGTTGCTTCACTTCTACTGTCATAGGTAGTTGGCTAGGTGACTCCTCCTCCTTTAGATTCAACATGATTGCATAGAAAACTCTTTCTTCCTCCTTCATGTCTTTTAGGAATTCCTTTCCACTCATCAAAAGTGCACTGGATTCTGCCTTCTCCATTGTGCCTTCTTCTATCAAAGACTGGATTTTGTAAGTCACTTCATCCTTCTTGAATGAATACTTGTTCTCCTTGCCATGGTGTACTGCCTCCCTATCATATTGCCATGGTCTACCAAGCAATAGATGGCATGCATCCATTGGTAACACATCACATAGTATCCTATCTTGATACTTCCCTATAGAAAACTCAACCCATACTTGTTCATTGACCAATATATTCTGCCCCTTATTCAACCAAGTAACCTTGTAAGGATACACATGGGGTATCTTGATGAGGTTCAACTTCTATACTACCTCCTCTAATATGAAATTTTCAGTAGATCCCGAGTCAATGATGACCTTGCAGACCTTACCTAGTATCTTGCATTTGACTCTAAAAAGAGCTCTCCTCTGTTTGTGTTCATCCTCGGTAGGTGCTTTGATCAAGATCCTTCTCAACATGAGACTCTCTCCTTTCTCTGAATCTAAACTCACCTCTGAGTGCTTTGAACAATCCTTTTCTTGGACATAAGTAATCTTCTTCTCACCTTGTGAAGATACTGGCTTGACAGGACACCTATAAGCTGGATGACCCAACTGTCCACAATTGTAATACTTCATGGAAGAAAAATGAGAACTTCTCCCAAATCCTCCCGATCTGCCTCTTCCACCATTGATAGAGCTTCTACCTCTGTATCCCCCTCTACTATTTGTCTCCTGGAATTGCTCACCCACCTTAGAATCTCCTTGGATTCTATTCCCATTGCTCCTTCCACTAGAACCTCCTCTATGTCCACCTCTAGGGTCTCTACCTCTTCCTTTACCCCTCGTATTAGAATCTTGTTTCTTTTCAGTTTCTCTTCCACTTTAATAGCCATATGATAGCAGCTATGGAGCGTAGTAAGTGTGAAGAGACTCAAATCCTCTTGTATGTTCCATCTAAGGCCGTTCAGATACCTAGCAACCTTAATTCTTTCAGTTTCTTGCACTCTAGACCTAAGGCTTAGCTTTTGGAACTCTTCTATGTAGGCATCTACATCTAGTTCTCTTTGTCTAAGATTTTGCCTCTTCTTATACAATTGGATGTCATAGTCCTCAAGTAGATAGTTTTCCTTTACTATAGCCACCATTGTTTTCCAATTTCCTATTGGCTTCTTGCCTTCCTTCTCTCTTTCTTCTTGCAAGAACTTCCACCAAGTTAATGCATGTCCTCTTAACCTTGATTTGGCTATCTTCACCTTTTGTACCTCTGTAATCCCATCACATTCAAAGTGATTTTCCATTCCCTCAATCCATTCCATAACTAACTCTGCATCCATTCTTCCTGTGAAAATAGGGATGCCTTCTAGTGCCTTGCCACTTAATGCCTTCAATGATTTGAGGAAGGGTTCCTGTGCTAATGGAGGGTCAGGTTCTGGTTCTATGTATTCCTCCACTTGGTTCTTACCCTTGTATTTGTCCCTTGCTAACTGCACTTTTATCTTGCTTGCCGACTTTGCAACCTCTTCGAGTTTTTGCTTAATCTCCTCCACAACTTCTTCAAGTCATCTATTATTTTATTTTTTCTCTATCAAATATCTAGCTAGCTCTGCATTAGTCACCATGGTGCTTTCTCCTATGGATTCACTTCTCTCTGACATTCACTTCTCAATTCCCAAGCCTTTTTTATGGCTTTGATACCAATTTGGTGGGGAGTGCTATCTCTCAAGAGCACATTTGCTCTTTCTAAGACCTAATATTTGGCCTCCCTAGGGTATGCTTCTCTACCCTACTCATGGATCACTCCTAGGACCCTTGTTCCCTTATAGTACTCTCCACCAACTTCAAACATTCACCTTTGCTCTCAAATCACCATGAGCTCCCATGGGCTCAATTTTTCTACAAAGTTCCCAAACCATTCTTGGGACTAGGAATAGATCTTCCTACTACTCCTTGTTTGGTTTTGGTCAATTTTGATCCATATTGGTGGATCCATTCTTCATTTGGCTATCGAATTCAAGAAAAATAGTTTTTAGGCCTTGTAGCGTTTTTGGTCAATTAGGCCTCCAAAACCCGATGTTCTTGGAATAACGCCTAAAATTCCTTAACAAACCACCAAAATATTTAGAGATTCCTTCTCTAGACCTCCTAGGCTCCAAGATTTTCTATGGTTTAGACCTCCTTGGTGTCCGTACATAGGCCTTTCACCAAACCCCCCCTATTGTTAAGGGTTTCTAGGGTTTATGACACTGTCTGACCTCTTTCACTTCTTTGAGTGCCTTAATGGTCTCCTCTGCACTTCTCCTTGCATACACATGTCCAAGAAACATGCCCCTTCACCTCTACACCACGGATTGGCACAAACCAATCCATTTATCAAGTCTTCTTGCTGATGTTTTGTCCAAGAACCTAGCTAGAATGCCCCTGCACTCACCTAGAGCTTGATGGTTACATCAAATCCCCTACACAAAAATAATCCAAAAGCTATGTTTACACTATGTACACAATCCCCTACTTGATTCCAAGTGGCCATGGAATCCTTTCCACGAGAAGTCAAGTGGGGATCATTGTTTACAAAACTGTCCCTGAACCGGGCAGTGAAATCAAGAACCAAAAGAATTTGCAAAACCTTAACTAGTCAAACTAAATGAATAAAACAATGCTGCACAAGGTAGAAACATGTCACAAATGAAAGAATCAAAGCATAATTTTAGTCCTTTCAATCCATTAATTGATTGGATGAAGGCTCTGTCATAGAAATCCAAACAAACTTGTTCTTTTCCAAGTCACAATCTCTTCTTCCCAAATCTTAGTCTGTACAATAGCTTCCCCACATGTCATATTAGGGTTTTTCTAACCTTATATACCTTATGCCCACATGTTAGGACCCTTAGGTTGGGCTTATAACATCATTAATGCTTTTTTCAAACTTTTAGGACAACATTGTCAAGATTTGCCTAATCTCCTCATTAAGAATTCCCCAAACCTCAAGGCTCTAAAATAACCTAAATTTTCCACAATACACACATCAATTCAACCTTGGGACTTTATAACCTAGTCCTTATTACCTTGGTGGTTCGCTAGAACTACCTACAAGCCAAAATTTGCAAAGATCTCTCGAAAAGACCTTAAGGTGCTCCTGCACTAGTCCTCGTATCCTACTTTTCTTCATCGGAGTCTTGGATGAACAAAGTGTGTTTGATGGTTAATTTAATGGGTAGACATTCCTTGGGGATGTCTTTGCCTTCAGTATCCTTTTCTTCATTTTCTTCATCATGCCCATCCTCCTCGGGTTGCTTAGTATCCGAATTATTATGAGTTTTAGCCTCTTCTTCAGGCTTATCTTCTTCTTTATCTTCCTATTCGCCATTAGGGGGAACCTCCTGATTATGATTGGGGCTATGATCAAATTCTTCGGTTGGAGATTTATTACCCTCGAAATATGTGCCAGTAGTCCTTTCTTCAATAATAGGCTATCTTTGAGCCTCCTTCTCTTCAATATCCATGAGCTGCTTGGCTAGCTCCAAATCAAGCTCAGGATCAAAGGTTTCTTCAATAATATTTGCATCCAAATCCTTTCCATCATCACCAAAGGACTCATAGATGACCTTGTCAATTACTCGATGCTCCAATATAGGGTGTTCATGGTAGTCATCTGCCTCCTCTTCTAACCCCTTAGCTAACTCCCTTTGTTGTCACCTGTCCAACTCCTCATAAATATGCATGATGGCTTCCATTTTGGGCAGCCTAGTAGGAGGAGGAACTGGGAGATTGGTTATTTCTTGGTAAATGGCAATCTGCACCACTAGGTTTGTGAACATCCCAGAGAGTTTGGATGGCACATTTTGCATATATTTAACAAAGGACTCTAGAAGGGTGAGGGAAGGAATTGTAGTTGCTGCGGTGGCAGTTGGAAGAGAAAATGATAGGGAAATGGATGATGAGGAAAGTGGAGAGGTGGTAGCTAAGGAGGAATCCACTTATATGACTTGTGCTGTAGGAGAGGTAGAGACAAGGTGGATGAAGATGTCCACTATAGGCGAAGAGGTAGAAGTAGGGTGGTAGCAATAGCAATAGTGGATGCAGTAGTGGATATGATAGTTGGAGACCCTGGTTGATCACCTTCCATTTCCTCTCCCTCATGGAGTGGATCTTCTTGTATTATAGGAATTTCAGTGATGTTGCCTAATTTATTATATTTATTGGAAGTTTCACCCTCAAAGGCCTTTCTAGCATACACCTTTGGATTAGACTGTTGTTTGTCAGTATCTTTTGTCTTCCTTGAGTGAGTGAGTTGAGGGAATTTTGATGGTTCTCCTATTGATGTAGCAGCTACCCCACCACCCAATCCACTTGGCTCACTCTCAAAACCTTATATGTCAAGATGGCCCCTTGTTGCTTTAATCGGGCAATTTTCCCATCAATCCATTCTTTTGTACAACCCTCTACAAGCTTAGTGAGAATGTTGAGGTCATCAACCTCTAGCTTGTTCCAATCAATTAGTGGTAGTGGTAGATTGAAAATTGCATTATACCTGGGGTCTATCACAGTGCTTTCATCCTCTTCAAACTGATCAGGCACTGGGAACAGGTTCACCCTTTTCACAAAATATGCAGTCATTCACATATAATGCCTTATCTGTACCTCATATTCATCCTTACAATTGGCCCAAAAGTTTTCAATACTATGAAGATGGGAATATTCATGTCCAAGTGCCTTCTTGATGTGGCCATAGGGACCCATCCGTGGTTAGGCCGTGTGGAGTCTGAAATGATACTCGTCCAATTCCTTTTATGATTTTTGGGCACATTGTGAGGTATAGAGTTCGTACATCCCTTGGCTGAAAGTAAGGGGATAGGAAATCCCTACCAAATTTTTACTATTTAAGAGGGTGTGAATATGTCACAGCTGTCGAGAAAGCTCCAACAATATTATCTGATCATTGGGATACTCGGGTAGCTTATTTGGTCTTTTCGAGAAGCCCAGGGTGCATATGTATGTAAATTTAGGATATTGAATGAACAAGAAGGCATATTGTTTGAGAAAATCTTGAGAACTATGGGAGACTCTCCTCTTGAAGTCACCACTGAGTAGTGTGATGATGTAACCTATGAAAGAATCATTCACCCCGCAGTAGTCCTTCTTAAAATTCTTGAATTACAGTTGAGGGTACTTGTCATAAATGTTGAGTTCCTTGCCAGGTTGTTAACCCAGAGCCCTAAATATAACAATGTATTGCATCCATTTAGCCAATGAGTACACCAGGTAAGATGTCATGTAAAATTTGGAAGTCTTCTTGACATTCATGAATTTATCAAGGAAGCAATCACTGATTATTCCACCCCAGTAAAATGTGGTATCCTCCTCTCCATGGAGAATATTCTTAACAAAGTACACCATCCATTCTTGAAAATAGGCTACAACAGGGAGGCCCATTACTCTGCTTAGCAAGGTCACCAGATTGTGATAGTCTTCATAAAATTCACTATGAAATAGTTCTTGGGGAACCTTTGCAGCACTGTCCCTCTTCTCCTTGAGCCAATGTTGATTTATAAGCTTTTTGCATTTCATTGGGTCTTCGTCCCACATTTCCTTGTACTCCTTTATGGTTGGAAATTCCATCTCCCCAAAGGTAGGGATATGAAAGGTCTTTGTTATTCCTTGGGAAGACATGTCAGCCAACACTAGCTCAGGGGCAACAAGAGAGGGAGGGAAACCTGCAACTTTGGCTATCCTGCTGCTTCTGATTAGTCTTGCATTTTTTTGTCTTAGGGTTGACCCTAACCCTTTGGATGAATTCATCAATGTCTACATGTCCAATGTTGGTTTTAGAGACCTCCTTCCAATTGGTGGTGACTTTAGACTACAATGGTTCCCCTTGGAACTGGTACTTCATTTGGTCTTTGTCTTCTTTTCCACGAGGGGCCTTGCCTGTTTTGTTCCCTTTGTCCTTTTCTATGATTGCCCTCGAGGTTTTTGCACCTAATTCCATATATTATGCACACAGAGGCAAGGTGAGCATAATCAAGCATGCAGACATAAATATTAGCCATATACCTACAAAAAAAAATAGTTTAATGGATAATTTATCATTCAAAAGTCTAACATTTAGTCAAAATTGCCATGAGTAGTTTACTGGAGGGAGTTTGGACAGTCTGGTCCCCAGAGGCTAGACCTCTTTGGTCAGAATGTTGTTTTGAAAGGAAAAAAGAGCCGAACAGTCTAGATGGTTCCTCATGTCTTCATATCTAGATGATTTGAAATGTTCATGCAGGAGAGGGTCCAATTTGAGCATGTGGGTCAAGGCTTATTTCAAGATTGGGAGGCATTTGGACCATTATTATGACACCCAATGTTATGAGGAAGGAAAGTTGTCTAGAGTTCACTATTTGGAATGGTACTGGTGAAATGGAGTTCTAGAGGCAGAGTTCTGAGGTTTGGGACTCATGAAGTTGAAGGATGGTTGACACAAATTTTAATTGTTTGAGTGCTCGAACCAAGAAGGCCGGGAAGCTGGTCAAGGATGGCTGTTTAGAATGGCAGGCCACAAGCGGAAGTCCGGTGGGTGCAATCCAATGAACCAAGCCCAGACTTAGAATTTGTTCCATGTTTCTTTGTTGATTTCTACTAACAGTCAGAGCATCAAGAATCAAAGGTCGAAAGGACAAAGTCAATTTTCCCTTTTGTGAGGCTGAGACGGAGACAGAGTAACGACGATGGAAGTTCGGCAGAGGGGACCTGGTAAGGCGAAGGCACTTAAGTTTTCTTGCTTTAACCCATGTGATAGAGAGATGATCAGGTCCTGGAGGCTAGAAGGCAGTCCCTTGATGCCCGTTATAAATGAAAAATTTACAACGGCAGTCCGCGGATGGAGGTCCGCGAACCGGGACTCGAAGGGAATTAGGACATGATAGTTTTATTCAACCCCAATGACAAATAGAAGAGTGGGTCCCAAGGCACAAATTGATAGGACAAAAATTCCATTTCGAATGGTGAAAGATGGATGGAATCTTGAGGACTGAATCCCATAGGAGCGGGCTCGAGAAGACAACTTGCCATTTTGGAAGCAGGGAGTTCAATTTGTTAAATTTCTTCAGTAGCCCATCAAGGGAGTTCCGGGGTTGTGGCCCCAAGGAGGCATCCCACCATTCTAGAGTTGTGAATTACTTGGTTTCATCAACACTGATGGGGAGGCTCAAACTTGGAGGGCGGTATCGCTCTGTATGAAGAAGAACACTGGGGGTGAAGAAGTTTCAAATTCACATTCTTGGTGGTTTGGTGGATTTTCTCAATATTTCATCACATGGGTTTTCTAGAACTATATTTCCTCTATCAAATGAATGCATTTAAACCCTTTGCTATCCATCATTTTAACCTAAAATCACCAAAATCATAGTAGGAGGGTGAACAAAAAACTTACCCCAAGAATCCGGCGAATAGAACTGATGAATCCGCAAAGAACAGTTAAGGGAGACGACAGGCGTGAAGGAGGTGATCGACGAAGGCTCTGGAGGTTACTCTAGCTACTCTGAACTTCTTGACATGTGGAAATGATAGGTCAGCCAAGATTATTTATACTGTTAAGTGCATTTAATACACCAAATTAATACATGTACAGTGGGCCAAAAGGGTTGGTGAATTCAAATTTCAGGATGACGGTGGGAGGTTCGGAACCCGAAGGCCAGAATGATGTGAGTTTAAGACTGTCCTAAATGCCAAGTGGAAAATCATCAAAAAAGAGGAGCTTGGGGTCCAATGGCTAGAAAGATGTGGGCTGATGAATAATAGAAACAAAAAATCTATAAAGGAATCTCGAGCAGAGAACTCCGATAGAACGAGCCCGAAGCACATGAAGGACGGTCTGTTGTAGCATAAGTTGTGAAACAACGATCAGGTAGGCAGGCCTTGACGGTCAGAAGGATGCGAACCAATGGCCATTTGAAAGAGCAAAAGAATCCTGACAATTTGGCAAGGGAAACTTGGTGAGACGGACCTAGAATTTCCCAAGGCCACCTGGAAAAATACAAAAGGCCAAAAGAACTCCGAGAGGACCCAGGACTTAACAAATTTGAGGGGGTGAAACATGGTTAGCTTAATATGAGACTACAAAGGCACATTGACCATCTAGGGCACCAAAATGGGGCCATGCAAAATGAGGCGGTGACAAAATGACCCAACAAGGCGAAAAAAATAGGGGGTCCCCATTCCGAATGGGGCATGTGTGCTGAGGGCACAACAAATGGTGAATTTCCTAGGAAACTCTCCTAAGTGTTCTAAGGATAAGAATTCATTCAAGACCCAGAATATTTGGTTTCATAGACCAGAGGCTGACTCCCAAAAGTGAACTAGGAGAACATGATCCTTGGTTTAGTCAATCTATGAAACATCTCAGAAGTGTGTGTGTAGTGAATTCATTCCTTCCCTCGGGAACTATGACAATAAGAGGCTAATCAAGTGAGCAAGCTACATGAATTGTCCAACACCAAAAGTAACCAGGAAATTTCCTTGCTACCAGTTAGACATCCATAGCCCTGGTGGAGTTGTCATTGTGACCCAATGAATATTTCTCTACTGTCGGATGAGCATCCATAGCCCCGGTAGAGTTACCCACACACCCATATGGTTGATTGATTTTAGAACTTTCTTTCTTTCTTTCTCTTAGATTTTTCTTTCTGTACTTTATTTTTTCTCAACCATGTAAGCACTGAAGCCTAAGATGGGTTTGAGAACCACAGTGGTCACTATAGAGGACTTAATATTTTTCACTTACCACATTATCATAGCAACTATTGCATGACCCTTAAAAAATAATTAACATGCATTTTGTAGAAGATCTGAGATGAATGTAAAAGGAGTCAAGTAAGGATCAAGTTCTAGAATTTTTTTTAGATGAATAAGTCCTTCCCAGCAACCATCAAGGACCAATAGTCGAGAATGAATTCTTAGCCAAAGAACACTAAGAGTGGACAACAAAGTGAACTGTTTGTTGGATGAACATGACCACTACAACATGAACAAAAAGCCTCTCATCAAAAGAACATAACAACCGAGAGATGAACAAAATAAAGCAGCATAAAACAACAGAACAAAAGAAATCCATAGTAACCTACTCTAACCTATGTACAAGTATTTATAGGAATAGCTCAAAAGAGCCCAGACTTGGAAGTAATGATTTAAGTGCTGCTCATTGATAGGCAACGAGACATCCTCACCAGTTAAGGTTTTCAAGTGGAAAACATTGCCTCCCAAAATTTTAGCTATTTGAAAGGGGCCAAACCAAATCTTGTCGAATTTGTTATGTCCCCCTTTCTTTTTATGGGCCTTTTCCCAACACAAGACCAGATTTACAATTCTAAAGGCCTTGACCTTGGCTCATTGATCAAACCACCTCTTAACGATGTTGTGATGTTTGGAAAAATTATCTATTGCAGGATCTTGTATTTCTTCTAAGTGTAAGAGCTCAGCCAATCGAGCTTCTCTACGATCCCCTCCTTCATAAAAATCATTGATAAATTGGAGGGTGGAAATTTTCAGTTATATCAGAACAATAGGCTCTAATCCATAGACATAATGAAATGGGGAATCTCCAAGGGCATCCTTATGATAGGTGCGATCTGCCCAAAGGGAGAAACAAAGTTGGGGATGCTTGTCCTTAGGGTTCCTATCAAGCAATCTTTTAATCATGGTGATCAAGTTTTTGTTGATGGATTCCGCAAGACCATTGCCCTGAGAATAGTAATTGGATGAGAAATTGAGGGCTATGCCATAATGAAAGGCCCAACTAGTGAATTTAAGCAAGGAGAAGGCAAGGCTGTTATAACATACCAATACATACGGGCAACCAAAACAATTTAAAATAAAAATTTCAAGGAAATCAGTGACTACCTCTATGCTACATTTCCTACATGCAATAGATTTTGTCCATCTAGTACAGTAATCAGAGGTGGTTGGAATGTACCTATGACTAGCGGATGATGGTGGTAAATGTCATTTTGTGTCAATCTTCGTACTACACCATAACTTGATTATATCCAGAGTATCATCCAAAAATGATATCATCTGGGAGACATTAACTATCTACAACACCTCATCCAATGATGACATAGGATAGTTATCCCTTTTTGAAGCTCTATTTAGATTGTGGAAATCAACACACAACCTGATTTCTCCATTATTTTTCTGAACGGAACTAGATTAGCCACCCACATGGAGTGCCTAACCATAAAAATAATCTTGGTAGACAACAACTTCTGCACTTCCTTATATATGTTGGTTACAGTAAAGCATTGGCGGGACGCTGTCGGTGTCGAAATGGTCTTACATCTGGTTTGAGAGGGATGGTGTGAGTGATGATTTATGTATCATATGTTTTGAATTCTCCATAGCTCCAAGTAATGACATCATGGTACTTCTACAAAGCATCCACTATCCCCCTTCTTTCTTCTGGTGAGCACACCTTACCGATAAACACATTCTTTATATCTTCAGTCGTTCTGAGGTTATAGGCGTCACACTAGTCACTGATGGAGTCCCTTTTTTCTTGCTAGAATTATCCTTTGATCTGATCTAGGTCAAATGTCCATTCTAGTTGGACCATTCCTCTTGGGATAGTGTTGGTCTTGAGGTTGACTACCCCTTCTATATCTAGTTTAGCCTCTTCAAGCTCAATCTCATCAATTATTTGGGTAGCAAACACATTAGAGTTGGTGATAAAATCCAGGATGTGTTTCTCATCATTAAATACTTGGAAATTGAACACATTGTCCAGCATAGATGGAATGGAGGTGATCTCAAACATAAATATTTTAAGTCCAGACAATGATAAGGGCTGCAAGGTGCCAATGGCTTGTGCTAGGGCATTGACGGTGTGATTTTGAGAGCATGGGATCAATTGAATGTTAAATGCATCTATTCCTTCTAATAGATCCCATACCCTATGCCTATAATTAGTCAGTCTCTAATCATAGCAGGAATAGAGCTTTCTTACTTGCTTCACGACCAACTCCAAGTCCCCAAAGAATTGTAACATTTTGACCCCTTTTCTTAATGCCATGAGGAGTCCTAGGACCAATGCCTTGTATTCCGATACATTATTGGTGCAATAAAATTGAAGTCTATGAGAAACGAAGTATGACTTACCTTTGGGAATAATTAGCTCAAAGCCGGATCCGAATCCATGCTTGGACTTGGACCCATCAAAGCATAGTGTCCAGAACCTAGGAGAGCCCTTGATCTTGAATTCAACATACCTGATTTTTTCTTCCAAAGGTGACCTTGCTTCTGCATTGTTTTGAGGTGATGTAAACTTCACATGGCTTTGATCTGGCGGTGTTGACTACACCTTGATATGCTCAATTTTTGTTTGACATAAACAACATTCAAATTCTGAATGGGAAAAATTATGTACCTTGCACTAGCTGGGCAACAAGAGTTCCTAGAAATTTATTCTTGCTCCCAAACTAAGCCAATATTATACACACTTTTCAATAAAGTCTTGGAAACCATCTAGCAACCCATGGCCACCATCCTCACAAGATTCTTCATGATCTAACTCAATTAGAATTTTTGTGCTCTAGGGAATACAAGCTCAGTTGGTAGGTGGGCTACAAGATACAATAAGTAATTCATCAACCACCTCTTCTTCACAACTTTCCCATTCATCTGAGTATTCCACGGGGCAATAATTTCCTAATTCCATCTCAACAAACAATAATTCATTTGTGTTGTTGTATTCCATGATCATAAACTTTATGTGTGGCTCCTGATCTATTTGAATCTGGTTTGGTATCCCTTTCCATGGAAACCAAAGGTGAGAATAGTCTACTGCGGCATATCCATTCAATGCTTGGGTGAAATCCCTTCCTAAAATTATGCCAAAAGTATCATGGATATTAGCAACTCGGATGTCAATAGTTTGTTGTATCCTTGGATCAACAACAATTTGCATGGGTATTATGTTGATCTCAATCTTGTCAAGTTATGTCACCTTACATCGGTAAGGAGTTAGATCTACCCCCAAGGCTTTGCACACACTCAAGGGCATGATGTTGGCAGAAGCTCTTGAGTCAAGCAAGCAATTATGAAGGTTCTTCCCATATATTCTATTGGTGGTCAAGAAGGGAGGGGTTTCATAATTTCCCTGAAACAATCCTCCAAAAACATCTACCTGGGCCACTTGACCCTTATCGTTATCATTGCCTTTATTTTGGGCTTGTGTCTGATCTATTTCCTTGGTGGGTTGCTTATTTATTTTTTTATTTGTAGGCATATCAACCTTCTTGTTGAAAACTTGTCACACAACTGACTCACTCTGCTGATCTTCAAAGGAAACTCTCCTTGGGGGTGTGTCTTGGGCTGGTATGGATGAAGAGGTCCCATTGATCATTCTAAAGAAGACATTCCTAATAGTTGGAACCTTAAGTAATTCAAAGGCCAACACACTTAACTTAACCTTCTTAAATTCTTCTGCAATATACTCTACCATTTTATCAATTTCTACATCATAAGTGGTATTTTGGGAGGAGCCAATAGGTTGGTTTTGGTTTTGACCCTATGGCCTATTCGTATTAAAGTATCAGGTGGGTACATGGGGATAGCCCAATTTTTTCCTAGCATTTGGGTCAGGAGGGGTGCTGATGTTGTTAGGTGGAGTGGAGGTTGTGAAAGGACTACTAACATGCCCACTAGCCTACCTATTTTTTAAATCATAAGGAGTGGCCCTTTGGTGAAAATTTTGGATTTCATCTTCTCTCAACTCTTCCTCATCTATACGACCATTATCTACTGAATCAAAAATTTGAACCAAAGGATTTTCGAAACTTACCTCTTTCACCTTTTCATTGCTTGTAGTGGTGTCTTCCTTTTCTGGCACGTTGCTCTCAGCCTTTGGGAAGGGATCCTGGTTGACGACTAGCACCAAGGAGTAATATGGTTTCGAAGGGATGATGTCCCTGCATCCTAAGCTATCTACGACCTTCTGGACTTCAATCTAAAAAAAATTAGCGGTCATCTAAAATTATGGACAATCCAATTCAGAATGCTGACTTGTTTTATAGATGCAACACCAACCAAATAAGGTAGCCTCAGCTAATTAGACCCCACTTGTAGTCTTTTCATTGTTACTGGGCTGGTCCAAGGGAGTAGGAACACCACCATTATTTGGCCTTGTGTTCCACTTCTGATTCTATCTTTGGGAGGGCCTTCTATCAAAGTTCTGCCCTGAATTCTGACCCCTTTCATAAGTCTGTCTAGAAGATGTGCCAGCACCGTGGTTGTCGTGGCCTTTATGGATGCCACAATTGTCACAAATGTCGTGATTGAGGCTGGCCTGGATGCTTCTCCATGAAGTCTACAACCTTTTGTTTTTATTTCTCAAGTGAGTCATCTCCATAGAAATTTTCTTGATCATTTTTGTTAGCTCATCGATCTGATCCTTCTCCATGTTGCTCAGCTATGAGGCTGAATTCTGAAGGAAAATTAATTGCGCAGCTGACTGATTTTGGTGAGTGGGCAGGAACTCAGAGGCTTGAAGGTATGCTAAAACTTGGGGAGATTGAGAGTGGACCTGTTGCTACTGGGGTAGTAGGTACTATAGAACCAGAGGTGCTTGGTTCACAAGTTGTCCTAGGTGAGGCACTATAGGCAACTACGGTACCAGATACATGAAGGGTGTGTGATCCTACAAAGTTTGGGTAAGCCCCTAAATCTGCATGGGGTGGGTGACCTACCTTAAAGAGGGTAGCAGGCCAAAAATATTATGTCCTAGGTTTGTACTGGCAATGACGGCCTCCGCGTAAGTGTCTACTATTCTGGTGGGAGGTAGCCACATCTTTTTCACTAATGCTGCAGTAAGATTATCCAACACCGCATAATAAACCAGCAATAATGTGACATCATTGAGTGCATAAGGGTCCAAGTATATGCCCTATGGAAGTGATCATTAAAGGAGTTGATCGGTTCGTTGATCTCTCTCCGGATGGACATAAATTGCCAGTACAACTTTGAAGGAGTTATCAAAATCTTGAATTTTTGTAGGAAATAATTTTTTAGGAGGTCCCATGTGTTGATAGTTCCTACCAGAAATTTGACATACCAGTAAAAGGCCTCCTCCCCTAAGGAGTCAGGAAAGATTCGGCAAGCCACGCCCTCAAATAATCTACATAGTCTTTAAGGCTATCTCGAAAATCTTAATATGTTCCTCTGTTGTCCTCTATGGGTCCTAGGGGTTGAAATTTGTGCAAAATCTTTTTAGATTCTTTGGCATATCATGGTAAAGGTTGAAGACCAAAGGGGATGGATTATTGGCCAACCATGCCATCGGAGGTGACGATGGAGGTGGTTATACCAGAATGACCTAAGGCTATAGAAGGGAGACAATAGTCAGCATGACAATGCCCAGAAATGGGATTGCATTGGGCTAGAAGGCAACGTCTAGCCCTTGGGAAGTAGTAGCCTGCAAGGCTATTTGAAGTGGATGATTAAGAGAAGGTGCTACCCAAGATGAGGAAGAAGATGAGAATGAATGGATAGAAGTAGAATATGATGGTGAAAGTGAAATGGGATGGTTGGATGTGTTGGAGGTAGATGCTTCCCCTTTCTCAGCTCTCTTAGCTCAGGTAGGGGACAGTAACTCTTGGAATTCCCCTTTGTTTGGTGTAGACTTTAGTATTCTATAAAATATCTTTGGGGAAAAAGACCCAGTTTAATCCAAATTTGCTCCAAAGAGGCCCTCCTTCTAGCACTAGTTCTATTGATGGGTATTTTGGTACACTTTCTCAACACAAGTAATGCATAAGTGCATCACCTCTTTTGAAAGGAAATATCCAACAAAAAATTGCTAAGAATTACCCCAAGGTCTCTCAGGTGTTAAGTCATGACTTGCATGGAATATCTTTGTTGATGTTTGATGTGATCTTGCTAGTAATCATAGGGAAGACTTACAAAAGTTAGGCTAGGAGGAAGTTGAGTCTTTGGGGAGAGTTCTTGAAGTGGAAAATTGATACACACTTTGTTGTAGGTTTAGACAACGATCTTGAACTCCTATTTTGACTTGAGATTTGGCTTTACAATGTGCAATGAACCTTAGCATATGTTACTTATTAAAAAAAGGAAAAAAGGCAGGGGAGAGAAGTGGTTCCTGGACCTACAACTGACCATGAATAGTGATCATGGAGGTTTTCACTGTGGATAGCTTCCTTACAACAAAATTTCAATTAACCAAAAATTTCACTGTGTCATGAAATTTGTGCTATCTTCTAAGGATTGCAAATATTTTACCATTCATTCACCATGTAAATGCATGAACAAAGATAAAATATTGAGACAACTTGAATTTAAATCCAGACCAACTTTACACAACCATCTACTAGCAACAAACAACCAAAAGTATCGACTATGAAGGCATCTACACAACAAAAATCTTCACAACCATAGAACAACATTACTAAATCTATCAAAGAAAATTGAAAGTAATTGAAACAAAAAAATAAATCCAACTAAGTCATCTAACTATGAGAGATGGACCATGAAATATGCAAAGAAACTAAAAAATGCACCAAAGTCAATGTATTTCCATTAAAATTTATGCAAGATGTCATTACAACAACTCAACTCTCTCTTGAAAATTAGAGGAGACCCCTATTTATAGTATCCAAAAAGTAGAATGAATGGCCAAGATTCACTATAAACTAGGGTTCCACCTACCCCATAATATATTACATTTTAAAATATATTTTTGTCCTTATCCCTATTTTGTCCTCTAGTGGCAACATTGTATCATTTTGTCTTTTTGTTGATTGCCCTTTTGCTGTAGCTATTCTATAAGGAAATATTCACCAATAATAGGGTTGCCTTCTTGATTCTTCAAAGCAACATATTTTGTAAATTTTAGAATCACCGGCTAGAGTTTATCAACTTCTATGATTTTAGATCGTAGCACTTGGTAACTCCATTCTTTGGATCTATCAGAGAGATTTTCCCAGTCTTCGTCATACTTGGCAGCATGGTCCCTAAACAAATTAGACTGGACAAAGGCTCGAACAAAAAACTCATGAAATCAGTGGTGATATCATCCGACATCCCGTCCTCCATCTTTTTCTAGAAATGAGGTTTTATCTTCTCTAGATCATCCTGTACGACAAGCATGTCATATTTTGTCATTAGCTTTAGGTACCGAAGGCAATCTGCTCTGACTTCCTTGGCCCACTCAATGTTTAGATCCACTTTATCAAGCACCTGCTCTAGCCTTTCCTTTCGATTGTCAAAATATCGCTTCCATACATCCATCAACCAATGATAATCTTTCTTGAATGCAAGCTCCTTTTCTCGAGTCACACTTGGCAGTTTGAGGATGGCCTCAATTTTTGGGTAAGTGGACCCATATATCCTCGAGAAGTCTGTATAGAACTTCCTCGTTCCCTTAAGAGACTTTTGTACATCTAGGAACTTGTTTGTTGTCCTAACAGCATGACTGATGCCCATGTTTCCAGTATACAAAACCTATCAAAACCAATTCATCGTGGTCTTATCTAAGTTCTTTCTTCTTTCAAGCTTATCTATTTTCTCCTTGGACAACAATTATGGTGGGGCCAAATATTTCATAGGTTGTTTTTTCTATTGATGAGTACTACCAGATGTAAGCTATTAGATCAGCCACTTGGGCTTTGAGTTCTTCCTTTGAAACTTTATCTTGCTATATTAGGTGCACTGTCATGGTGATGAACTCCTAAAGGTGATCTACTTTCTATTCTCTAGTGGCCATCGCCAAGTTGATGGTGGAGACATAGCTTATTCTTTTTTCTCCCACCACCGGCATGGCTACTTGCACTATTTTGGATCCAGAGGCATTCATTGTCATGTTTGATATGATTTTAGGCTTTTTCTCCTTCTTGATGTTGACCTGAGCTCAGGCCAATATAGCCTCAAGCCTCATTTTTGGGTCCTTCAGAACATGAGTTTTCTTCTCCAATTACTTTTCCAACCAATCGGGCATTAAGGACCTTTTTTTGGGTGATTCCTTGTCACGTTCATTTTCATCTTTCTTGATTTCAACATCTTTATCATTAAGAGCTTCTTGCTCTTCCTCGTATCCTCCTTTTCTTCATCAGAGTCCTAGATGAAAACAGTGTGTTTGATGGGGAATTTAATGGGTAGGCATTCCTTTGGGATGTCTTCCCCTCCAGTATCATTTTCTTCATCATGCCCGTGCTCCTCTGGTTGCTCAGTATTTAGATTCTTATGATTTTCATCCTCTTCTTCAGGCTTATCTTCTTCTTTATCTTCCTATTCATCATGAGGGGGCACCTCCTCATTATGCTTGGGTTTGTGGTTAGATTCCTCTGTTGGAGATTTATTTCCCTCTACCTCTATGTCAATGGTCCTTTCTTCAATAATAGGCTATCTTTCAACCTCCTTCTCTTCAATCTCCTTGAGCTGCTTGGCTGGCTTCTCATCAAGCTCTGGATCAGAGGTATCTTCAATAATCTTTGCATCAAAATCCTAGCCATCATCACTGAAGGACTCATAGATGACCTCGTCAATTACTTGATGCACCAATATAGGGTGTTCATGGTAGTCGTCTACCTCCTCTTCTAACCCCTTAGTGACCTCCCTTTATTTTTGCCTATCCAACTCCTCAAAAATCTGCATGATGGCTTCCATTATGGGAAACTCAGTAGGAGGAGGAGGAACTAGGAGATTAGTTATTTCTTGGGCAATGGCAGTCTACACCACTAGGTTTGTGAACATTCTAGAGAGTTTGGATGACACATTTCGCATATATTTAATAAAGGACTCTGGAAGGGTGAGGGCATGCATTGTAGTTGTTGCGGTGGTAGTTGGAAGAGAAAATTATAGGGACATGGATGATGAGGAAAGTGGAAAGGTGGTAGCCGAGGAGGAATCCATTGATATGACTTGTGTTGTGGGAAAGGTAGGGATAAGGTGGACAGAGATGTCCACCACGGGTGGAGAGGTAGAAGCTATTGCATGTGTGACAAGCGGGGTGGTAGCAACAACAATGGATATGATAGGTGGAGACCCTGGTGGATCAACTTACATTTCCTCTCCCTCATGGAGTGGATCTTCTTGTATTACATGTATTTCAGTGATGTTGCCTGATTTCTTATGTTTCTTGGAAGGTTCACCCTCTGAGGCCTTTCTAGTATACACCTTTGGATTAGACTACTACTTTTTGATCTATTTTCTCTTCCTTGAGTGAGTGAGCAGAGAGGATTTTGATGTTTCTCCTATTGATGTAGTAGCTACCCCACCATCCGATGATCCACTTGGCTCACTCTTGAGCCCCTTATAAATCAGGACAAACCCTTGTTCCTTCAATCGGGAAATTTTCCCATCAATCCATTCTTTTGTACAAGCCTCTATGGGCTTGGTGATAATGTCGAGGCCATCGACCTCTAGCTTGTTCCAATCAATTACTAGTAGCGGTAGATTGGAAATTGCATTATACCTAAGGTATATCAGAGTGCTTTCATCCTCTTCCAACTTATCAGGCACTGGGAACAAGTTCACCCTTTTCACAAATTATGCAGTCATTCACATATAATGCCTTATCCATACCTCATTTTCATCCTTACAAGTGCCTTCCTAATTTTTCCATAGGGATACATTTGTGGTTGGGTCGTGTGGAGTCTGAAATGATACTCAGCCAATTCCTTTTCTGAGTTTTGGGAACATTAAGAGGTATAGAGTTTGTACATCCCCTAGCTGAAAGTAAGGGGATAAGAAATCCTCACCAAATGTTTACTGCTTAAGAGGGTGTGAATATGTCATAACTTTTGAGAAAGCTCCAACAATATTATCTGGTCATTGGGATATCTGGGCAACTTATTTGGTCTTTCCAAGAGGCCTTGGGCGCGAATGTATGTAAATTTAGGATATTGAATGAACAAGAAGACATATTGTTTGAGAAAAGCCCGAGCACTATAAGAGACTCTCCTCTCAAAGTCACCCTCGAGCAATGTTATGATATAACATATGAAAGCATCATTCACCCTGCAGTATTCCTTAAAATTCTTGAATTGCAGTTGAGGGTACCTATCATAAACCTTGAGTTCCCTACTAGGTTGTTCACCCAAAGCCCTAAAAAGACCACTATATTGCGTTTGTTTGTCCAATGAGTACACCAGGTAAGATGTCATGTTAAATTTGGAAGTCTTGTAGTACACCATCCATTCTTGAAAATAGGTCATAGCAGGGAGGCCCATTACTCTGCTTAGTAGGGTCACCAGATCGTGATAGTCTTCATAAACATCACTGCGAAAAATTTCCTAGGGAAACTTTGCAGCACTACCCTCTTCTCCTTGAGCCAATGTTGATTTATAAGCTTTTTGCATTTTATTGGGTCTTCATCCCACATTTCCTTGCACTCCTTTATGGTTGGAAATTCTATCTCTTCAAAGGTAGGGATATGAAAGGTCTTTGTTATTCCTTGGGCAAACATGTCATCGAACACATTCACATCTTTGTCTAGTAATGTTCTAGTTTTTGGCTAATATGCCTCCCTACATGCCATCACTAACTCAGGGGAAACAAGAGAGGGAGGGAAACCTACAACTTTGGCTATCCCACTGCTTCTAATTAGTCTTGCATTTTTTTGTCTTAGGGTTGACCCTGACCCTTTGGATGAATTTGTTGATGTCTACATGTCTAATGTTGGTGTCAAATAACTCCTTCTAATTGGTGGTGACTTTAGATTGCAATGGTTCCCCTTGGAACTGGTATTGCATTTGGTCTTTGTCTTCTTTTCCATGAGGGACCTTGCTTGTTTTCTTCCCTTTGTCCTTTTTTGCGATCGCCCTTGAGGTTTCTACACCCGATTCCATATATTCTGCTCACAAAGGCAAGGTGAGCATAATCAAGCATGAAGACACAAATTTTAGGCAAATCCATGGAAAAAAACATTATATTGGATAATTTATGATTCAAAAGTCTAATATTCAGTCAAAATTGCCATCAACAGTTTACTGGAGGGAGTTTGGACAATTCGGGCCCTAGAGGCCAGACCTCTCTAGTCTGAATGTTGTTTTGAAGGGAAAACAAAGCAAAGCAATCTAGATGGTTCCTCTCATCTTTAGATCTAGATGATTTGAAATGTTCATGCAGGAGAGGGTCCAATTTGAGCATGTGGGTCAAGGCTTGTTTCCAGATTGGGAGGCATTTGGACCATCATTAGGCCACTCAGAGTTATGAGGAAGGAAAGTTGTCTGGAGTTCACCGTTTGGAATGACGCTGGTGAAATGAAGTTTTAGAGGTTGAGTTCCAAGGTCCAGGACCCGCGAAGCTAAAGGATAGTTGACACAACTTTTAATTGTTTGAGTGCTCAGACCAAGTAGGCCAAAAATTTATTCAAGGATGGTTGTTTAGAATGGCGAGGCACCAGCGAATGTCTGGTGGGTGCAATCTGATAGACCGGACCCAGACTTAGACTTTGATACATGTTTCTTTATTGACTTCTACTGGCAGTCGAAGCATTGGCTCCCAGAGGTTAGAAGGACAAACTCAATTTTCCCTTTTGTGAGGCCAAGACTAGACAGAGTCCCGAACTAGCTCGGGGGCAACAAGAGAGGGAGGGAAACTTGTAGCTTTGGCTATCCCACTGCTTCTGATTAGTCTTGCATTTTTTGTCTTAGGGTTGACCTTGACCCTTTGGATGAATTCTTTGATGTCTACATGTCTAATGTTGGTGTCAAATACCTCCTTCTAATTGGTGGTGACTTTAGACTGCATTGGTTCCCCTTGGAACTGGTACTGCATTTGGTCTTTGTCTTTTTTTCCACAAGGGACGTTGCCTGTTTTCTTCCCTTTGTCCTTTTTTGCGACTGCTCTTGAGGTTTCTACACCCGATTCCATATGTTCTGCTCACAAAGGAAAGGTGAGCATAATCAAGCATGAAGACACAAATTTTAGCCAAATTCATGGAAAACAATGTTATATCGGATAATTTATCATTCAAAAGTCTAATATTTAGTCAAAATTGCCATCAACAGTTTACTGGAGGGAGTTTGGATAGTTCGAGCCCCAAAGGCCAGACCTCTCTAGTCCGAATGTCGTTTTGAAGGGTGAACAAAGCGAACCAATCTGGATGGTTCCTCTCGTCTTTAGATCTAGATGATTTGAAATGTTCATGTAGGAGAGGGTCCAATTTGAGCATGTGTGTCAAGGCTTGTTTTCACATTGGGAGGCATTTGGACCATCATTAGGGCACCCGGAGTTATGAGGAAGGAAATTTGTCTGGAGTTCACCGTTTGGAATGAATCTTGTGAAATGAAGTTTCAGAGGTGGAGTTCCAAGGTCTGGGACCCACGAAGTTGAAGGACAGTTGACACAACTTTTAATTGTTTGAGTGCTCAGACCAAGAAGGCCAGAAAGTTATTCAAGGATGGCTGTTTAGAACGGCGGGGCATAAGCGAATGTCTGGTGGGTGCAATCCGGTAGACCAGACCCAGACTTAGAATTTTATCCATGTTTCTTTGTTGAATTCTACCAGCGGTCGAAGCATCAGACCCCGGAGGTCAGAAGGATGAAGTCGATTTTCCCTTTTGTGAGGTTGAGACGGAGACGAAGTCCCGACGGTGGAAGTTCGGCGGAGGGGACTTGATAAGGTGAAGGCACTTAAGTTTTATTGCTTTAACCATTGTGATAGAGAGATAATCAGGTCTTGAAGGCTAGAAGGCAATCCCTTGATGGCTATTAGAAATAACAAAGTTACAATGGTGGTCCGTGAATGGAGGTCCACGAACTGGGACCTGAAGGGCGTTAGTACTTGATTGTTTTATTCAACCGCAATGATGAATAAAAGAGTGGGTCGTAAGGCATGAATGGACGGGACCAAAACTCCATTTTTAATGGTGAAATATGGACGACATCCTGGGGACTAAATCTCACAGGAGTGGGCCCAAGAAGATAGCTTTCCATTTTGGAAGCAGGGAGTTCAATTTGTTAAATTTCTTCGACAACCTCTCAAGGGAGTTCCAGGGTTGCGGACCCGAGGAGGAATCTCACCTATGGAATTGTTTTTTGTTTGGTTTCATCAATGGAAAAGGGGAGGATTGGACCCAAAGGGAACTATCACTCTGTACAAAGAATGGCGCGGGGGCGAAGAAGTTATAAATTCAAATTCTTGGTGGTTTGGCGGATTTTCTTGATATTTCATCACATGGGTTTTCTAGAACTATTGTCCCTTTATCAAATGAATACATTTAAACCCTTTGCTATCCATCGTTTTAATGTAAAATTTCCAAAAGCACAACAGGAGGGTGAATGACACACTTGCCCCAAGAATCTCATGAATAGAGCTGATGAATCCCTGAAGAATAGCTAAGGGAGGCGGCGGGCGCAAAGGCAACGATCGACGAAGGCTCTAGAGGTCGTTGTAGCTGCTCTGAAATTCCTAACATGTGAAAATGACAGGTTGGCCATGATTATTTATATTCTTAAGTTCTTTTAATGCACCAAATTAATGCATGTATGATGGGCCAAAAGGGTTGGTGAATTCAAATTTCAGGACGACGGCAGGAAGTCCGAATCCCAGAGGCGAGAATGACATGAGCTTTAAAACATCCCAAATGCCAAGTGGAAAATCATTGGCAAAGAGGAGCCTAGGGTCCAATGGAAAGAAAGACGTGGATCGACGACTGTTAGAAAAAATAAATGTATAAAGGAATCTTGAGTAGAGAAATCCAATAGACTAGGCCCGTAGCACATGAAGGATGGTTTGTTGCAACATAAGTTATAAAATGATGATCAGGTAGGCAGGCCCTAGTGGTCATAAGGACTTGGGCCGATGGCTGTTTGAAAGAGAAAAAGCAACCTGACAATCTGACAAAGGAAACTTGACGAGTCGAACCCAAAAAGTCCCAAGGTCACTTGGCAAAAGGAAAAAGGCCAAAAGAACTCTGGGAGGACCCAAGAATTAGCAAATTTGAGGAGGTGAAACATGGTCAATTTAATATGAGACTCTGGAGGCACGCTGACCATCTAGGCAACCAAAATGGGGGCACACAAAATGAGGTAGTGACAAAATTACCTGGCAAGGCGAAAGAAAGAGAGGGTCCCCATTCCGAACGGGGTGTGTGTGCTGAGGGCACAACAAGTTAGTCATGTCAGTCTTTGTCATTGTCAAATGAAATTTCCTCTGTGACTGATGTAGGCAAGGCCATCTATTGATATGCCCTCAGGGCATTAGTTCAGTCTTTAGGTGTTGTCAAATAAAATCATGATTTGGTCCTTTTTCATTGAAACAAAGTAAAGTGTCATGTCAAACTAGGAGGTCTCTACACATTTCTATGTAGGCAAGTACATCTGTTGATGAGCCCCTGAGGCCCCCTAGGTTAGTGTTTTAGGGTTCTTCAGGTCAATCAAAATAAATTGGACATTGTCAACTCAGATGTGACATCACCATCTAAACTTCAAACACAAATCTTGAATCAACAAGACAAGCAAGACAAAAAGTCTCCAAGTCAAATTGGTCATTTGTAAAATCAATCAAACTAGTCAGATCAATCAAAACCGATGTTCTTATACAAGATGTGTCTTTCTTGAAACTACACCTTGTCAGTATCACACTTTGCCATTTGCCTTATATAGATAGTTGCATGATTGGAACCAGACTTGACGTCTTATACAACATGTTTCTTTTCCTGAAACCATGCTTGTCAAAATAGTCAACTCATCGCTCACTTCATCCCTTAATGCACTATAAAACATTTCTTGGAAAATAATCTAAATGACTATTGATCTTGTTGGTCTATTTTGTCTTATCTTTTGGATTTTCTTTGGTCATGTTACTAGCTACCTTGAGGATGTCCCATGAAATATTTAGAGGAGTGAGGATGTCTCATGACTTTTATTTTATTTGATTATTGTATGTGTTTTTTCTTGACAAAAAGACTAGGACAACATGACCCTTAGTATGAGTCAGGACATTCCTTGTCTGTGACTACCATTTTTTACGCAAAAGAGACTGCATCATCGCCATGGATTTTTGTGCCATAGTGTGTCACATCAATTTTGCAAAATAAAAAATAACTCTTTAAAATAAAGTACACTTATGAAAGCAAGGGTTTCATCACTACTAATTGTTCTTCATCTAATTGTTAATTATTTACTAACACTTCTTCAGTCCAATCAATAAATTTATCAATCTATCAATCATTCAATCAATCACTCAATTAATCAACACTTTGTCAATCTATCAATCAATTAATCAACCATCAACCACCATTATTCACTCCTTAATAACCATTCATCTCTTTCAACACTCTTCTTATTTTGAGAGATTGGTCATGCCTTTAACACACAACCCATCTCTTGGTCTACTGGGGCATGATCTTTTAATTTTTCTTTGAAACAACACTCAAAATCGCATTGTCTCAAGGAGAGGAAAAACATGGACACTAAAAATTGTCATAGGCCTCCGACGACACTTTTCACTAATTTTTCATCTAAAATTGATTAAATAATTTAATATTTAATTAGTGCTAATATTCTTCTTCTAATTCCCTATAGTTAAATAATTTTCAATTATTTAGTTGTTATCACTCGGATTTGCACCCGCATACAAAGCTGTAAAACCCTACAATCTTGTGTAACATTGGACTAATTCTAGGTTGTGGGTACCCTCAATGGAACTAGATATCCAAATTCTAGGCTGACTTCCTATATGGATTTCTGATTATGAACTTAAGAAAAATGATTGGAAAAAGGAAAAGGATTTAATCTAATGCAAAACTAGAAAATCTGAACTATGGTGATGCACCGAAAGAAACTAATGTGCAGACTTAACTCACAAATGATTACTCAGTACTTATATTTGCACAAACTGATCTAGTAGATTAATCACCTGAATATTTTAAAAATAGGCCTTGATTAAATACAATTTTGAGGGAAAACATGGTTTTCATGACTAAACTGCTTAATCAGTTACATGCACAATGTATAACCAGTGAACTTAAAATAAAATTTATACATATATATGAAGGAGACAAAAACATTAGAGGTCTCAAAAACCGAAAATACAGTAATCCTTTGATAAAATCCCACACAATAGTGATGCCTAAAATATTAAAGGAAAAACTTGAAAATACTAGAAATTAAAAGGAATCTTCTAGCAAATCACAAACTAATTAACCCTGTAAAAAATGTTGCATAATCTATTAAATTTTCAAAGTTGAGTTACATGAAGTCTCTTTGCTGAAGGTAAAGGCACAAAACATGAAATAGAGGAAAAATACTAACTTTTTCCAATACATACAAAAGGCATGCACAAAGCAGCCAAAAATGGAACTAAAAGCTAACTCCAAGTGAAAAATAGCATCTCCAATGTGAAATCCAAGCAAAAGAGAAAATATTGTTAAAATAAGCCCAAAACTAAAGAAAACTACCCCAAGTGCCTAGAAATATCCACCTCTCCATGCACCTAACCAAAATACCTCGTGAACTGATGTAGAATTGAAAGAAAAACCTCAGTATTTGCATGACTTGAATAACTAAAAATTGAAGTTCCACTTTGTGCATGAGCGATTATTTATTTAGTATTTTCAACATTTATCTCCTCCATGCATAATCTATTTTAAGCACCTCGCACGAGAAAAAATGATTTGAAGTCATAGTCTGGCTCTCCATGCATCAAATTATACCTTGCAGGTCATGCAAATATTACACCTTCACCACCACTTCACCGGCACCATGCATATTATATAACTAGAAAATTTGACATCAAATGTCAAATAGTTGAATATCGACCATAATACTTAACATATATTCAAATACTAAGTATATACCAAAAATCACCACTGCGCATCATTACATTCATTTGACTTATATATTAAGACCATGACAACAATAATTCTCAATGATTTGATTTTACTTTGTAAAACATAATTAAAAAAACTAACATGCCGAATTAGGGCATGATTAAAAAGAAATTCAACCCTAATTATCATCATCCATTCTTCATTCAGTCGACTTGCTCAAGAAGCTTTGAGACTTTTCTCTGTCTACTGGCTGCCATAAGGTAGGGTTTGGAGTCCTAGAGCTTTCCATTCCTCTATATCTTTGAGTGATTTTCTTGAATATTTTCACCATGAAACACATGGTAAGTATTTTGATTCAAGTCTAGACATTCTCGATAATTTCTGAAGCATTTTGTGGCTTCTACAACTGTGACCAAACATTATTTCTAATGCCTTTTCCTCATTCCCCTTTGTGTTCCCTTCTTTTTGTGTTTGATGTCATTGTGAGATGAAGCTAGTTTTGTAATAGCATATCCAGATTGTGAAGTTTCAAAGTATTTCCTCACATAAAATAAGTAGAGGTAAGTTTATCACCACGAATCTGCACCTTTACTTATCTTTTGTTGGTGTTTCCCTACCATTATGAGACAAAAACTAAAGGATATCCTTGAGATATCCTCCATTCATTATTCGTTATTTCCTGAATCTTGTATTCTTCTTCAAAAATTTCAGCAAAAAATGGAATCTCCATCTACCTCTTCACCATGACCTCTTAGTTTTGAGGATGACTATGAGAGCTTCTTCATGTGGGTTTGTCTCTATAAGATTTGTGCAAATTGTGTCAGTTGATCTGACCTTGCCATAGGTTTACTGTGAGCACTCCCTTATATGATTAGCAAAATAAAAGACATTGCTTGGCTGTAGATAGTGAAGATTATGAACCCCTACCAAATGGAGAAGGTTGTCATGGTTATTTTATTTCTTATGTATTTGATATTTTGTAAAAACCTTATGGTGTTGGTCCAGTCTTGCTATTTTTCTCCATCTGGTTATTATTCTCATTTGCAAGCCGAGGGTTTCACTTGCTGGGTATTTTCTACTTATCTTTCTGTACAGAGTCAACTCTTTACTAACTTTGAACTCTTTGCACATTTTAGAAAAGCTCTCTTTGAAGTTTTCTACACAATGACTATCATTTATGTGCCTTTATTATTGTTTTTCTTGGAATACCACTTGAGAATACTACCTTTGGTGTTGGAATTGCACTATAACTTAGCATTAAATCTAATCATATTTCTGAAACAAAGACTTGGAAATGGATTTGTCTTTTACTTCAAAATTATGCTCTGTGTATGTAAAACACTGTCTATTGAATAAAACAACATCATTCCACCTCCTTTAATACAAGCATTGTAGCTTCATTTCCATTCTATGCTGAGTAACATCAAACATATAACTTAACTCTTATTTTCTCCTCTTATCCTTAATATGCAACTCTATTTTAGCATGAGCTTCTAATCTTAATAAAGTCTATTAGAACAGAGTGTTTTAGACTTTGATTGGAAATATTTCTTTCACTTCTCTATTTGATAAAAACTCATCCTACTGTACTTGCTATAGTCCATGCAAATATGTTGTATTTCTTTGCTATGAATGAAATTTTGTAAAAGAAAGACTGTGCCAAGATCCTACCAATATTGTTCTCTATATTACTCAGTCATTGAGTCAATTTTACTAATGTAGTTTGATTTTCCCATGATATCTTCCTTGGATTAAATTGCAAACACTGGTAGCTTCTTTTCACTTTTAGACTATATCATTGTAAGGCATGATTTTTTCCTTATCAATTGTGCTTAGTATGATTATATCTCGATTAGCTTTATGGTAGTAAATCTATTGCATTTATATGATTGCTCGTTGCATCCTGAAGGTATGCCTTTCATGCATGACATGAAAATTGTCCTTTTGATTATGATGATGCTTCATTTTCCATGTATGTCTGATATTTCGGGCTCAACCCTTGTGGGAACCCATTTTTCTCCACACATCTGATGAAAAATGATCATGAACATAATGAACTTGTTCCTGCACAGTGAACAAACATGTTAGCAAAATAATTGAAGCTGAAAGCTTCCTCTTTCTTTGTGCTCTTTGATAACTTAATCATTTGATGTATACTTTGAAAGAATGTAGATTATATTTCTCTTGGTGTGTAGGAATAGGATTGATCTTGATTCATCATTTCTTAGAGTCAATCTGAATTTTCTGATCTTAGTGATGCTTTGGAGTTGGCTGCTAAACCCCTATCCTTGTCTTGGGACCCTGGCTCTTCGGCTATTGATCCTATGTTTGTGGGGGTCCCTAGTGGGGATTCTATTCCTGGTGCATCGGCTAGTGACTCTCTAGTTTTGGCTATCGCTTCGGGGACCCGTGGGGCTTTGTTTGAGGATGGTGAAATTTGGGAGGAAGAGAGCTCTGGTATGATTGAAGAGTATACTAAAAGTTTGGGAAGTTTAAAGATTGAGAAAGTTGAGGATGAAGGGATATGGACTACGCCCAAGAAGAAAGGAAGAAAGAAGAAGGTAGATGTAGGAGGAGAATCTAAGCCAGGGAGACCTTCTCAGAGATTCACTAGAACGAGAGAGACAACAAATGAGATTTCTCTGGGAAAACAAAGGACATTGGATGTTTCCTAAAAAAAAGGGTCAAAAATGAGGATTATGTCATGGAGCGTTCATGGGCTTAATAGTTCACACAAACAATGTGACTTGAATAACTATATTGTAGAACATAAGATTGATGTCTAACTTCTTCAAGAAACCAAAATTTTGATGGTTAATTTTGACAAAATTGCTAACTTTTTGTTGCCTAATGCTTCCTATGTCTATAGTGATGCCGAGGGAGCTTCGGGGGGTTTGGTTGTGCTTTGGAACCCTTCTTGTCTGTAGGGTTCTTGAAATATTTCACTGTAAAAATAGTGTTGGGGTTTCGTTCTCTTATCTTGGAGAAGTGTGGTCTATAATTAATATTTATGCTCCTAATCAGAGGAACTTGAGGAGTATTTTGTGGGATAACATGGTGGCTAAGATCAATCTGAATAAGGGAGGTTGTTGGCTTGTTGCTGGATATTTTAACTCTCCCCTGTTTCCATTTGAGAAAAGTGGTGGCCTTCTGGATTACACTGATAGCATGTTAGATTTGGCTAATTTTTTGAATTCTTCGGGTTTAGTTGATATTGAGCTCCTAGGCCAAATTTCACTTGGTCTAATAGATGGGTTGCTGGTGACCTAATTTAGGTCTGGCTTGACCGCTTCCTCTGCTCTCCTCATTGGACTAATGTCTTAGATGCCAACCTTATAACGTTTCCTAGGACAGTCTCTGACCATAATCCTCTTCTATTGACCACTAATATCTGACTTGCTGTGGGCCCCTACCCTTTTCACTTTGAAATAATGTGGAATGCTCATCCTGATTTCAAAAAGAAAATTGGTGAATGGTAGAATATTCCTATCCAAGGATCCCCTATGTTTAGGATTTTCTTCAAAATTAAACATATTAAACTGATGTTTAAAGGATGGAACAAAAATGTGTTTGGGGATGTGTTTCAAAGGAAAAAACTGCTTGAAGGAAAGTTGAGGACCTCACAGAAAAATTTGGATGAGGGTGATTACAGTCAGCGGACTCACATCCAAGAATGGGAAGCTAGAATAGAATGGGAACGTGTCCTCAAAAATCATCAGGTATTCTGGAAACAAAAATCAAGGGTCCAATGGCTGAAAGAAGGAGATAGGAACACCTCCTTTTTTCATGTTTCTACCATCAAGCACAGGAAAAGGAACCAAAATTCTAAATTGACAAATGCCACTGGGGAGGTGATTTCAAATCAAACTTAAATTGAGATTTGTGCAGTGAACTACTTCAAGGAGGCTTTTTCAGCTCTGACTGAAGTGCCCAACCTGGCTTTAGACTATGCAATTCTTCAACATCTCCTTGCCTCCATCTCTCAAAAAAATAACTTGGGAATCCTTAGGACTATTTCCATGGAAGAAGTTTGTCTGGCTACCTTTAGCATGGGGGATTTCAAAGCCCTGGGGCCTGATGGTTTTCCTCTTGCTTTGTTTCAAATTTTCTGGGATACTGTGGTTGGGGACCTTGTTCTTGTGGCCAGGGACTTCTTCAAATCTGGTAGGATCCTTAAACAATTGAACCACACTTTCATTGCTCTTATCCCCAAGATTAGTGAACCTCTTTCTATGACTGAATTCCGACCTATTAGTCTTTGTAACACCTTTTATAAGATCCTTTCTAAGATCCTGGTTAACTGTATCAAACCTCTCCTGAATAAAATCATTAGTCACACTCAAAAGGGGTTTGTCATTGGGCGACATATTCTTGATGCCACTTTGACAACCCATGAACTACTCCACTCTATGGATAGATGTAACAATGCGGGGATGGCTCTCAAGCTTGACATTTCCAAAGCTTATGATAAAGTGTTGTGGGACTTCATCCCGATGGTCTTGGGCAAGTTTGGATTTAATAGTTCGGTCATCAAACTCATTATGGAATGTGTAAGTACTGTTAAGTTCTCGATTATGATTAATGGATCCCCCTGTGGGTTCTTCTCTGTTGGTAGAGGGCTCAGAAAAGGAGACCCTCTATCTCCCTATCTTTTCATTATGATTTTTGATGTGCTCAGTAGGAATTTCATGGGTCTGCTATCAAAGGGCTCCATTTCCGATGTTAGAGCGGCTTCCTCTCTAAATCCGATTGTTGTGCAGAAATTTGTGGATGACACCTTTCTATTTGGAAAGGCCTTTGTGGTGGAAGCCAGGAAATGGAAAGCTTGTCTTAACAACTATGCATCTTGCTCTGGTCAATGCATCAATTACAATAAAAGTAAGATTTATTTTTTCAATTGCATGCCTAATTTGAAAAATAGGGTGTCTGTGGTTCTGGGATGTGTTGGTGATTCTCTCCCATCCCATCGGTGTACCTTGGGATCCCCCTCATGGTTAAGGAGGTACCCATAGAGTTTTGGAATTCGGTTCTAGAAAGGATTCAAAGGAATTTGGTTGGATGGAAGGGCACTTTGCTAAGTCATGCTGGAAAACTTCAACTGCTCACTGTGGCTATCCAAGGTATCCCCACTTATTTTCTATCCATTTTTAAGATGCCTAAGTATATTGCTCATAAATTTGAAAGAATTCAAAGGAATTTCCTATGGTCTGGTACCGAGGAGAAAAATAAACTCACTTTGGTGAAATGGGAAAGGGTTTGCCAGGCTAAAAATTGTGGTGGGCTTGGAATAAGGAAGATTGTTAACACTAATAGGGCTCTGATGGCCAAGGTTGGTTGGGACCAGTTAAGGAACACTAAGGACTGGTGTAAAATTCTGAATGCCAAATATCTTCAGAATAGGCCCTTGATTAATTGTCTTTTGGAACCTCACCCCCAAGGCTCTGTTGTGTGGAGGAGCATATGTTGCATACAAGGCCTGCTAAAGAAAGGAATTAAATGGAAGATGTGAAATGGGATTAAATTCAAGTTTTGGGAAGATACTTGGCTTATTGACTCCTCTTTGGCTTCCTCTGGCTTTGGGGTGCTGATGGGAGCGGCTCAAAGATTCTTTGGCATTCATATCAGTGACTATGTTTCTGGACCCGCTGGAGCTAAGATTTGGAAGGATTTTACCCCTTTTTTCCCCCATTCTCTTGACCTTTGTTGTCTTGCTCGATCCCTTCAGGTGATTCTCTCCAGCATTAGGTTTCTTTTCTATGACAGGGAGGATGAGTTTTTTTGGACTTTTGATAAACATGGGGATCTCTCTGCGCTGTCAGCTTACAATCTGCTGACCAATGAAACTTCTGCTGTGGAACCCTGGAAGAAGGTTTGGAATCATCATATGATCCCTAAAATTAATTTTTTTTGGTGGATGGCCTATCATAATAGGATTCTAACCTAGGACAATCTAAAGACTCGGGGTTTTTGTTTTCCCAATAAATGTTTCCTTTGCAAGAAAGGGGAGAAAACTGTCAGTCACCTTTTATTACACTACCTGTTTGCTACTGAAGTTTGGAGGCTGGCTTTTGAGAAACTTGGTGTCTCTTGGGCTATGGGTAAGGACGTTTTTTCATTTATTTTGGGTTGGTATGGCCTATTTTTCCACCCTCTGCTTGGCGAAATTTGGAAGCAGGTTCCCCCTGTTTTAGGTTGGTGTTTATGGAAGGAGAGGAATAACAGGGTTTTCAGGAATATTGAGAGGAGCCCCAAGGAGCTTTTTGACATTGGAGTTAGGCTCATAGAAGAGAATATCTCCCTCTTTAATGGGAAACTCCCTGAGAGGGGCCCGATGGATTATGAAATAAAAATGGCTAAAGAATGGCTCCAAGATTTAAAGGCTAACTCCTTTTTGATAATGCGAAACTTTTAACTAGAAAAAATACTAAATGGGAGCCTTCAGATAGAGGATGGTTTAAACTTAATTTTGATGGGGCTGCTAAGGAAAACCCAAGTAGGGCAACCATTGGTGGAGTTATTAGAGATTCTATGGGAACTCTGGTGGTGGGATTTGCTGGAGGTATTAGGTTTCAGTCAACTTTAGTGGCGGAGGCTCGTGCACTGCTAATGGGCATCAAAATTATTGTTTCTCTGGGGATTGATTATCTCCACATTGAGGGAGACTCCAAGTCAGTTACAGATGCTATGAATAAAGATAGATTAATGGGTTGGAATACTAAGGACATTTTGTTGGATGTCAGCTTCCTCTTATCCAAATTTAGTGAGAAAAAGGTGACCCATATCTTCAAAGAAGGCAACCAGGTGGCAGATTCCTTGGCCAATCTTCGCTCAAGCTGTGATTCGGCTAAATGTTGGAGGAAAAAGGAAAGGCTTCCACCAAATATTCAAGCATTAATCACACGGGAAATGGGCTACCATGGGTTGCAATGAGTTTTAATCTTTGGATGACAGGAGTTGATTGGGGGACCCACAAGATTTTGTTGGGTATCTGGTGGATGAGCGTTAACTTTGAAATTAAGTACAGGTGGGGGTTTCCTAGGAAATATCTATGTGTGCGGAGCATGGAAAGGAGGTTCCACGTGTCTATCCTTTGGAAATGGTGGATGGGGTCGGGTTCTAAGGTTACGGTGAGGTGGCGGGGACGGGAAATAAATAATGGGTTCAAGTTTAATTATGGCGGCTTGATGATGGATAGGTGGAAGGACGTGACTTCATATCTGTGGAACCATACTATGCAATCTAGTCCCTTGGGGATTGTTGGATTTCTTATTTTATCTCCTTGCATCTGGGGGAGTGAATGTATTTATAATGATTTGACTATTCATGTTGGGAGATGGCCTTCTAGGGGCTTCGGGCCAGTTAGTTTAGCATGGGACTCTTTTGGATTGATTTGGATGCTCACTATTTTTAGTTATCCGGCCTTTCCACTTGGGTTTTTGTGCATCCTCTACTTGTCTGCTAATTCTTGCCTTCTTGGCTGTAATCATAAATTCTTTAAATTTTGTGTCAAATCACCTTGTGGTGATTTTCCCCTCTGCGTGTGCATCCTGTATGAGGGTTTAATCATTCTTCATTGTAATCATTGTCTTAACTATCACATTGTGATTATCATTCGTGGCTGCTACAATTGGCATTTTTTGCATTTTGAGTTTTCTGTGCAGGTTGGAAGTATGGGTGGTGAGCGGGTTAGGACTGAACCTGACAACTGCGAGGAGTTTTAGAACAACCCTTTGGTCTACCACATTTGTGTGGAGGGTGGTATTGCTCCACTTATGGAGTGCTTGGTTGGCCATGATCCTATCCTATCGGGTTAGTTTGCTAATTTGTGGAAGGACAGACGAGTCTCCATTGGTGGTATATTGTTCGAAATCAATGAAGAGGTTATTGTGTAGGCTACGGGTTTGTTGTGTTCTGGGAAAAAGTATCCTAAACACACCAAGAAACTAGACCATGAAAACTTAAAGGCATTTTTCAGAGGAGACAAGACTTCGGTGCGGAATCAGGCGGGGTTTGAGAGGGATGCGCTCCCGAAGCCTTGGGACTAGGTGTGTATGGCGCTGATGAAGTATGTTACATTGGAAGGTAGATTTAAAACCTGTTCTTTTACCATTTCCCGATGTTAAATCACCTTAGACATAAGATTCTACTTAGTTTCCCATTTTTTATTTTAATGGACCTTGAAAGCTTTATTGACAAGTGCAAAGAGTCAGCCAGCCGCAACCCCTATGATCTCCCACCGCTCCCGCTCCATTAGGGGCTTATCCTGAGACTGTATCACTTTCATCTTGCCCTCTGCCCACCCAAAGCCATCACAACGGTCTGCATTGAGAACATTGAACCCCTTTCAACTGTGCATATTTCCTCGGCCAAGTCTAAGAGCCCTCCTTGAAAGCCCAATTTGGGCAATGTGGGGAATCCTAAAGCCAAAATTACCACCAAAAAACTTAAGGGTGGGTTGGGTAAGGCCCATGCCAGTGCGACAGAAGGACTCTATGAGCTAAAAGCCACTTAGGCTAACTCGGCCTACAAGGTCACCTCGACTAAAAAAGGCAAGGAGAAATGCATGTTGGCCTCGACTGCCAAGGATTGTAAGGGAAAGAATGTTGTTAGGAAAGATTCCAGAGGGGATACGGTTGTGGGGAACATGGAGATGACAGGAGGGGAAAATACTAGGAGGAGATCAGGAAGGCTAGCCAAGAACAACAAGAAGAGGCAAATTATTGAAGACTCTTAGGAGGAGTAGTCTAACAACAAATATTACAAGGAAGAAGATTCTGAAGAGGAGGAGGAAGAAATGGTGGAGAGGCCCTAATTTACTCTGATGGACAACAAGCTTTTGGTTGATGGCTCTACCTCTCACTCTCCCCATCCCCTAGTGGATGAGCCTAGAGAGGTTCAGGGGGCTATGGATGTTGGAGTGGATTCATGCGATGTGGTTAAAAGAATGGATACTCTTGACAAAATATTTTGGGGGTTAACCTGCTTCACCATGAAGCTGGGTCACTTTGTCACAAGCACCCTGTCTAATGCTATAAAGGAGGAGTTGAAGGGTAACAACAACCAGGAAAACAAAGAATGGGTGGGTGATGAGGCAGTGGACCTCCTGATTAAAAACTGGGACAATGCCAGTTAGTTGCTCCCTATGCATGTCTTTCGGTTGATGCTTTGTGGTTGTTGTGTTGCCTTTGGGTTGTTTCTATGTTTTGTTTTCTATTTAGTCTCGTTCCTTTTTGGCCCTAGTGGCTCGTTGTGAAGGGTACATCACCCTGTAAATGCTGCTTAACTTTTCAAAAACAATATTAATAATAATAATAATAATAATAATAATAATATTATTATTATTATTTTATTTTACACCAATCATTAAGAACATCATTATAAAGTAATTAATGACCTCTATAACGTCCAAAGTATTAACATTATTTTGTCGAAGGATTTCAAATAAAGATTTTTTCTTTCTCGAAAATAGATTTTTAATTATTTAACTCAATTTTTTTTTCCTTCCCTCCTATTTTACTTCAAGCCGAAACCCTAATCTTAATTAATCAAGTGCCCGTAGTTGAACTTCATGAATATTTCATCTTCACTTCTTTTTCTTGCTAAATTTCTAAGTAGCTACCTGAGCAACATTGTGCACTAGGGCAGAGGGGAAGAATCAGATGAGCAAAGATTAGTTGATAAAAAAATTTCATATTTTATATGCTTTTAAATCTGCTTAACAATTTATTTGATCTATTCATTTATAAACAAGTATTTTGGTTTTATAAGGTCGATGAAGGACAACTCTCTGTCTCAAGGGAAACCAAACAACCAAAATAAAACATGAATGTACAAAGATTTAGTTCTCCATCTGTGTTATTTATTTTGTTTTATTTATAGTTTATTTGGTCTACTATTAGGTATGCATTTCTATTATTTTATTTTCACAAAGTTTCCTATGCTTAATTTATTTTGCAAATGAAAGGGGTTGAACAAGGGACAATTGTTCCTATGCTTAATTTCCTTTGCAAATTAAAGGGGTTGAACAAGGGATAACTGCTCCTAGGGAGGGATGTTTTGGATCTTCTATGCAATGAGGTCAATTGCAACCCTTCTTTCCTAATTCTAAGTGTAACATATTGCAGATTGGATGCACATAAAAGGTATATAATTTTATTGTTCATTTTCTATGTTTTGCAAGCAAGTTTATTAGACACAACCTCCATTGGCAGGGATGGCTTGAATGCCAAACAAAAAATATTTTATATTATTATTTTTAATCTGTTTCTTGTTGTACACGGGCATTCCATTTTCCATTTCTCACAAAAAATAAATGAAGCTCTATTAAAAAATATATGTTAAAACTGCAAATGAAGATTTATTTCAGAGGGGTGAGGTTTTCATTTGCGTTTGATTTAAACTCATAGATGTTTTTTTTTCATTACAAATGGTGGCCGAGGAATAAAACTTAAACTACACAGCCTTCATACTCTCTCTCTTTTTAATGAAAGTGAATTTATAAAATTTATAGATGAAGGTTTTCTTTCAGAAAAAAATGAATATTACTTATAGGAGAGGTGAGGGTTTTATCTCGCTGCTTCCCCCATTTGGAAGGTTGCGGCCTACCCTATGGGTCACAACATATGTTGCACCCACATATGGGAGTCGTAGCCCCTGTCCCAAGGGCATGTTCAACAACAGGGTCTCACCTCTGCAGTTAGGGCAGACTATAATTTTATGTATTTATTTATTTTTATTATATATATATATATATATATGTTTGTATGTAATATATATTATTAGCATATTAAAATATCTATTTTTTAACATTTAAAATCTATTTAAAATTTAAATATTAAGTATTTTAATATGGTGTATAATGATAAAATATAATAGAAGAATTATACTTTCATTATGAATATATATATATATATATATATATGAGAAAAATTTAGTCATGATTATGTAATATGAGTTTCTTTTTTTTATCAATATTATTAGTTGGTTAATATATATTTAAAATTTTACATTATATTTCTTCAAAGATATAGAGTTATTTAAATTTTAGAAAGTATCTTTTGCTACAATTTTAGAAAGTAATATTTTACAACCTCAAGAATTGATTTTTCCATTTTTCCAAAATAAACATATTGTACTAATTATTAATTGTTTTTAAAATAAGAACTGGGAAAGAGTTTTATTGCAAATAATATTTTATTCATTAATTAAAGGATCATATTATATATATATATAATAGACTTTTTTCAAATGTTCTACTATAATTCTCACATATTTGTAGTTTAAAAATTATTGAAAAAGGTTACAAATATTATTATTTTATTCATATTCAATGATTTACACAACTAAATGTTTCCTAATAATTTGTAAATTAATGGAGGAAACTAAAACTCCCATGAAAACTTAGAATGTTAATAATAGGTAATGAGTATCATTAATTATATTTAACACATGTAGTAACTTTACAATAATACAACTTTTATTGTAGAATTAAATAATTTTTTTTCTTTCATTGGATACAAAAGGAGATACAATATTCATTTAAATCTATTTTGCCTTAACAAAGTAATATTAATGTTATTTTTTTCCACAATAATAACATAATCATGAGAAAATAAATGTGATTAAGGTCTTACATCCCTTAACAATTTATACTATATAATATGACGATTTTTAAGATGGTTTTAGCTCTATCATTCTTAACATGTACAATGCAATAGTTGAAAATAAATATTATGCGAATAAATAATGGATTGCTATATTCCATTTTTAAGAAAATAAATATCAAGTTTTTAGGTCAAACCGATGGACACAACTTGCTCTCCATCCTATTGTAAATGGCGTCATGCATTCTTTTAGGGCTCTAACCATTCCCTCGAGCAAGGATAAACCATTTTAGGGTCATTATTTTTTGAATCCCTAACATTATTTCACAAAATAAAAGATTTATATGACCCACAAAAAGGGCTTACCTACTTCCACATTTATGTCCCATATATTCAACCTAAATTCTTGATATATCATTCCATTCTTTCACAATCTAAAAATAAAGACATGTATAATGAAATAAGATCTTAAAACAAAACTAACTAAATTAATAACAAGGGAAGAGGAAAACTTATATCTCTACATGGTTTGTAGGGATGCGTCCTCTTCTTCCATAGCCAAGCCTTTGAACATCCTCCTCAAAATGAAACTCTACTCCTAATACTTTCAAACCTCCAAATAAAAATAATAATGAATGAAAGCATGCCAAAATTCCATCACATGAAGAATATAAAGGATTTTAAATCTAAGATCCTTTGAATGATGGAGTGGTACTTGTAATTTTTTCATTCATTCTTCAAAAACATATCCCCACATGTCTTACACATGTGTGAGACTTTTGGGGAGATGAGGAATGTACTATGACACTCTATTTGACATTCTTTACAAGGCGGTTTCACACATGTGAAAGCTTTGATGCTCTTTTCAAATTCATTAATGAATTTTGGGAAGTGGGGTGGGAGAATGATAAGTCACTTCTCTCAATTCCTAATGACTCAAATTCGTCACTCCTTCAAATGGATTTTTGAAGGGTCATATCATGTTCCAAGGACAAAGTCACATGTTCAAAAAGTCCCCCTTCCATAGGTATAGACATTAGGGGTCTATTTTTGCACTACTATCAATAAAATTGACCAAACAACACCTTTTAAAGACCAATCCAAAATTCAAAATTTAATTAAGGATTAAAAAACCTTAATTGCACTCACACTTTTAATCACATGACTTCATTCAAAAAGACTCCACATAACATATTTATCATAACTAACATTAAAATGCTAAACACCTGATGCAAGAGCTTTTAGTTTTTAAGTTTTGGTTTTTTTGTTCAGTTTTGTTACAAATTTTGGTCTCTCATTTCCTTGTCTCCTCATGACAAGTGTTGCTTCAAGGATGGCAGTGAGTTTTATTGGTTGGTTGCCTATCAAGTTTCCTTGTGAGTGGATAGGATAAAGTGGTAGTTAGTAAGAGATCACTACCTTTATGGGAGGACTTCCAGCCAAAAAAGAAGGGACGATTGGGAAAAGAACCCAAACCAAGAAAGGTGTCGCTTCCAAAAGATCAACGATTTTTTATATTGGGGAAAAAGGCAAAACCAGTTTGAAGAGCATAAAACAATAACATGTATATAGTAAGAGGAGAGAACGCAGAGAATGAAGGAGATTCTACCAGGAATAGATGAGAGTATTGACGGTTTGAAATAAGCTTGCTTTGCTTAGGTAGAGTAAAAAGTGTGTTAAGGTCGAATGATAGGAAAGAATGTTTGAAACAAAGCTCGATTTGTGTGCAGGAACAATAGAGTCTATGTTAAGTGAGGGTTTGAATGGGTTGTAGGCAATGAATTTTGATTCCCTCAACTCACTATAATTAGCTTTTGGCATCGACTAAATGTGAAGTTTATATTTGTCACACGGAAAAGGAACGAATATGTGTGTGTGTGTGTTGTTGTTGTTGTTGCTTTTACTATGAATCGGTCTCCTGGATTGGAATGGTATTTTCTAGTTTGAGTTTATTGTCTTTCAATGCTTTTTGTTTCTTGAAGAGTGTTGGCTGCAAATTAATTGATTTGCTTGTTTAGTGTTGTTCTCTAGTTTTTTTTTGGAGTTTGGGGATTATCAGCAATCAATTTTCCATTTCCTTATGTTGTCGGTATCTCCTATGGCAGATTTTTTTCTTTTATATTTGCAATGAGTTAGTAATTAAGCAATTTTCCCATTATTTTTGGTATCTGAGTGTAGGATTATGTAAGTTGAGTCATCAATTACAGTATCAAAGCCAAAAAGTTATGGGAGGAGGAAGACGGTTTTTCGCACGATATTTTTGACAAGTACATGTGTGTGAAATTTTTGATAGGTTAAAAAGAACTTGGGTAAAAAAATATTGGGTAGAGGAAATAGAGAGAAGCCCTAGGTGAGGTATCAAGAAGCCAAGCATAAAGATCAAAGATGCAACAATATGCCATACAAAAAAGCCTCAAGAAGAAAGGCAAAATGAAAATGAATGTGAAGAAGTAGGATTTAGAGTGCGATAAAGAAATGATAGAGTTGAGAAGAGATTTAGAGAAGTGTAAGTAGTGTCTTGAGGAAAGAATCCAAGAATTTGGTTGGGGTTGGCCATTGAAAAATAAATTGAAGTGACCTATGAAGATGCTTGTTGAGAAAAAGAGAGGGAAAAGTATTTTGGCCTTAAAAAGAGTAGATGAAAGAGGTTTGGATAGAAAAGAGTTTCCAAGAAATCAAGCATCAAAAGAGGTGAATAAAGTTCTCATTGGGGAGAACATGGGGAAACACAAGAAAGCAGTTGAAATTGGAGAAGCAAGTGTTAGAGTAGTGCATGGTGAAGAAGTTACAGAGATGGAATTTGAAGGAGGTGCAATGAGTGCAGAAGATTTATGGGCACAATTTCCAATGATAAAACATGAGTGGATGGAGAAACTTGCTAATAACGATAAGAGACAAATGAGACATCGAAGGATACAAAGATGCGGGTTGCAGCTAATGATCATGAAGTTATTGCAACAAAAGAGGAAAAGTATGAAATTCTATATACAAATTTTAATAAAGGTTCTATTTTTAATGATGGAGTCCAAGATGGTTTGTTGACGAAGATATTGGCCTACGAATGATAAAAGTTGGAACAAATGACTCATGAAGTATCAACGAAAAAAAAGATTGACATACTTTCGAGAGTCACTTGGAAGAAGCTTGAGGAGCGCACCTACAAGGTAAATAGTAAGCAAGTTGTTTCCAATAATTTTAGTAATGATGTTTTTGAGTCTTTCAATGGAATTGTTGGAGGGAAGAGTTTAAAAGAATAATATTAAAATGATGTATATGAATAAGAGATGGAGTTTTGGAAGCTTGTAGATGAAAAATACATAAAAAGGAGAAGATACAAAAAGAAAAATATAAACAAACAAAAATAGATTGAACACATGGCAGTTGTTCCAGAGCGATGTTGGAAGATGCAAAAGAAACGACCAAATAAATTATTTCTAGATGGTGACCTCATGTGAAGGATCACATGCTTTCTTTTTTCTACTAGGGAGTCTGATGTAGGAGATTTTAGTTTTTAAGTTTTGAGTTTCTAGTTCAGTTTTGTTGTTGCAAATTTTGATCTCTCATTTCCTTGTCTCCTTGTGACAAGTGGTGGTTTAGGGGTGGCAGTGAGTTTTATTGGTTGGTTTCCTATCAATTTTCTTTGAGAGTGAATATGATAAAGTGGTAGTTAGGAAGAGAACACCACCTTTGTGGGTGGAATTCTAGCCAGAAAAGAAGGGACGGTTGGGAAAAGAAGAACCCGAAACAAGAAAGGTGTTGTTTCCAGAAGATCAATGGTTTTTAGATTGAGGAAAAAGGTTGAACTAGTTTGAAGAGTAGAAAAAAACAACAGGTATATACTAAGAGGAGATAACACAGAGAATGAAAGATATTCTGCCAGTAACATATGAGAGTATTGACGGTTTGAAAGAAGCCCACTTTACTTAGGAAAATTAAAAAATTTGTTAAGGTTGAGTGATAGGAAAGAATGTTTGAAACAAAGCTCGATTTGGGTGCAGGAACAACAAAGGTTGTGTTAAGTGAGGGTGTGAATGGGTTGTAGGTGATGAATGTTGATTCCCTCAGCTCATTGTAATCAATTTTTGGCATTGACTGAATTCCTTTGTGCTTGTGAATTTTATGGTATTATGTAGCTTGATTTTATTGTCTTCCAATGCCTACTATTTCTTGAAGAGTGTTGGCTGCAAATTAATCGATTTTCTTGTTTATTGTTGCTCTCTGGTTTTTTTTGGAGTTTGGGGATTATCAACAAGCGATTTTCCATTTCCTTATGTTGTTAGTATCTCTTGTGGCGGATTCTTGTCTTTTTAATTTGCAGTGAGTTAGTAATTAAGCAAATTTTCCATTAGTTTTGGTATTAGAGTGTAGGAGTATGTAAGTTGAGTCATCAACACCATTCACTATACACAAAACTCTAATTACCTCCTAGGTCCTAGATTCAAAAATTAAAACTTTAAAATGAAATATTTAACTTGGGTCTAGATGGTTCTCCTTTTTCCCCTTTGACACTTTTTTCACATGTATTTTTCCCAATACATTTTTGGTTATAAATATAATAATTACCTTCTCAAAATATTAACAAGATCAAACTCTGCCTCATTAGATGAGAGTGCAACCACATATTGCAATCATGAAACCCAACTAATTGCAACCCCAACAAATGTAAACACATAGCTTGTAGTAGATCTCTAGCCATATCCAAATCAACATAACCTCGCAGCTAAGAATCCTTTCCTCCAAAACATAAAACATGATTTGAAGTACCTTTCAAGTACCGTAGAATCCACTATACTACATGCCAATGAGATTTACCCATATTACTCATAAATCTGCTTACAACTCCCACTACATGAGAAAAATCTGGATGAGTACAAACCATCACATACATGAGACTCCCAATTGTTGAAGAATACAAAACACCTTTCATTTTTTCTTGATCTTCTTGAGTTTTGGGACAGCTAGTTGATGATAAACGAAAGTGATCAACCAATGGAGTACTAACAGACTTGGCATTCTTCATATTGAACCTATCCAATATTTTAGAAATATATTTTTCTCGAGATAAGCTGATTTATCTCTTTTGTTTGTCCTTGATTATAGTCATCCCAAGAATCCTCTTCACTGCCCTTGAATCTTTCATGGAAAAACATTGAGCTAAATGTTGCTTCAATTCATGAACTATCCTCACACTAGTACTAGTAACCAACATGTCATCAACATAAAGAAAAAGTATAACAAACTCACCATTAGCAAGCTTCTTATACTAGACACACAGGTCTGATTCACAATGAGTAAAGTGTTGTGTGGTCATTAAGCTATCAAATTTAAGGTACCAATACCTTAGGAATTTCTTGAGCCCATACAAACTATGCTTCAATCTGTAATACAAATGCTCCTGATCCTATTTAATAAAACCTTTCGGCTACTATATATAATTCTTCCTCAACATCTCCATGAAGAAAATTTTTTTTGACATCAAGTTTCTCAAGCTCAAGATCCCATACAACTGCCATGCCCAATACTGCTTGAATCATTGTCATGTTTACAACTAGGAAGAAAGTTTCATTGAAATAAACCCCCTTTTTTTTTATCAAAACCTTTCACAACCAATCTGGCCATGTATTGTTTACTACCTCCATATTATTCTTTCAATCAATACACCCATTTATTCTTGAGTTGTTTTGGATTTGGTAGAAGGGTAACCAAATCCCATGTATCATTCGTCATCAGTGGCTCCATTTTGTATTGCATTGCCTCCATCCATTTCATTGAATTTTCATCTTTGCAATCCTATTTAAAAGTTGTAGTCTTTGCTTGATCAGAAAGTAATAGTTCATAATCATCAAATTTAGTCGAACACCTTTTCTCACAATTAGACCTCCTTAATTGAGGAGCCTATTGCTGCAAATTATTGTCCAAACTTAATCTTTGGACTTGATGTTCAACACTTTCTACATCAACTTAAAAATTTCCTTGTTGTTGCATACTGCTTTGTTCCTTCACACTACCATGTTCCCTCACATGCCTCACATTACAGGATTCAACATGAGGCTGCATTGATACTTCTTTTCCACCCAAAACAGGTTGCATGGTCTGAGAAAGAGATTGTGTTTAGAATGCAAAGGTAGTGATGAGTTTTTAATGGCTTGCATGGACCCTCTAGATATTTATGTTTGAGTTGCAACCGGTTATATATTATCTCTAATAGGTAGCGTATGATATGAGGAAGGTTGTGTGTCAAAAAATAAATGCTATGTTTCACTATTGGGGGCAAGTATGAGCTAATGGAGGCAACACAATAATGTTTGAAGGCGTTGCTTAGACATATGAAGGTAAATGTCCAATATGTGAAGGTTGCAAACAAAAAATGGACTATGCATTGGATGTAAATTTCTACGCATAGACAGAGGAAGGCTATGAAGAAAATTTAGGAGGTTGTGAATGAACAGATGTGGTATGCGAGGAGGTAAATTTCTCCCTATTAGGTCCATTATCAAACATATCAACTTCTATATATTCATTTGATGATGTCTTTGGTTTTTGTACAGCAGGGAATGCTTTCTCATTAAACACCACATCTTGGTTGTAGGTAATTTTTTTTACAATTGGATCCCAAAGATGAAACCCAAATTGTTCCTTGCCATAACCAATGAATATACACCTCTTTGATTTTGGATCTAAATTTTTACATTGCTCCTTGGGAATATGCACAAAAGCTTCACAACCAAACACACTTGTGTGATTATAAGAAATTTGTTTCTCAAGCCTCTACCTAAAATTCTTTCCCCAATCCGACATTAGAGAGAATACATCGAGCTCTCTCAAGAATTGTTTGATTCAACCTCTCAGTTGCACCATTTTCGTAAGGGGTGAAAGGAACTACTTTGATTATACGTATGCCATTATCTACACAAAAGGTGTCAAATTCTGAAGAGAAAAAATCTCCACCATTTATTTTTTGTAGACATTTAATTTTGTGCCCAATTTGATTTTCAACAATAGCCTTAAAATTTTTAAATTTTGAAAACACATCTGATTTTCTACTCATCATGTAAATCCATACTTTTCTAGTGCAATCATCAAGAAACATAACAAAATAATTAGAACCTCCAATGGTGGTTACCTCTATGGAACTGAAAACATATACATGAGCTCTAATGGTGTAGATTTCTTGTCATGATTAGTCTTCAAGAAGTTGATATGTCTTTGTTTTCCATAAAGACAATGCTCACATAACTCCAAATCAATGGATTTTAAGTGTAACGCCCCATCGTGGAACCCGAAAAACATTATGACGATCACATAAACAACAGAATAATTTTTTTTAAAAAGAGATAACATGTGAAAACAACAACCATAAACATTTCAGGGTTCCACAACTACACTACTATGAATAACAACAATACAATACAATATCCATTTAGATAATTAACTCAAGAGAAGTCATGTCCAGATAAATATAACAATAAGATTTTATATACAACAATCAAGATTATATCAAAAAATCAGAATAAAATAATATATATACAAGGAATATCATGTACATCATGAGTGCAATACAATGAAGAATGAGATGAGGAAAAGAAGACGCCCATGCCATGAACTCACCAAAGGAACTAAACTTCGTAACCACTATGCAATCTAGATCCAACCAAGAAAACCTATCACAAAAAAAATACTTGATGGGGACCCAATGGAGTTGTGGCACGTTCCTCCCAACCGTGTGGAGCTCAAAAGCCCACCCCCATGCTAGGAGACAAAACAATTCCTCAAGTCAAACTGACCTCATAAAGAATCAGATACAATTGCAAGGTTGAATCACATGAAAACTCAAGAACCTGTCAAAGATAACAATAAACTACATACTCAAAACTCCATACTGAAAAATGCATATCCCCAGAGGCGACTCACAACAAAGTTCTCACAAGGTGCACTAGGATAAGAGTGTCATCACATGTATGGGATAGGTTACCCTGGGTAGACTTCCTAGGTTAGCGGCCCTCTACCGGAGTTACCCTGGCAACCTCTTACAACTCTTGGCCCCTATACGTACTATGTGGCCTCAAATCTATTCTCAAGAAGACGAAGTGTTCAAATTGCCATTCCAGGCCTTCTCAAATTTCTTTAACCTAAACGAGCGTTAAAAGCCAAGATGAGGTAAACATTATCTTGCAAGGTTTATTTATACTACCCAACCCCTACAACATGTTTTAATTATCACTTTTTAACATACTTCTGATAGGTTACCCCTGCAACCTATTCTGGGTCCGGCCCCTAACAGAAGCCACTCTTCCTAAGGTACAACTCCACAAATAAATTACAACAAGGAGGCAATAATACAAGAACATGATCTTCATTAAACAAGGACCTATAACCAATTGATCCAATGTATAACCAAAGTAACAAAGCATTGCAAAAATTCCATAAGAACGTATTCACATAATACGATACAATGTTTGCCCCAATAGTAATACCTAGACACAATGTGAGAGATCCAATTTTCCCACAAAGATCTGAACAAGGTAAAATCGAGAAAAAATCACATTACCAATAGACAAACAACGAGCATGCCATAACTTAGCAACAATAACAAAACCTCTGGGAAACCACAACCAAGACTCTTCCATAATCAAGAAAATAACACATCGAGAAGGCATCTTAATTAGAATTTAACGAATTTTAAAATAAGATTCTCATTCGTAAAAGACACTCTCAAATCTTTAAACCATTGAACTAACAACATAAACTTATAAAACACTTATTTATTTATTTCATCCAATTGAGAGTAAAATTTACATTAAAATTTCTCCATATAAAATTTAATTGGAAGTAATTATAATAATCTAATCTAAGCCACTATTTCATATCTAATTTTGAACATAATCTAACTTAACAAAAGTTTATATTTAAAATCCATTTCTAAAGTTGGCTAACTTCTAAACAATGATATAAAAAGAACAATCTTATTTAAATCCTAACGTGTATATTCTAAATGTCAAATAAAAGATATAAACCTAAATCTTATTATAGACTTAAACCAGACGACTCAAACATGGGTGACTCGAATAAATGATATTGATGAGTGACTAAGCCATGCCTAATAGTTATGGATCACAAATAGCATGCATTCACTGCCACGGAGAGTAGAAGGACTCAATGTTCACACATAGAAAATGTCGACAACAGGTTAAGAAAGCAATGACGGTCACACAGACAATACCACGGGTGTGGTTATAGATACTCATCACCAACCAGGTTCCTTCCATTGATGGCCTAATGAAGCATACAACCGGGTGATCAAATTGATGGTGGCTTATTTGTTTCGGAAATGAAACCTTTGAAAATGGTAACTAAATTAAGTATACCAGTTCATTGTCGTAATAGTTAAATAATTCCCTACAATGGATAATCCGCTACCTCAAACATACCAATACAGAAAAACCAAATCCCATATTTGTCAAAATGATCTCAGGTAGATAATTTTCCATATCAAATAGACCATACGATGCACGTACTTAATGATAAGAATCCATTCAAACATACGACCTACTGAATCAAGTATACCATATGATATACGTGCTTATTGAAAGAATCCTATTGAACAGTCGACTTGTTGCACCGAGTGTATCTTAGAATGGACGTGCTTATTGAAAGACTCCTTTCGAACATAAGACTTGTTGTATTGCATATACCATACAAGAATGCCACAGCCTAGTTCGCTATAAATATCTATACAAAACCAGTGATTGCAAACTTCTACGCCCAAGCCTAAAGAAATTGATGGTCATTCTAATCACACACAAAGAAAAACAAGGATAAGTCGGCCATGCATGGTGAAAAGAGAGTTCCAATGCATGCGTACTACATGTAGGATAACTGTAGGAAATAGGAGAAGCTATAGGTAAAAAGAAACATTCTAAGGTTTGGTATAACATAGAGCAGAAGAAACTATTCCAATGAGTTCTTTCTGACAGCCTATATGCTAAGGCTCATACTATACACAGGTTATCCAAAACCAGGAAGAAACAAGGTGTGGAAGGAACAAGCATGCAACACCCAAGAAAGACAAAGATAATTCACTAGATCGTGGCAACAATAATTAGATCACAACAAGAAAAAACAAAAATAGCTAGATCCATATACATCCTAAATGCAGTCAACAGGTAAATAACATTTGGGAATCGACAAAGGATTATAGAGGAATTTTTTGTAACTACTGATTTAGTGCATGCATCAGACATTAAAGAGATCGACTATGTTTCTAATTCTATAATTTGAAAATATTCATAGACTAACATATTTCATTTTTCTATGGTGTAAAAGGAATTGAAGACGAAATCATCACAACAAATTTACATGTTCATGACAAATAGACTTTGGAATTTAATCAAGAAAATAACCTGAAAGCATTTCCCTGAAAATGGAGGACGATCACAGCAGAACACTGAAGATTCAAACTTTCTACTTTCCACAACCATAAAAAAGTCTTGAACAAAATTTTCAGCTTCTTTGATCAATTCCTCAAACCCAAAAATTTTAGAAAAATATCCTTAGAAAACAATCTTTATGCTTCCTACTATTCAAATATCAAAACTGTCTCCGCAAGAATGATCTTTTTCCAGATTATATCCTTTTTTCCATTATTCCTAAGTCTCAATTTTAACTTTCAGTTTCAACATGAAACACATGCATTCAACTCAATAGACACAACATATTAACAAGATATTCAACTTAGGATCATAACTCAAAGATCTATTTTCAAAACGTAAAACTGGATAATGAAATCAATTTTCAATTAAATGCTCTTTTCGAAACAAGATATTTTAATATTTTAATTTAATCACATAACAAACTAAAAATAACTTCTTTAATTTAATTACATAATTAAATCAAATAAGGCAACATTAATATTAATTAAAACATTATAATAATTCAAATTAATATAATATAAAATTACAGACTCAATTATTAACAAATGACTACAAGCACGCAACGAATAGGTGACAAGACAAAAAGGGTGACAACATATACTCATTATTTTTAGAATGAAGGCTAAGGACTGAGGACAAGTCTATCTCCCATCGATAATTCCACTAGTTTATGGAACGCTCAGACCTAACAAGCAAGTGGAGTCGATGCCTGTACCTGAAATTTGTGTAACACTGCACGATTAATCCAACATGTACAAATATGAAAGCATGCCGTGAAGAAGAATCGTGATATAGCAGGGCACTCACTGATGAGTTATGCTAAATCATCTTCTTCACCGATTGACGTAAACATCTAACTATCATAACATCATAATGTGTAAAATATAACAACATAGATAACCATCATAAATTTCATGTCATGAAAGTAAACATCGCATCAAATAATATAGTGTATCATCAAATGAGTTTCACAACGAGTCATGTAAATCATAACATAAAACATCAAAACAACATAATATCAAAGGTCTATCTGCTAATTGTGTCACAAATCAACTAAAATAAAAGTATCATTAGGAGGGTCACTACATTAAGCTTGGAAGTTGATCCATTTGAAGCATGAATTCAAGTCCCTTTTTCCTCATATGTTTGAGCCTCTTATGCCAAAGCTCCAAACCACTGTCCTCAACTTCCATTGCAACTCCCACTTCACCATGAAACTCTAAAACATATAGATTACCCAAATTTTTTCCTTTGGCAATCACCAAGAAACCTTTGGTTATCTTCCAAGTGTCTAAAGAAAATTTTGACATTGCACCCTTGAGCATAAAGTTGACTTACTGATATTAAATTTCTTTTCAGTTTGGGAACATGTCTAACATCCCGCAAAATCCATTTATTTCCATTTTGTAATTGTAACATCACATCTCCTTTGCCTATTATTTCACATTCTTTATTATCACCAAGAACTCTATCGAACTTACCTTCTTGTTAGTTTGTGAAAACCTCCCAACATGGAGTAGCATGGCAAGAGGCACCAAAATCGAGCGCCCATGAATCTGTAGTAGTGTCACTTGCCGAAAGAACAAAAACATCTTTTTCTTTATCATATGCAATGTTTACTTCATTATTGCTTACCTTTTCTTGTGCATTTTTGTAATTCCAACAATTCTTTTTTGTGTGATCCAGTTTGCCACAAAACCAACAATCACCATTTCTGCCCTTGGACTTCGATCTTCTTGTAGATTTGGACCTCCTTCTGTTATTATTTATGCCTCTATCTTGACTCCTTCCCCTATTTCCAGTACTTACAATATTCAAAGCATCATTAGATGAGGGTTCTTGATTTTTTCTCCTCATGTCTTCATTGAGAAGTGTGGTTGCAATATCATCAATTTTTAATTTACTCTTGGTAGCCACAGAAGTACTAACTACCATCACAACTCCTTCCTAGTTGTTTGGTAGAGAGCATAATAATAAAATTGCTTTAATTTCATCATTTAAATTTATACCCACCAAAATCAATTGAGTGACCAAGGTATTAAATTCATTGAGGTGATTGGACATGATCCCACCCTCTCTCATTTTTAAATTATATAACTTCTTCATGATAAAACCCTTGTTTGATGTCAATGCCATCTCATACATATCTGAAATTTTATCCCATTTCTCTTTTGTTTTCTTCTCAGCTAAAACATTGAATAGAATATTGTTGGACAATGAAAGAAAAATAGTGGCCCTTGCTTTCTTATCCATTTTCTCCCACTCTTCATTTTTCATAGAACCTTGTCCTTTAGCTTTTCCCATTAGTGCAAGTGAGAGATCTTGTTTAATCAGTAGTGATTCCATTTGTACTTTCCACAATCTAAAGTTCTACCCTGTGAACTTCTCTATCTTCCATTTATCTACTTCGTCCATGCTTCTAGAAACTCTTTGCCAATTTCCAAAGAACCACTTCACCACAGAGCTTATTAACCTAGCTCTTATACCAATTGCTGGAGAAATAATGTAGATAAACAAAAAAAAAAAAAATAGATAAAGAATCAATCACACAAATAAAAAAATAGACATGAATTTAACATGATTCACCTTAAAAAGGCTACGTCCACAAGAAGCAAGGGATTCTCCAATTTTATTAAAACTCTATTTTAGCAGTACATTAATCAACAACAAAGTTCCAACTAGCATTAAATAATAATCCAAAGTCCATAACATCTCCAATTAATCCTCCAAATAGAATATGAGAGGACACAAGAAAGGAAGATCAAAAGAAACAAGAAATGACGGTTATGTCAATGAACCGATTGGGCTTCACCATACCAACAAATATTAATATTAATATTAATAGTAAAAATAGTAATTATAATTTGAGTAAGTTAAATGGAGGTGCAGGTCTTCAAAACCTTGATGATATAAATGTAACTTTGGGTGCCAAAATGGTTTGGCGACTCTTCTCAAATCCATCATTAAAATGGTGTCGTATAATGCAAAATAAGTATTTGGATAGCCAAAATTCATCAAGAATTTTCACAGTATTAAATCCTCCAAGAGGTTCTGCAATGTGGAATTTCATATTGTCCTGCAGAAAAGTAATCCTTCCTCATTTATCTTGGGAAATAAATGATGGTAAACAGACTCAGTTCTGGAATGATTCTTGGAATGGGTTTAAGAAGCTAAATTGTTATAATTTGAATTCTTCAATAGATTTCATGTTAAAAAATTTGGGATATATATGTACATCAATATTTTGACAACGTTGACTCATTATTAGGAAAATTCTACTAGAAGGATTTTTCTAAAGAACCAATTGATAACAATCATAAAGCAATCTTTGCATCTATCTTGAAGGATAGAATAGTTTATGTTTCATCTTGCTCAGATAGATTATTATGGAAAAAATCCGATAAAGGTTTTTATTCAGTCAGAGAAGGTTACCTTTCCATTTCAAAATCTAATTCTAATCTCCAAAGTCACAAAGCTTATAGTTTCTATTGGAATTCAAAAATTCTACCTAAAGCTGGTTGTTTTGCTTGGCTAGCAATTCAAAGAAAAATCCTAACAAGTGATAAACTATCGAGATTAAAAATATCTGCTCCTTTCAAATGTGTTCTATGTGGTCAAATGTTAGAGGATTCCAATCATTTATTTCTTTCCTGCTCAGTTGCTCAAAGTTGTTGGCATTTTTTCTTATCAAGGTTGAAGTTCCAGTTACCTCTGCCAAACTCTATATGGGATTTATTCTCTAGCTAGCCTAAATTGTACCAGTCTTCCTTTTTTTCTTGCATTTGGGAAGTGATTCTTGCTTCAGTCTTATGGTCTATCTGGTGGGCAAGGAATAAGTGCATTTTTAGAAAGGAAAAACAAAGTATAGAACATATTTTGTCTTCTTTAGAAATTTCAATTTCTAAAATAGTAAATGCCTATGTATCAAAAAATAAGCACACTGGTTCATCTTTCTCAAATTGGGATTCCAAATCTCTTTCAATTTGGCCTCTTTTAGTTCTCCCTTTCAAAGGTGGTTTCCTCAATGTATCAAATAGAATTGATAGATCTAAGGTTGCATGGCTATCTCCTCCTTTGGGTTTTTTTAAGCTAAACTTTGATGGTGCCTCAAGAGGTAACCCAAGAAGTTCAGGAGCTAGGATAGTAATAAGAGATCATAAAGGTTTAGTGCTATGTGCAAAATCCATCAAATTACTAAATGGTAAAAATAATGAAGCTAAAGTGCAGGCTTTGCTAAATGGCTTGAGAATGGCCCTAGCTTTTAAAATCTCAAAATTAGAGATTGAAGGTGACTCCCTAATTCTAATTAATGCTTGCAAGGAAGGAAAATAACATAATTGGAAGTTAGCCTATATTTTAAAGCAAAATATAAGGCTTTTGAATCATCTTTCACATTACAACTTATTGCATACCTATAGAGAAGGAAATTTGGTGGCAGACTTCTTAGCTAATTTGGGATGTGACCACATTGAAAGAGAAGTGATTCATATTGTTCAAATTGATTTTGAGTTGGAAAAGTTAATTTCAAAAGAAGAAATATATTTTTGAGAAAAAGGTATTCATTGGATTTATAAAATATAGTTGGAAGTATCAATTATGGAGGTGCTAGTTGGAAGAACCAATTTTAATTATCTTTCAACTATCACTTTTATCATTGATGTTTTCAACCAAATTTTATGATTCAAGTGTGAAGCACTATCAACTACTATTTTATGATTACAAGTCATCATCAGTGATTAAGTATGGTTGAAAACAAAAGTATTTGTGATCATAAGGCAATCTTGGGTTGCTATGTGTATGATTATATGTTATGAAGAAGTACAATCAAAATCTATTGACAAGCATTGATAAATTTGTATTTCGTGGTTCTCTAAATCATTCAAATAGGTACAAGAATTTATAATTTGAACATATTCTTAAGGTTGGCACGATGTGGGTGTCAAGTAGTTTCATGTTAAAATCACATGGCAATACTTTTGGTTTTCTCTGTACCAGGTGGAGAGGAATTGTTGGATCATGGTCTTTCACTTTCTGTCCAAACAAATATGAAAAGTTATTTTATCACATTTGGTACTTTATCCTTTAAAGGATCTTTGTCATGATAAGTTGGTAAGCTTACAAGGTACAAGGTAGTTCTATGCTTATATATATGATGGGAATAACTATTTCATCTCATTCAAACAAGTAATGTTCACTTAGTTATTTGTGATCATATCAAAGATTTTTTGGTCTAGCTGGGAATTTAACATCTGTCGCAGGTAAACAAATGGAATATCATCCGCATAATTTTAGAATGTGGCTTCCAGTTCAAAGCTGGGAGAGTCCAATCTCTGGTAAGCTTGATATGCCGCTTTTGCAAATTGTATTTAAATTCCGCTGCCCGTGTGATTATAAATGTTTCAAATCCATAATAGGGAGTGAAGTTCTACATCCTAGATCAAGAAGGTTGATCTTTCCATCAAATATTCTTTCTATATTTTTATCTAATGTTATGGATATTTTATAGTGCTTGGATTTAGTAAATGCCATAGCTGATACAATGGTAAATGCCATATTTCTGGAAAATGAGGCAATTCTTTCCAGTGCTCAAAAATATGTTTTCTCATGTGGTCAAGGTTATGTGGGTGGTATCTTTCCTCCTCATCTTTTACCAGATAACAAAGAAATTGTTAATGCTTATGATGCTTTAAAGTTATCTCTTGAATTTTCTGACCCCAGTCACTTAAATAAAGCATTATCAAGGTTCTTTCATCGGTTGGGGAGGGATATGACTAAAAGCTTCAAGGAGAAATTTTATTATATATTTTTTTTTCTTCACCATAATTGTTATCATGCAACGTCTCCATTACAAAGAATATCAAGGGTTGTGCATTCTCCAACTGCGTAAGGTTCTCGGTTTGAGGCACACGCTTAGTCTTATGGTGATAACAACATGAGGCTTGCAATTGCTCATATTCTAGACATGAACATAGCAGTAAATACTCAGTTGAGGGAGGATGGTAATGAAGATCAGGGTGATAACTTGGAAGACTTCATGCAGATGGAGGAGTAACTAGAGATGCAATAAATTTTTGTAGGTGTTGCAGATTTTGTAATAACTTGTGGCCATCAGCCTTTGAATTGGTATGTAAATCAAGAATTATCTACAAGATGTAATCTTGGATAATTAGTTCCTAATATGATTGTAAATAGTCATCTCTTTGTAGTCTATTTAATTTAGTATTCTTCTTTTCTAATTTGGGCTACAATCGGAGGTTTTCTCACTGGCTCTTTCCTCTTGGTATGCCCCTTGAGCCAATAAATGTATATGTTTATCTTATTATCTCTAATATATAAATATATAGTGGCTAGCCACTTTTATCAAAAAATAAATAAAATAGTAATTATAATAATAAAATTAATGTTTGGAGAAATAATAATATTTACAATGGTTATTACATTCATGAAGTGAATATGGGATAATATCTAAATATTGTAATTGAAATATATAATAACCATTATAAGATTGAGGTTTAAATATTTATAAGATGGTAGATATTATAGCAATTCAGTAATTCACAAGTGAATTATTAATATTTATATTATTTATTGAATTAATAATGTTAATATTTAAAGTAATATTAATGAATTATATTTTCTATGGTTAATAATACAGAAACGAAGTGATAGTGTTAATAATAACATTATTATTGATAAACAAAAATGTGGTAATAACATGCCAAGTAATTAAGGGTAAATAAATAAATGAGATCAAAGTTTTGTACTATATATAATTTGATCTTAAAATCAAATATTATTCTCTTGTCCTACACTTCTTTTCAACAATGTTAGTAGTTGATGTAAAAATGTTAAACATTATTAGAAAACCTTATCTACTTAAGATAAATTTTTGATTATTGGTATTATAGATTAGGGTATCAAGCCCATCATTATTTAACCTTAATTAACCTAGGTTAGAGCCAACTCGTCCCTTAATGAAGGGTGCATGTGGTAGATTTTGTGCACTCAAATGTACTTTTCCCACACCCCTATCTCAGGTGATGTGTTAGTTATGATGTTAATTGTCCAACATCGGTTGATGGGTATAGAATAATGTCCATGTGTGTACATGATTAGTAGTGAATGGTGTTATTACATGGTTAATCGAAAAAAAAATTAGGTTGTGTTCTTGCCTTATGTGTAAATTTAGGGCATGACAACCATAACTAAGTCAAAATTGAGCCCAATTCTCAACAAATTTGATCTACAAATATTCATTAGGCTCGTCTACTAGGTGATACCCTTAATTCAAAGCCACAACCTAAAAACCAACATAAACAAATAAAAATCAATAAAATTAAAAAAGATAGAAAGGAAGTATTTTTGGTTGATGCAAGATTGCATATGGACCTAAATGCTCTTGAATAAAAAATGAGTAAGTGGAATGTTCCATGAGTTAGGAACTCATGATTTTTTTTAGGTTCTTAGGATGGTGATCCCATGCTTTTTTAAAATCCAAACTTATTCTTTATTCACTTGAGCTCTTCCCTTTCCTATTGTCCTCTCTTCTTCTCCATCTTCAACATGCAAATTACCACAAATTTTTTCTCTATAAATCAGATCCATGCCCTTCATGAGATAGCCTTAAATACCCCAATTATGATTTATGATGTTTCCTCTTTGAATTTGTAATACCCCTCTGTTTTTCTCTGTTGTGCGAACAGTGTTCTCCTTTATTATGTTTTAGTTTCTGTTTGTACTTTGACTATGGTACTTGGTTACTATTTGATCACTATTTTATCATGATGTGGTGATGTATTTTGATGTGATGGTATTTTATTATGATGTTATCATTATGGCATGTTTTGGATTAGCTTAGTGGATATTTAAATTATTATGTTAGATTTGTCAGTTAGTTACACTATGTTGGTGAAGGGGACGATATCGTATCACTCGCTTGTGAGCGCCTTGCGATTCTGAGATTTCCTCTTCACGGCGTGTTTTAATTATGACATATATATGCATGTAGATATATTCTTTGTTCGCAAGTTGACAGGTATAGGACATTGACTCCACCTGGTTTCATAGGTTTGAGTGTGTCCATTGCCGAACGACATTTGATTGGGAGATAGTAGCTAGGTTTTCCATGCCAAGTCATCACCCTAGTCATAGTGTGTTGTCAGGTCTTAGTCGGGTCAAGTTGCTTTATTATTGTTCCTTCTCTTTGCTTATTTAATCACATGTTATTAGGGTAAATAAATGCTTGTATAGTCAAGTTGTTGATTAAACTTATCTGGTTTAATGTTAGAAATGTGATTTAATTTATTGATTAATTTAATTAATTAATAAATAATTTAATCTTGGATTAGATTTATTTTATTGATAATTACATTAATTGATATTTTGTGTGAAATTGGAAAATTGAAAAGATGAAATTGAAAATTAAAGAAAAAGATTTAAATTTCATTTTTTAGAAAATTTTGAATTAAAAAATTGCAAATAGAGATATTTTGCTATTCTGTTTTTGAAAATTTATGAGGGTGGTTGCATAGATATTTTGAGATATTTTTTGGAATTTTCTTTGTTATTTGGATTTTGGGAATGAGTTTTCAACAAGTTTTTGAGAAATTGAAAAGGAAGGAAAGAAAAGAAATTTTGTTGTTGGATTTTGGATTGGGAAGAAGCAAGTTGGAAGGATCAAAAGCAGAAATTCAAAACGCCATTGTCAACCATTCAAGCTTCTTGGAAGAACCAAGTTTTCTTCAGTTAAACTAGTTTCATTTCGAAAGATTTCTCAATTTAGATGTTGTTGTTCGAAATATTTAAATTCTAATTATTGATTGCAAGAAAAACCCATGTTAAATCTTGCTTCAAAATTTGAGAAAAACCTCTGTTGCTATTTGATTTTTTTCAAAAATAAAATGGTATTCTTGACTGAAAATAATTAATTCATGGAAGGTTTTCCCAATTTGTTATGGAAATTTTGTCTTTGAAAGCATATAATATATATACATATGCATATATATATATATATATATGTATAGTTTTATTATATATTTATTTTAGTTGGGGTTGTTTCAAAATTTGTGTTAAATTTCGACCTCTGGCCTAAATCATGGATTTCAAAATCCGCAGGGGTTTGGATGGAAAAAATAAATTTAAATAAAAATAATAATAATAAATTTGTTTTTGGGGAGGCACTGGGGGCTCACCCCCATTGCACCCCCATGGGAGGCGAGTGGGGGGAGCTGCGCCCAACACGTCCCCCACAAACCCCACCCGCGGATGCTGCTATCACAGTCGCCACCACTGGTGGTGGTCGACTGTGCTAAACATAATCGTGCCACCAACAGTGTTGGTCGGTTGTGCATAGCACAGCAGTTGCCGCTAGGGGTCGTTGGGTAAGCCACCGCCCCACCTAGGGTCGGCTGGGGAAACCGTCGCCCCTAACCCTAATGCATGCACGCGGCCTAAGGAAGAAACAAGGCCTGGGCTTCTTGAAATTCAATTTTTTATTAAAAATAAAAATTATAATATATTTTAATATTTATTATTATATTTTTATAATATTTAAATATTAATATATATTAATGTTTAATATTATATTATATATAATAAAATATTAATATATATTAATTTTTTTAAATAGTTAATTTTATATATTTATGATATATATACATGGATATGTATATTTATGATATATATACATGGATATGTATATATATAATTAGATGAGTTTTTTGTTTGATTTTATATATATAGTTGAAATATATATATTAAAATGTTTAATTTAAGTTAAATTGAGAAAATTGAAAACATGATAACTTTAGTAAATCATTGTTTAATTTTAAAATATTATTTTTAAAGGAGAAGTGATTATGATTTAAATAATATGTTTTTTTTAAGACCAATTAATTGCTTTAAAATACATATAAGGAAAGGAGGAAGCAAGAATTATTTATATCAATAAACTTTGATTTACATGATAAACTGATTAATTTATCATTATTTAAATGCAAGTAGGGAAATTAAATAATTAGTATTAATTTTTTCCTTATCTGAAAAGACGTATTTTAATTTAGTTTAATTAATGCAATAAATTACTGAATGTTAATGAGGAAATGGATTTAGTGAATCTAAAGTAGATTTAATTTTCGTCTTGATTGTGAACTGTTTATGTTATTGTTTGGGGGAAATTGAGTTATAGAGAATGATAAGTCTTCCAGATGGGTTTTCAGTTATGTGGGTTGTCGTCTGATGTTTGTCAACCTGTTGTGAATTCTTTGGGTAGTGCATGGTGTCTAGTCAATGTTTAACCCAGTTTCCACAAACGAGGATGTTTTGTGCTTCTTGTGGAAGGAGTGGGTTAGGAGGATTTGTGAATCCTTGTAAGGAGTGGCTTTATTATGTTTGTACCTCTAGTGTTGGAGTGAGTTTCTTTTTAGGTTTCCTCCTAGAGTTGGAGTGGTTGTAATATCTATTTTGTATGCACTTGGGTTCTCTTAGTAATTGGTTCAATTGTGTGTTGTCAAGTAGAAGAGTGGCTTCTATTAGGCGTCAGAGCCCAAATAGGTAAACCAGATAACCTTTGGAGGTGGTTTAATCAAGTGATAACTAAAATAATACTTAGAAGATTAGGACTAACTTCTCACTAATCAAGATAATTTTGCCTCACTCATAGACACAAGAGCTCGTTTACACTTGGGATGAGTGGGAAGGCCTAGAATGGCAAGCTCATCTATCTTGTCTGTACGAAAGGTATTTGATTCCGCATGAGTGAGTATGGGGGTCGGGATTCGGTTGATGCCACCAGGATAACCCATAGTGGGCGTCGAAGCCTATGAAGATTCCTAGAGGTAATCCCATGACGATCTGTGTGATGACACTCTATCTAGGACAATAGTTGGTATTTGATTTTGTGTGTACAGTTCTCTTAACATAATTGATTTGTTTTATATCTGGAAGCAATGTGACCATATTAGATTTGTACTTGTGTTGCACTTGTGATTGTATGGTTCTTGTGTTTGGTTGTATCAGTATGAGTTAGTATGAGTCAACCTGTTTCTAGAGGTAGGGAGTCTTGTCTTGGAATCCTTGTTACTATCTCCTAGCATGGGGGGTGGGCCTTCGGGTACCACTTGGTTGGGTGGCGTGCACCTTACTCCGTTGGGCTTTCTTCTTGTTCGTGTTGACGAGATTTCCAGTTGGGGAGCTCGTTGGATCCAGTTACTCTTAATGCTTTATTCATTTCAGTTGATCTTGTAATTTATTACCCCTCATTTGTTAACAAGGTGGAAAGTTGTAATTTGTAATCATGCTCATTGGATTTACCTCATTCGGGGAATGAGATATATAATCTCCTTATTATATTATTGTACTTTGGGATCTCATGGTATCTCGTATGCTTTGATGTAATTTATCATGTATGGAATGTATGTATTTCTAAATTATTAAGTAAATGAATGTTATGGTTTAAATTCGTGTTTTTTGTTGAGGTTCTAAATAACCTTTGTCTCATAACCTTAGGGGTTGTTGGAATTGGGTAGAAAACTTGCAAGATAATTGTACTTAAACAAAAAAAATTAGTCTGTTTAAGTAGTTAATTACAACTTCCTCTAGGGTTGTGTGGCGGGGCATTATAGAATCTTCGCTTCCCTTGTGATTACCTTTAGTCTTCGTGTCTTTCTCCCTTTCTTTATACTACTATTGCACAAAACTAGTACACTTCCTTTATTTCTAATTCCAGTGTAATACCCCTCCGTTTTGCTTCATGTTCAGACTGCTTTTATGCTTTGTTTTGGTTTCAGCTACTATGATACTGGGCATACTTTGTTATGTGTGTTTTGATCGCTAATGTTAGAGCGATGAACTATTATTTGTGTGATGTGGTTTATTTGATGATTTGTTCTACATGCTTTAATGGTGTAATGATGTAGTAGATATAACATGTGTTTCATATGAGATTATTGAGTATGATGGAAAATTCAGTTTTGATGACTATATTGGTGAAGGGGACGGGTTCGCATCACTCGCTTGCGAGCACTCTACGACTCCGTGATTTCCTCTTCACGATGTGTATTTTATGTTGCTTATATATGTATGATGTTGGTTACTTGGTTTTCAGGTTTGCAGGTACATGACATCGACTCTACCTAGTTTCATAGGTTTGAGCGTGTCGATCCAACAGTTAAGTTGAATGGGAGATAGTAGCTAGGTAGCTTGTGTCAAGTTTACACCCTAGCCTTAGTGTGTTGTTAGTCATGTTTGTTGAGTTGTGGTTTACCTTGTTTTAATGATATTTGATTCTAAGAGGTGCTTGTTCATTAAATTAATATTTAGAATAATTGCTTTGTTTAAAAGTTGTTATTTATTTAAATTAAAATTAAAATTGTGGATATAAGTTATATTTAATTTATTTAATTAATTAAATTTAATCCCAAAAGGGTTGAATTTATTTATTAAATAATTAAAATTAATTAATTAAGTTTTATGTTGAGTAAATTAAAAGAAAGCAAATAATGTAATGTATTTTTGAATTTAAGTTTAATTCGGAAATTAGTTTCAAATTTTGGAGTTAATTTATTATTTATAATTTTTAAATTAAATTCAAATTATATTTGGTTGTTGAGGATATTTTCAATTATGCTAGCATGTGTAAGTTTAATTAAAAGAGTTTGCTGCAAATTCATTCATAGAGAGAATTTTGGAGAGGAAAAGCTTCTTCACGGGTGTGAGGATATTTTTGGAAAATTTACACAGAGGATTGTTTTGGGGAAATTCTTGGCTGTGGAATTACATTGGAAATGTTCTGGTAAAACTTGTTGTGTTTGTTGGTTGATTTCTTGGTTGGAATCACTAGATTGTTGGATAGAAGCTATGGAAGCTTTGGAGGAGGCTCTGCATCAAATTTCCATTTCCTGAAGCTTCTTGAATAAATAAAATTAAAAGCTTTTGTTGTTCCCATGAAATTTCTTCAGGGAAATTATGAAACCTCTGTTGAATTTAGTTTATTTGTGGAAAATGTTAGTTTTTTATTAAATCAAACTTATGGGTAAAACAACACTTAGATTTGTTTTAGAAAATTTCAATCACTGTCGAAAAAATGAATTTGTTTCCAAAAACCTTTGTAGAAATTGCGGTAGAGAAACCTAGAGGATTTGAAAACTTCTAGTTATAATTTAGATTCCTTTTAGTTTTCTCATTTTTATATTGTTTATAAATTTAAGAAAATGGATTAAAAGAATCAATTTTGAACCTCTGTGAGTTTTGGAAGTTTTCTAGAATTTTTTTATATTTTCTTCCTGTAGATGGTTGTTTTTATAAATTTGCCCAATTTAACCAGTAAGTGAAATTTTGTGTAAATATATATATATACATTATATGTATTATACTTTTATATATATATATATATATATTCATTATATTACTGAGGATTTAATTTATTTTGTTTTAGAAATCGTTGTTCGTACGACGTTCTTGGGAAACAAATTCTGGAAATTTGTTGAAAATTGTAAACTGTATGTTCTTTTAAAAATATATATATTTTTTGGTGGTTGGTGGGGGTGGATGTACCCCCACCGCCCACCGTACCTCCTTAAAGGGAGTGTGTTGCTCCTGTGGCAGCGCCCTCCACTAAAAGTGGAGGGAGTGCTGCCCCCAAAGTAGGGTAGTTGGTTGTACCATGTACACTCTGGAGCCCTTGTCTTCAAGGCCGGTTGTACATGGGTACAGTCCGACGGCCCATGAATTTATAATTTTTTTTTTAATTTCGTTTTAATTTTTAAACAAAACAAAATATTTTCGTGGAAATTTTGTATGTTAGATTTTCGTTTCAGAAATTGATAATGTCTTGGCATTCGTGAAATTTAAAAGGTAGAATATTAAAACATATATACTTTATGTATATATGTATATATATATATAATGTATATATGTATATATATATAATGTATATATGTTTACACATATTATTTTTATATGTGTTTTGTGTTTTAGTAAACAATAGTTTACAGAAATGTATTTATATTATGAGTATATATCATGAGGATAAATATATAATAAATATTTATAGGTTTTTATTTTAAATAGTTTTGATTTCAAATTAATTATATCTTATGTTGATTAGAAAATGAAAAGGGAAATTTAAATAAATTATAGAAATTGATGTGTTAGTTGTGAAACTAAAAGAAATTTTCTTGCATGGGTTTATGTTGCTTTTAAAAGTAGTCAGAAGATTGTTTTGATAAAATTAGAATTTTTCCCTTCCATGTAATAGTAAAGGAAAATAATTTATTTTATTTAATTATTTGGTTAAGGCAATTGGTTATTTACTGTGAAAAGTATTAGATAGGGAAATGGATTTAATATATCCAAAAATAGTGTATTACCTTACCATTGCTTGTTGTTATTATTTTTCCTTATGGTTATGATTGGGGAAAGAGGTTTATTGAGTTTTAATTTGTAAGTCTTCCAGAGGATGTGGGTTGTCAATTTGTTAATCAACTATTTGTATTTCCCTTGGGTAGTGTTTTATGTGATTTGTTTCCTCCAAAATGTTTGGAGTGAGTTTCCTTAATTGTTGCCTCCTAGAATAGGAGAGATTGCGTTGTCTAGTTGTAAGCACTTGAGTTACCCTTGGATTATGGTTTTGTATAGTGTGTCGTCCATTAGAAGAGTGGCTTATGTTAGGTGTCGGAGCCCAAAGAGGTAAACTGGGTAACCTTCGGAAGTGTTTTAATCAAGTGATAATTAAATTAATGTACTTAGATGATTAGTATGCACTTCACACTAATCAAGATAACTTAGCCTCACTTAAAGACGCAATGGCTCGTTTAGACTTGGGATGTGTGAGAAGGCCTGGAATGGCAAGGTAAACTATCTTGTCCTTACGAGAGGTAGTCGATTCCGCATGAGTAAGCATGAGGGTTGAGATTTGTTAGAGGTCACCAAGATTACCAAAGCCTAAGAAGAATGCCCAAAGGAGATCTCATGACTAACTGTGCAATGACACTCTATCTAGGATAACATTGGGTTTTGTTTTATGTGTATGGATTTCTTATCATACTTGATCAATTTTATGTCTGAAAGCAATGTGATAATGTAAGTGTTAGACTTATATTGTGCATGTGTTTGGTTGAGTCAGTATGTGTCAGTATGAGTCTGCCTTTGGTTAGAGGTTGTAGATCTGTGTCCATGTTATGTTGTTACTATCTCCTAGCATGGGGGGTGGGCCTTCAAGTACCACTTGGTTGGGTGGAACATGCACCATACACCATTGGGCCCCCCTTTATCTTCAGTACTTGGTGGCAAGACATCCAGATGGACAGCTCACGATTCTTATTTTTAATTCAAGCATTGTTTTATTTCATATTGTAATAAATTATTTTACCCCTCTTGTATTTACGAGGTGGAATTATGTAATTGTAATACTTTTGTACTATTGCCTCATTCTAGGAATGAGTGGTGTAACCAGTTGTTTAAGTTAATGAATTTATACTTTGGATGTTTATCTCCTTGTCTTATGTTGTATATGTATGTTGTATAAATGCTTATTCCATATAGTAATTAATGCAATGTTTTTAATGATTATGTTGTATGGGTTTAAGTAATCTCGATTACGTAGCCTTAGGGGATGTTATCAATTGTAGATGAACATGTATGTTTAATTCACTTTAATAAAAAAAAATTAGTACGCTTTTATTGTGAATTGAAACTTCCTCTAGGGTTGTGTGGTGGGGCATTACATCCAGTGTTCTTCAAAGGAACCTTCACCTTGTTATTCTCAACCTCTTTTATCACCTTTATGACTTATTTTTCTAATCTAAATAAACTACAAGTGTAGCGCCTCTCCGCTTGGGTCTTTGGGTCATTTGGGTAAGAGTATCCTTGTGTTGGTTTGTTGATTAATGTTTAAATGGTATTGTTAATGTTTGGCTGATCATTTATTATAGTGTTAATTTAATGTCGTTAATAAATTTAATGTTGCTTTAATCAACACATTAATAGAATGTCATTAATTAGTAGTTTGATTTTATAACGTTTATTATTGTGGAGGGAAATGCAATTAATTTATTAGATCTAATTATTAAAGTGACCTGTGAGAAAATGTGTAAGTATTTAATTAAAGTATTAATTGAATATAGTATTTTAATTGTTGAAATTAATATTGTTTAATTAATTATTATCTTGATTTATTTTGAAATGGAATTTTGAAGTGAAAATTGGAAATATTTCGCATGCAAGTGCATGCGTGATTTAAAACTGAAAATGGGATGGAAACTTGCTTTTTAACTGGTGGTTATTTTCGAAAACGTAACTTTGGTTTTATAATGTTTTTATTTTGGAAAATTTTGGGGGGAGATTTGCAGAGAGGATTTTTTAATTTTTTTTGGGTTTTTGGGGAAGGGAAGTAATTTGGTTTGTAAGAAAAAATTTGGAGAAAAAAAGAAGAGATTTTTTCATTCCATCGTTGATTCTAGGAAGCGAGGAACGTAGAAGGATGGGCAAGGAAGGCATTGGATCAAATCAATTTGGGGAAAAATGAATGTACAGATGAGTCTTCATTTTCTAACACTATTGATTGATTTTTAACAAATTCATATTTTTTTCATAATCTTATTCAAATTATATTTGTATGCATGTCTTGTAATTGTTTCCCTTCTAAGAAAACATTTATTACTCACATCTGTTAATTTTTTCACTGGATTCTCTCCTACAATCTGTACATCTCACTTTTTCATCAACACACTTCCAAAGAACCCGATTACGTTTTGTAACCAAGTCATTTTCTATCCATTATTAAATCAAAACCGACGCCTTCTAATCACCTATGTTATATCATTATCCTTTTATGAGAATTGTCTCTCTCGTAGTTGACCCACAAGTAATCCATTTGTTGTAGCTAGAGTAAACTTTTCCTTCATGCACATTCAGGAGCTTGAATTCTCGTTCTGTAAGAGAATTGATCCATTTAAATTGTATGTGGTTGATATTACCTTCTTATGATTTCATGCATTTTTATATTGATGCTCAACTTAGGATTTTAGGAAAGAGTCTTTGTTCGAGAGAAAATACATAGGTATGCTTTATTCTACAACCTAAAGCAAGATGCTCACTCTCACTTCGAATTAAAATTGACCAATGTGCAATATGAATGAGATTTCATGAGAGGGTGGAATTTGAAACTAGAGCCATCGCAACCACCGTTCCTCTAATCCGTGTTGCCTCCTTCCCCTACGTACTGGACGCTTGAAGCACTAGGGTAGACTGATTTATCCTTGGTTGTTGTTTGATGTGTTTTCTCTCCTGTGTTCATTTAATATATCATAGTTGATAAATGATGAATAAGCCATACATTTGGAATTTAATGTATACACCTTTGATGGTAATCAATGGGTATAGTTGGGAATTTGGTTTTATATAAGTCAATAGTTATACTATCCTCTACATATTGTAATCAAAATTGTAGGTTTTGATTTAATATTGAAGGTATAATTTTATGGCATTTGATGCGTTATGCCTGACTATCAATATTGTATAAAGTGTTTTATTTCTTGCGTCTTGCCTCTAATGTGATTTCACCCTACGTTTTTCATTTGAGGCTTATGTTTGATGTTCATTGAATATTGGTTTATGCATGGTCCTTGCCTATGTATATACTTTGTACTGCAATTTATATCCTTTCAGAATAGTATTTGATTAATAAGTAATGTATTTTGAATTTGAAGGAAGCTTGTTATGTTTGGAATTTGATTGCTAGGCATTGTATTTGGATATTCGATATTTACATTTTGTTCCATTTTGGTGTAGATACATAAAATTTAGTATTTGATTTATATATGTATATGTGTGTATATCTGTAGTTCCATATGATAATCTGTTATAATGCTAGTAAACTCCATTCTGTTTTCAAATATATATATATATATATATATATGAATGTATAAATATTATTATTTTAGTAAAAGAACAATTATGCCTATGATGTTAGATAAGTAAGTTGTATAGTATTTAAATGATCATTTCAAAATATTAGTGGTAAGAGAATAGTATTTTTAATTAATCTAGGAGATAAGGAAAATGTTAATATAGTTTAAGGATTAAGTTATTCAATTTTATAATAGGTACACACACATATATTATAATATTCTTTATTTTGATTTCACCATATGAAAATAAATGGCTAGAGATAAGGGGCATAAATTCAATAGCGATTATTTAAAATAAATTTTATTTGGGCGTTTAGATTCATTACAAATAAGTGATTAGGTAATTAAAGTAGTAAAATTTGGAAATGTCATTTAATTTAAAATTATTAATAAGATGGTTGTTACAAAAGAATATTTCTATTTATGTAATTAATTGATTATGTTAAAATAAGTAAATTAGATTGCCTTTTCAAATATCGATTTGCTTCATTATTAAATAATTGAATTGTAAGTTCACTAGGCTATTAGAGGCCTAGAAGTATTGCGATAAATGTTTTATTAAGTAAGCTATGTGGGAAGTGTTAAAGAATAATAGAAAATGTGAAAATAATGGAAATCATAGATGTATTGTTAGTTGATCTTTTTATGGATTATTTGTGTAATTTAGATGGGTAAGTTGTAAAACTATTTAGTTCTAGTTTGTTATTGGATTAAATGGTTGTTTGGTTATTTGTTCTAAACTTATGTTTGGTTTATTGGTATTGTTGAGTGATTGAATTTTAAAATTTTGAATGTCTCCATAATTATGGTTAATTGATTGGGTAATGAATTTCATTGTCATTTGAATATATGGTTGTTGATTGTTGTTCAGGTTGATTTTAGAATTGAGTTGAGAGTTGGTTGATTATATTATTGTTTTCATGGTTGTTGGATATTGAGAAGATTTTAATTTGGTGGTTGATTTTGCATTGAGTTGATTTTTTTAGTTTTGATGAGTTTGAAGATCTTGTTGTGATGTTGCCACCCATGATTCTACACTTGTTGTTTTGTAAAATGTGAATTGAAAATAATATTTGAGATCATGTTATTGTTGCCACTTCGGTTGGGGAAACTTATGCAATTTTAATTCTTGGGTAGAATCTTACTTACCTCCAGAGGCTAGGGGAAATTGTGTGTTTGTGCATTGTTGTTTCACTTTTATATCTATTCTTTTTACCTTAAGTATGTGTGTATGGGTGGTACCTCCTTGTTTTATGAGTTTTGATACTTCATGTAGTCACGATATGGTCATGTCTCGCATGTATTGTTTTAAAATAATGTCTTTTATGTTTTGAGTATTAAGGTACACCCGTTACTTGACGTTAGTCTTTGGGTAGCCATAGGGGAGAGTGGCTCTTCATGGGGGTTGGCTTACAAGTGGTTGTCCATGGAAGAGTTCCCTTAATTAAGTGATAACCTAATTAAAGTATCTAGTGGGTTGGGTTAGTTAAACACATAACAAGACTAAAACATGCACCTCATGCCTACTGTTAGTCCTCTCATAGGCTAAGGACGAGTGGGAAGACTTGGTTGGTAAGGTCACTACCTTATCTCCATAAGATTTTAAGTGGCTTCGCATGAGTCACCCTATGGGACGATGCCTTGAGATAGGCTGCCTAGTTAACCATAGATGGAGGCAACTCCTAGTGTTAGGTATTCTGGTTAATACACATTGATGGAGGCGAATCCTAGTGTTAGGTATTCTGGTTAATCCATATAAGGCCATGTGATGACACTCTCCCACTGTTCCCCTTGACTTCCCTTGATTTTGTTGTCTCTTGAGTATTATTGTCATTGTTGTTGCTTATGTTTTATGAGTTTCATGTTGGGTGTTTTTAGTCTTCAATATTTTCACCTTGTTGGATGAGGGTCCTCTTGTCATCTCCTAGTAGGGGGGTTGTTCCTTTGGGTTCACATGGTCGGGTGGAATGTGCTATACACCCATTGGGTTCCCCACCGACATTCGTGTTTTTGCAGAGATGTTCCAATTGCAGTGATCTTAGAGCTTCACTCAGAGGAAGATTGTACCTATAACACCTCTCCAACTTTAGCCTGGGTAAGATGGTATTTTAATTTTTATTTAGCATTCTATATATTATCATATTGAGATTAGACATGGATGATTATCATGATTAGTTATTATGTTGGATTATATGCTTATATAATCTTATAATTGCTTTTGTACAATTACGAATGGGAAGGGATGATGTCGTAACACTCGTATTCGAGAGGCTTACGACATCATGACCATCTTCCTAATAATTGATGTTGTTTCAGTTATATGATATATGTTATATGCACATGTACTTTGACGTGTAATTGGAGTGATGCAGGTATTGAGTATCGACTCCGCCTGGATTCACAAGTCTGAACGTACTCCTATTCCCCGATGGTGGTAACTGGAGGTGTAATGCCCCACCAAGTAACCCTAAAGGAAGTTGTAATTAACGATTAAAGTGAACCAATTTTTTTTTTTAAAGTACAATTAACATACACATTCACTTACTAATTAACAACAACCTCTAAGGCTACAAGGTTGGGACTACTAAAACCCACACAAACATATTACATATAACCATAGCATTAAATACTTTATGAAATAAACATCAAACAACGTAAAGATACCACATAACATAATAAGATATACATCCAAGATACAATTTCATATTCATTTACATAATCCAATAGTTACATCACTCATTCCTAGAATGAGACAATAGTACATAAGTATTACAATTACAAAATCTCACCTCGTAAACATAAGAGGGATAAATAACTTATACATTCTAAAATATTACAATGCAAGAATAACTCAAGAATCGTGAGCTGTCCAACTGGATGTCTCACCACCAAGAACTGAAGAAGAATGGGGACCCAACGGTTTTGGTGCATGTTCCACCCAACCAAGTGGTACCCAAAGGACCACCCCCCATGCTAGGAGATAGTAACAACATAACATGGACAAAAATCTACAACCTCTAACCAAAGGCAGACTCATACTGACTCAACCAAACAAAAGTACAACATAAGTAAAACACAAGTACAACACAAGAACAACTCTCACATCACTGACATAGGTTACATTGCTTCCAGACATAAAATAGATCAAGTATGTTCAGAAAACCATACTCATAACATAAATACTAAACAAACAAATAGTTGTCCTAGACAAAGTGTCATCGCACAACTCATAATAAGTTACCCTTGGTGGATCTTCATAGGCTCCAGTGATCCTAGTGGCCTCTACCGACCCTCGGCCCTCATACTTACTAGTGCGGAATCAAATACCTCTCGTACAGATGAGATAAATGACTATGCCATTCCAGGCCTTTCCACTCATTCCAAGCCTTAACTAGCACTTGACTATGAGTGAAGCTAGAACTTATCTTTTTAGTGTGTAGTACTCCCCAATATTCATTTCAATTTTAGTTATCACTTGATTAAACTCACTTCCATAGGTTACCCAAATCCTACCTCTTCCGAGCTCTGGCCCCTACTAGAAGCCACTCTTCTATTTGACAATACATAAGCAAACTAATCACCAAGGGACTCACAAGTGCATACAACCTAGGTATCAAAACCACTCCATCACAAGGAGGAAACAAATAATAGAACACACTCCAAACATCTTGGAGACAACAAACACATAGTCCACTCCTTTCACAGGAGGTACAAAACAACCCTGTTCGTGGAAACCGGGTAAATACTAATAAGACACCATCCACTACCCAAGGGACAACACTGGTTGACATCATGAATCGACAACCCTCTTAGATCCTCTAAGATTCTCTGGAAGACTTATAAATTGGACTAACACATAATCCCATATCCCAAATGATGACATAGCTACAAAATCATTCAATTCATTAATCAAATCTAATCTTTAGATTTCCTAAATCCATACTCAAGCAATAGGTAACGTTTACAAAAGCAAAGGCACGATAACAAGGTTTACTCAAACAACCATATACCCATTTTCCATTTTCATAATAGAGAATTTTAAACAATTTAAACTCACAATCCCTTTGCGAAATACGAGGAAAATAACTCTAAAAGACAATCAAGAGGAAATCACTACTTATATCACATAAATATTCCAATCAATAACTTAAGGTATTTAACTCTCCCTTCATTTTAAACAACTCCTTAATTATCTTTTAATACAACATAAAACTATTGTCAATAACCTTTTCAATTTTCTATCCAAAATCTATGTCTCTTCAACTATCCATTTAAAACATGCAAACTAAAATATCTTAAAATATCCCTTTTCATTAACAATCTAGCCATGCATTCAACCTTATCTTTTAAAATCTCAATTCACAATAATATAAAACTTTTTCTCTTTCAAAATAATTGAAATAATTAAATAAGTGTCTTCAATTTACAATTATAAGAAATATTATTTAAACAATTTAAATTGAATTCAACGTTTTCTTTACAAACCAACTTAAGTCCTTTATAAATAATTCTTTTCAATCACCCAACCAGATCCTATGTTTTTTCTAATTTTCCAACTACACACTATGTCCATTTTTTTATCTATTGATTTACCCTTCCAAACTTTTCTTTGCATGCATCCAATAATGCAAATCATTAAATATGTTCCTTCTAGTGCATATATTGCATGTAATAGATTCATCTCAAAGTTCCCTTCAAATATTTTTTTTTTTATGTCAAGTTGAATTATGCATACAAAACAATTCCAATATAAACCTCCAACAATACTAAATGGTATGCATCTTTTAAAATAAGATTTGATATTAAATACATAATAATATATATATACTTGCACAATATATATATATATATATATATATATTCATTTATATATTGATGTATTTAATCTTAAACATACATTTTAAAATTATATCTTACACAAAACTATCAAACTGTTTTATTCTAAACAAAATATAACTTTAATAATTTCCAGATATATAATATATATATATATATATATTTATCAATTTATAAATATATTTTAAATCTTTTAAACAAATGTCAATTTATACAAATATAAATTACATATCATATATTAATCATCATATAAAAAAAAAAAAACTTATTAAACTACAAACCCCACCATTCCCGAGGCCGCGAGTTTAATAAAGAGAAATAAATGAAAGTTTACACAGTATGGAGAGTCGGCTAAAGCCGACCCCTCCATACTCCTCCAAGGCGCGGCAACAGGAAAGGAGAGGGGGTGCAGTTGTTACGCCGCTCCCCATACTCCCAAGGGAAGGCAAGGGGAGGTGTGGAGAGGGTCTCCCTCCACACAGTCGCTCCCATATGGGGGTGGTTGTGGGGAGGTAGATCCTCCCCAACCCCTGACTTAACCAAAGCTCAACAAATGCACAGCGAATGAAATTCGCTTTTATTTTTTATTTATTTTATTTTCATTGAAATCCGCGTTTTCCCCAAAACAAAGCGTCGTACGGGTGTCGTACAGACGGCATCACAGGGTTAAAATAATAATTTTTAATAGCAATATAATATATATATATATATATATATTATATGTATATATGTATATATTTAACAATATATATATATATATATATATATATATATATATACATATGTATATATATTTTTCCAAAATTCAATTTTCCACAGAGGTTTAACAAAAATTAATTCTTTTAACTAATTTCCAAGAATAATTTAAACAAATAGGAAAATTTAAATACGGATCTTGATATTTCAATGAAAATTTCTACAAAGATTTATTTTGAAAAACAAATCTGAATATTTAAAAAGGATAAAATAATCATACTATTATCCTAAATGTTTAAAATTCAACCAATGTTTAATTTAAACAATGAATCAACATTTCTTGTTTATTATTTGAAACCCTACAGTGGATTTAACAATTTTTCCCCAATTTGGATTAATCTACACCTAGACTCATTTAACAATTTCCAATTCACAATTAATTCAACTACAGATTCATAGATAATTAAATTAAATTGATCAACAAGAACAAAACCTGGAATTTGAAACTACAGGAAGAGAATGAATTTTTGATGCAAGCCTTCTCCAAGGATTCCCTGTATTTTTCTTAAACGTGCAACGGATCCAATACAAAACTTCAACAATTTCAAATTGACTTTCCTCAAATCACATCCGAAACCAAAAGTTGCTTCAACCCTTCCTCCGTGCAATTTTTTCCCAAAATTATCCTTTCACACCAGAAGAAGTTTTTCCTCCTCCAAATTCTCTCAATACATGAATTTTGCAACCAATCTTAATTCCTAAATTCAACTCACACATGCATGCCTAATTGAAAAATATCTTGCACAACCAAATCTGATTTTGCATGCAAAATTGGAACTTAAAATATCTAAATATCAATTATCTTCAAAAATTGAAAACTAACTTTGCTTTTAAAATCCAATTTCAATTTCTAAATAAATTCAAACTTAATTGAAATAAAATTCCAAAATAATTAAATTTCCACAAATTGAAATTAAATTCCAAATTAATTTTAATTCTTTTATTTCTTTTAATTTTCTTGCAACACATTTAATTAATTAATTTAATTATTTAATAACTAGATTCAACCCCTTGGATTAAATTTAATCAATTAAATAAATTAAATGTAATTAATTAATTTAAATATAAAATTTTATCCACATTGCATAATTTAAATTAAATAATCATCAACATGATATAATGCAATTATTTTAAACATCCATTTCCAAATAAAGAACCTTTCAGAATTAAATAACATTAAAGTAAGGCATAACAACAACTCAACACAGATGACTGACGACACACTAAGGCTAGGGTATAGACTTGACACATGTTACCTAGCTACTATCTCCCTTCAACTTAACCGTTGGATCAACACGCTCAGACCTGTGAAACCAGGTGGAGACGGTGTCATGTACCTGCAAACCTGAAACATAATATCCAACATCATAAAATATAACAGCATAAAATACACACCGTGAAGAGGGAATCACAGATCACAGGGCACTCACAAGCGAGTAATGTGAATCTGTCCCCTTCACCAATACATTCAACAAAACTGACACTTTCACAATACATCAAATATTCTCATATTCACTAACATGTTATATCAACTAACATCATTACATCATTAAAACATGTAACACAAATCATCAGATAACTCAAGTCACATCACATAGAATAGTCTATCGCACAATAAATGGCGATCAAATACACACACAAGACAAAGTATCTGAATATCCAGAAGTATAAATCAACGCAAAACAAGGACACACTGTCCAATCCATAAAGCAAAACGGAGGGGTGTTACAGGAGGTAGTCATACAGACCAAATGTGCCCTACCCTAGCCCACTACATCTTATTAATGCAGTGTTTCCGAGTTGATGTCATACCATTCGGTTACCTAACGGTAATGTCTAGAGCACCTTCCAGCCGTATGTCTGGCACACCTTTGAGTTGTATGTGGTTTACCTGTATGTCTCATTGAGGTATTTTGTCTTGGTTCTATTAATCGTTTATGTGGTTATATTTATATTTAATTGGTTGTCGGTGTCTTGATGTGGTTTCAAAGCATCTTTTTCATAGTTTTAAATATGAAATTTTATAGTGTTTTATTGATTTGGAGTGTTATATCCTTGAGATTTTGAATATGTCATTTTAAACGATATTATTAATCCATTTTGTGAGCCCTCATAATTTTATTTAATCTTTTGGGGAGTCTTATGTATTATAATATTGGATTTAAATCATCATTTTATGTGTTATTGTGAATGTTGGATATGAAGTGATTTTTAAATTAATAAAATTGGAGAGAGTTAATAGCTTGTTTATTAAAATGTTTTATTTCATTTTATTGTTTTGGGAGAAAATATTATAAAAAAAAAAAAGGGGCAGCTTGGTTTTTGGATATTTATTTTTTGTTTTAAACTTAGTTTGAAATTATTTTTTTGGGAGAGGAGGATGCAATTTGCTGCTTGGAGGAAAGAGGGGAAAACCCTACAAATTGGGCAGCAAAAATGAGAAAAATCTTGGAGGAGAAATTTGTGAGCAATGGCCCTAGAGGTTCAGCATAATTTTGTTGTTTTGTTGTTCGAATTTGGGATCTTGCCATGCTTTATACATGATATCTCTCATTTTCATTTGGGTAGAAATGAGGTATTCTTTTGTTTTCTTTCTTTGAATTCTTGTTTTGAAATATATGTAAGAGTGTGTTGAAATAATTTGGGAGTTTTGGATGTTCAAAGGTTTCATTCAACTGATTGCTTTGTAGTTTTTTATATATGGCTGAATTTTGTGCATTTCCAGCTCTATTCATTGCCAATGATTGTTTTGTTAAAATAAATTCATTCTCTTGTCTTGAATTTTGAAAAAAAAGATGAAATTCATTTTGAATTTGCCAAATCTAAATTAGATTGAAGGAAAAATCAGACTTTTGGGATTTTTTTTATTTTTTTGTTTTGCCCAACTTGTGGAAACACGTTTTTAATTGTTGTTATTTATCCAACCATTATAAATGAGAATTATATTTCGATCTTATGTAGAAATTCCCATATCTCAAATGGGTTACTGTCTGATTTTTAATTCGGGCACTTTCATTTTAATGTATTTTTTTCTCTACTTGGTTGAATGACGTTTTTTAGCAACACCCTATTCTTGGTCATAAATTTATAAAATAATAGTGTATTATGTTTTCAAATGTCCATATCTCAACTGGGTCTTTGTTCGAATTTAATTCTATGCATTTTCATTTTTGCCCAAAATTTATGTGTACTTGTAAAATGGCGTTTTTCATTGTTGTTTTTTCACTGCCTGTTAAAAATGTAAAATAATATTGGACTCCATGTAGAAACGTCAAAATATGAATTGGGTCGTTGTCCAATTTTTAATCCGAGCACTTTGATTTTTCATGTTTTTGTCCAGCCATGCTTAAAACACTTTTTTCTAAACAACGTTTTATTCCAAGTTATAAAATTGAAAATTAAAGATGAAAACCATCTGGAAACATTGAAATCTGAACTGGGTCAAGCTTAGACTGTTAATCTGGGCACTTTGTTTTTTAATGAAATTTTTATGCATTTTCCCCATTCGTTTGAACAACAACTGGAACCATGTTTTGTGGCACTACCGCTTAGTGGTTTTCACTATTTTAAGAGTGGTTTTTACGAGATTATTTTATGAGGTTATATCGATTTTATGTTTGATTTATGTTTAACGGATTGATGTTGAATGCTTGAATGGTAGATGATCTACTTGTTGGCATAGGAGATCAGTTATTTAAATGATTTTTGCAACAATGTTGTTTGGTTGTTTTAAAAGGTTTTAATAATGGTTTTTTTGTGAATTTTCACTATTTCTTGTTTTACTTATGGATTCCTCGTTTGGCTAAACGAGATGAGCTTAAGTCAAGTTCATTAGAGCAGACTTATAGAGTAAAAACTAATATGATAATGAGTCCTCGTGTATGGCCTTGAGTTCTTGAAGAGGGCTAAGGATGCATTCCAGAAGGCCTATCCGCTTGTAGGACATTGAGTTATCCGTCTGTGAGGTGTTGATTTGGGCATGGTTGAGTCTCTTCATCTGATCTATAATCTTGCATCTTGCATCTTAGTAGCCTTGAGTAGTACCCGACATGTATTGTATGAGCATCTTCATATTGTGTTATAGGCCTTATGCACTGTATTTTGTGCTTGCTTCATGTTTGATGTGAGTGTTGGTCATATATGTTATCCATGCCTTGTAATTTATGTTTGGGCCTTGTGACTACCTCCGAGAACAGTGGGGTGGTCTCTCTGGAGTCCACATGGTAAGGAGACGTTGCCACCACCATTGGGGACCGGCGTACAGGTTTTGGAGCACCAGTTGGAATTTGATCTACTCCATGTATTTGAATTACCATACCGCACTCATGTACATGCCTTTGTGTATTTATCTTATCTGATGTTGTTTCTTGTTCATGAAAATGCTATTGTATTAATACCCTTTCCTTTATGCACATTGTAATCTCTTGATAAGTTGTAATCATATGGAGTAATGAGAAAAAATGTGATGTTTTATATTTGGTTTACGGGTTCCGATGTTGGTATTGGAATCCCTTGTATTATGATGTTTATTATCGACTTTTTTTCCTTAATTTTTATGCAAAACTAGAACTACATATGTGTATCTCCTTTACATTTAAATTTGTTTAAGTTCTAAAGCAGCAATGCCTTCCGACATTGTCTTGTGAGTTGCATCACAAGTTCCGAAGCATTGACGCCTTTTGTTGGCTATTTGTGTGCAGAAAGAAGGTTTCAGAGCATCGAGCTCCAGAACAGTGGGTTCTGGAGCATCAGACTCCAGAACAGTAGGTTCAGGAGTATCGAGCTTCAGAACTGCAGGTTCCGGAGCAGAGCAGCACGTTCCAGAGAAAATCTTTGGAGCCATCCTATTTGCTCCTGTTTGGATTTTCTTTGGAGGGTGGATTAGTCCTCTCTTTGAAGTTGTTCTTTAGGTCATATTTTATCAGATTTGTTGTCATTTTATCAAATTGGTAATTACTTTGTGTATAATATCCTTTATGTTTAAAAAATAATAATTTCGTCCTCTCTTGGCTCTTAACCTTCTGGGTTGTGTAGTAGGATGTTACTCTGGTATCAGAGCCCATGTTCACACACTAAGAGCTCGAGTGTACTTGAGCCTTCTATGTTATGTTGTGTTTGATGTGCGTGGCATGAGCTTGTTATATTTTTCTCATAGTCTTGTTGACTACCTTTCATGCCTTAGTATGGTGTATAGATTGTCCTTGGGATGATCTAGTTTTTTGTTTCCTTAGGATGCCCCCAGAGGTAGAGCCCATGTTGCAGCACTAGGATCCATGCTTATAGTTGATACATGCTTGGTGTGTTGTGTGTGGTGGATGACAACAAGTGTTGTTGTTTTCCCACCCCCTTTCATGTCTTGTTGAGGAATTCTTTGTGAGGGCTAGTTAGACCCTTGAGCCTACCAAGAAGTGTGTTCTAATTGGTATCCTTCTTGATGTGTGGCTCTTTCATTGTGTAAGCGTTGTGACCCTTGACTGGACCCTGAGTGTGGTTGTAGCACATGTGGTTCTAGAGTTGCTTTTGCATGTTATATTCAGTTTATAAATATGGTAACAGGAATGAATGATCATGTTGATAGTTCATAGAGATTATTGCATGCTCTTTTATGATAGATGCAAAATTTTAAATGTATGTTGAAGTGATAATGTCGCACACCTTGTTTTGAGTAAAAAAATTATAATGATATTGCTCTATGTATGGGAAATAAATGTGGTTATCCTATGTGTGTAGTAAGTTGATTTACCACTTAATAAGTATGAATGTGAGATTTATATGGAACTATTGATTTACTCCATGTAGCACTGTGATATATTGTATGTGATTAAAGTTGTGATTATAAAATCATGTTTGGTGACATTATTGTCTTGAAAAGAGAAGATTGTATGGATGCTAGGGGTACATGTTCTTGGAAGTTTGTATTGTTCTTGCATAATTAAGAAGTGGATAAGTGCTTTATTTTGGTAAGGGGAAATTGGAAAATGTACTCCCTACTATGTGAACATTTTGTATTAGTGTTCATGTTGAGTGTTGTGGATATCATGTGCTTGAGTTGTGTTCCCATGCGATCGTGGTACAAGGTACCCATCCATGGATGATATGATTTTGGAAAGGGAATCACATTGGTTATGAAAATAAATGTATTTATGGTATGTGATCTTTTGAAAATTAATGGAATTGTGTATGTAATTGTACCCCCTGTAAATGTGAGAAACCAATAACTATGCATTGGTTGAGTATTGTGAATACCTCGTACTTGCTTTGTGTACCCATGGGATGGTGATACTATGTACCCATTCTTGAGGATATGTTGTATCTTAGGTATGAGATTAACCATACCATTATGTGATTGTATTTTGTTACCTGATTGAGGGCCAACCCATGTGTGGTTGAAATTTATATATATATAAGAGTATCCAAAAGCTAGTTTCGTAGATTCTCTTCTTTTGGTTCTCTAGTCCCTCAACCTATGAAGGGGTAGTAGCAGCCACAAAGTTCCTTGGATGGGGTGTGCAGCATGTGCATATTGTGACGTAAAGAAGTCTCAGCTCAACCAATCCCAAGGAAAGTACTCACTACTTCCCCTTATGATGGATCAAGGTAGTTGTTCCATATGTGCTAGCCTATTCCCCAGATTTGAGTACAACAACATTGGTTTGTTAGTTTTTCCTAGTCATCCATTGGGACGTTGAGCTGGCATTAGCGAGTCAACCTCATCCATATGAGAGGTGAAGCTTGAGTAGCTCCATATTGACATACTCATATATGCATTATATATATACCGTATCTACACGTGTTTCGACATGCTGCAAGGGATACGATGTCACGTGTATAGACACGTGAAGGTGCACTATTAGATTGTATTATGTTAGCCTACTTGCGTGATGAGCGTAATGGGGCCTCATAAACTTATAGAGGGACACTCATGCTTGCTTTCAACAGTGTTTGAGTTGGTTAGCATATGGGTATGTCCGAGCCATGTATACCTTTGGCTATGGTGAGTACCTGCGTGTGCCTTCTCCACGAGGTGTCACTATGCGGGGTGTGTTCTGCGTGTGCCTACTTCCGCGAAGCCATAGACACACTTCCATGTGGCATATGACCAATAAATGCCTTCTCTGACTGGTGTATGGCCATGTCGTGTTGAGACGCAATGCGGGATGGGGCCGAGGTGCACATCCTATGTAGATAGCCAAGGAGTGTGTGGGCCACTTGGCAATTCCATGCCACGTGAAGATGCGATGTGGGGTGTGGCCGAGGAGTACACCTCATGCCATGTGGTTGGTGTGCTCACTCCACACCACATGAGGAGCTATTGTGATAGTTAGACATTGTTCCCTCCTTCCTCGTTTGGTGGCTAGTATCTAGTCACACAGTGTTGTACAGTGCAATTTCAAAGATTGTGAACTTTTTTTATGGTTATTGATGATCTTCTATTGATTGTGAAGACCGAAACTCTATTTATAATTGATTGTGATAGTTTAGCCCCACCTTGTGATCTTCATTTGCATGTAACTCTTGTAGTTACATTTGCTTTAGTGTTGAAATTGCACGCATTTCTCACCTTATTGCTGAAATTGAATCTCTATTTGATACTTATTTATGACCTTTGGTGGCTAAACTATTTTTCTACTTGTTGTTTTCAAATGTTGGTTTTGTGTTGTGATGTGATTCCTCATCGGGTACGGGAGAGTCAGACTTGATTGAGAGTATACGAGTAAGTAGACGTAGGGAACCTTGAGGATGGGTGTATGTGAAGATGTTATACAGCTAGGACCCACTACCCACCTATGTGTGATGATCATTTCTTGGAGGCTAACCACCTTATATACAAGAGATAGGTCATTGTGGTCTTGTTTGGATGGTCTCACCATGTGTGTGGGGCCTAACACCATCAAGCCATTGAGTGTGAAATAAGGATTATGTGAGATGGATATTGGATTTTGGCTCATGGATTAGCATGCTTCTTACCGGTGTCTAGATGGACCCTTGTGTAGTCTTGTGATGTGATTCTCAATTATGCAAGTATGTATGTATGTATAAATGCATGTTTCATATGAAAAGTTCAAAGGTTGACTTATTGTTCTTTAAAAGTGGAAATTATTATATTTTGTTGAAAATGATGCCAAATATGTTCTAATGTGTGAGATTGGAAGTGTGTGGAAAATAAATAATGTTGCAAACAATGGTGTTGTGGAAAAAATTGAGTGCTTATACATCTTATTTACTCCATTTTTAATGGAAATCAAATTTTATTTTAACCTATCTTTCAATGAATGTGGATGTTAAAATAAATGTTTACTTTGAGAAAAGTGATATGTGTGGTGCTAGTAAGATTAATCATGCTATTTTATTTATTTATTTCATGTTAAGATTTTATAAGTAAGGCATATGTCAATATATTGGTAATGATGCTTAGAAAGGTGAATGTTAAATGGTTGTCCTTTTTGTTTCGTTCAATGATGAATGATGTATATTATATTTCTCATCTTTGGAATGAAGTACAATCTTTTAATGTTAATTTTTAGACGTTGAGTACTACTGTATGACATGGTTGCATATTGAGCTTACACGACTTCTAGGAGTAAGTCAAATCTTACGGAGGAAGGATGTAACACCTCTCCAACCTTAGCCTAGGTAAGATGGTATTTTAATTTTGATTTATCATTTTATATGTTATCAGATTTGAGATTAGACACTGATGATTATCATGATTAGTTATTATGTTGGATTATATGCTCATATAATCTTATAATTTCTTTTGTATGATTACGGACAGGAAGGGATGATGTCGTAACACTCGTATTCAAGAGGCTTACAACATCATGACCATCTTCCTAATAATTGATGTTGTTTCAGTTATATGATATATGTTATATGCACATGTACTTTGGCGTGTAATTGGAGTGATGCAGATACTGAGTATCGACTCCGTCTGGATTCACAACCCTGAACGTACTCCTATTCCCCGATGGTGGTAACTGGAGGTAGTCATACAGACCAAATGTCCCCTACCCTAGCCCGCTACATCTTATTAATGCAGTGTTTCCGAGTTGATGTCATACCATCCAGTTACCTAACGGTAATGTCTAGAGCACCTTCCAGCCGTATGTCTGGCGCACCTTTGAGTTGTATGTGGTTTACCTGTATGTCTCATTGAAGTATTTTGTCTTGGTTCCATTAATCGTTTATATGATTATATTTATATTTAATTGGTTGCCGGTGTCTTGATGTGGTTTCAAAGCATCTTTTTCATAGTTTTAAATATGAAATTTTATAGTGTTTTATTGATTTGGAGTGTTATATCCTTGAGATTTTGAATATGTCATTTTAAGCAATTTTATTAATCCATTTTGTGAGCCCTCATAATTTTATTTAATCTTTTGGGGAGCCTTATGTATTATAATATTGGATTTAAATCATCATTTTATGTGTTATTGTGAATGTTGAATATGAAGTGATTTTTAAATTAATAAAATTGGAGAGAGTTAATCGCTTGTTTATTAAAATGTTTTATTTCATTTTATTGTTTTGGAAGAAAATATTAAAAAAAAAAAGGGCAGGTTGGTTTTTGGATATTTATTTTTTGTTTTAAACTTTGTTTGGGATTATTCTTTTGGGAGAGGAGGATGCAATTTGCTGCTTGGAGGAAAGAGGGGAAAACCCTACAAATTGGGCAACAAAAATGAGAAAAATCTTGGAGGAGAAATTTGTGAGCAATGCCCCCAGAGGTTCAGCATAATTTTGTTGTTTTGTTGTTCGAATTTGGGATCTTGCCATGCTTTATACATAAAGATATCTCTCATTTTCATTTGGGCAAAAATGAGGTATTCTTCTATTTTCTTTCTTTGAATTCTTGTTTTGAAATATATGTAAGAGTGTGTTGAAATAATTTTTGAGTTTTGGTTGTTCAAAGGTTGGATTCAATTGGTTGCTTTATAGTTTTTTATATATGGCTGAATTTTGTGCATTTCCGGCTCTATTCATTATCAATGATTGTTTTGTTAAAATAAATTCATTCTCTTGTCTTGAATTTTTAAAACAAAGATGAAATTCATTTTGAATTTGCCAAATCTAAATTAGATTGAAAGAAAAATCAGACTTCTGGGATTATTTGTTTTCTTTTTGTTTTGCCCAACTTGTGGAAACGCGTTTTAATTGTTGTTATTTATCAAACCATTATAAATGAGAATTATATGTGGATTCTATGTAGAAATTCTCATATCTCAAATGGGTTGTTGTCCGATTTTTAATTCGGCCATTTTCATTTTAATGTATTTTTTTTCCTATTTGGTTGAATGACATTTTTGAACAACACCATGTTCTTAGTCATAAATTTATAAAATAATAGTGTATTATATTTTGAAATGTTAATATATCAATTGGGTCTTTGTCCTAATTTAATTTTGGGTACTTTTTATTTTTGCCCAAATTTATGCCTACTTGTAAAATGACGTTTTTCATTGTTGTTCTTTTACCGTCGATCAAAAATAAAAAATAATATTGGATTTCATGTAGAAACGTCAAAATATGAACTGGGTCATTGTCCGATTTTTAATCCGGGCACTCTGATTTTTTCATGTTTTTGCCTAGCCATGCTTAAAACGCGTTTTTCTAAACGCCTTATTCCAAGTCATAAAATTCAAAATTAAAGATGAAAACCATCTGGAAATATTTAAATCTGAACTGGGTCAAGCTTAGAATGTTAATTCGGACACTTTTTATTTTAATGAAATTTTTATGCCTCTTCCCCATTCGTTTGAACAACAATTAGAACCATGTTTTGTGGCACTACCACTTAGTGGTTTTCACTATTTTAAGAGTGGTTTTACGAGATTATTTTATGAGGTTATATAAATTTTATGTTTGGTTTCTGTTTTACGAATTGATGGTGAATGCTTGAATGGTAGATGATCTACTTGTTGGCATATGAGATCAGTTATTTAAATGATTTTTGCAGCAATGTTGTTTGGCTATTTTAAAAGGTTTTAATGATGGTTTTTTTGTGACTTTTCACTATTTCTTGTTTTTCTTATGGATTCCTCATTTGACTAAACAAGATGAGCTTAAGTCAAGTTCATTAGAGCAAACTTATAGAGTAAAAGCTAATATGATAATGAGTCCTTGTGTATGGCCTTGAGTTCTTGAAGAGGGTTAAGGATGCACTCGAGAAAGCCTATCCGCCTGTAGGACATTGAGTTATCTGTTTGCGAGGCATTGATTTGGGCATGGTTGAGTCTCCTCATCTGATCTGTAATCTCGCATCTTGCATCTTAGTAGCCTTGAGTAGTACCCGACATGTATTATATGAGCATCTCCATATTGTGTTATAGGCCTTATGCATTGTATTTTGTGCTTGCTTCATGTTTGATGTGAGTGTTGGTCATATATGTTATCCATGCCTTGTAATTTATGTTTGGGCCTTGTGACTACCTTTGAGCACGATGGGGTGGTCTCTTTGGAGTCCACATGGTAGGGAGGCGTTGCCACCACCATTGGGGACTGATGTACATGTTTTGGAGCACCAGTTGGAGTTTGATCTACCCCATGTATTTGAATTATCATATCGCACTCATGTACATGCCTTTGTGTATTTATCTTATCTAATGTTGTTTCTTGTTCATAGAAATGCTATTGTATTAATACCCTTTCCTTTATGCACATTGTAATCTCTTGAGAAGTTGTAATCATATGGAGTAATGAGAAGAAATGTGATGTTTTATATTTGGTTTATGGGTTCCGATGTTGGTATTGGAATCCCTTGTATTATGATGTTTATTATCAGCTTTTTTTCCCTAATTTTTATGCAAAACTAGAACTACATATGTGTATCTCCTTTACATTTAAATTTGCTTAAGTTCTAGAGCAACAACGCCTTCCGATGTTGTCTTGTGAGTTGCATCACAAGTTCTGGAGCACTGACGCCTTTTGTTGGTTGTGTAATACCCCTCCATTTTGCTTCTCGTTCGGTTTGCTTTATGCTATGTTTGGTTGCAATTACTTTGATACTGGATACATTTTGTTATGATGTTTTGATCGCTATTATTGTGGGATGTAGTTATCTGATTTTATTTCACATGCATTATGGATTAATGATGTTGTAGAGTTAATATGAGATGTTATTATGAGATTACTGGATTATGATGGAAGTGTCAGTTTCGATGAGTGTATTGGTGAAGATGACGGTTTCGCATCACTCGCTTGCGAGCTCCCTGCGAATCCGTAATTTCTTCTTCACGGTGTGTATTATATGCTGGATATATTGTATGATGTTGTTTACTTGGTTGTAGGATTGCAGGTACATGACACCGACTCCACCTGGCTTCGTAGGTTTGAGCGTGTCGATCCAACGGTTAAGTTGAACGGGAGATAGTAGCTAGGTAACATGTGTCAAGTTTACACCCTAGCCTTAGTGTGTCATCAGTTGTGTGTGTTGAGTCATTGTCTGTCTTGCTTTGATGTTATTTAATTCTGAAACATTCTTGATTTGGAAATAGATATTTAGAATAATTGCATTTAAATCATGTTGATAGTTATTTAATTTAAATAATGCAATGTGGATAAAAGTTTATATTTATATTAATTAATTATATTTAGTTTATTTGATTAATTAAATTTGATCCAAGGGGTTGAATTTAGTTATTAAATAATTAAATTAATTAATTAAACGTGATGCAAGAGAATGAAAGGAAATAAAAGAATTAAAATTAAATTTGGAATTTAATTTCAACGTGTGAGAATTAAATTGAAAATTGTAATTAAATGTTTATTTGGGAAATTAGTTGCAACTTTGGAAATTAATTTATTATTTGAAATTGAAATTGAAATTGAAATTAATATCTAATTTGCATGTAATGTGAATTAGGATTGTAAAAATTGAAATTGAAATTAATATCTAATGTGCATGTAATGTGAATTAGGGTTGTAAAAATTGAAATTGAAATTGAAATTGAAATATCTAATTTGCATGTAATGTGAATTAGGGTTGTATTAGGTATTTTTGATTTATAAAGAATACATGTTTTAATTTTAGGGCAGAAAGTTTTTAGAAAAATACATTTTTACAGTAGGGAAGAAATTTTGGAAAATTTGCACAAGGGTTTGAAGAAAGTTTGATTGTAGAATTGATTGAAGAAAATTCAGGAAATCTTTGGAGGAGGCTTGCATCAGAAATTCATCTCTTCCTGTAACTTCTTGTACCAGGTTTTCCTCTTTGTGTTTTATTGTTCTTGATTGTTTTTTCTTTAAAATAGTAATGATTAAAGATTTGTTTGTTAAATCTGTTTTAGAAAATAAATTTGATATTAAAAAAAAAAAGAATTAAACAAATTTACAGCCTTTGCTTGTGAAAATTCTTGAGTGAAAATTGTGAAAACCTTAGTTGAATTTAAATTATTTGGGGAAATCGATTTTTTTGTTATTGAAATCAAACATAGAGATTGAACAATGCATTTAGAATATTTTTAGAAAATGAAACCTTCTGTTTATTATTAAAAATCGGATTTTAAAATCTGCAGTATAGTTATATTTTTATGGTAAAATGGTCTGGTTGCGTCGCCTATAACTTCACTTTCACAAACTAGATTGTCAGAAAATTTAAAGGGTTTTTGCATTTTAAAATTTTCTTATTCCTGTCCAAAAATCGTAAATACCCAGATCGTAGTTTTTGAGTTATGCTTGAAACATGAGACTGCTGTTAAGTTATTTTCCCATGGCTGTTCTGAAAATAAAATAATAATAAATTGATATTTATAAATATTAATATTTTAGGTATTGTTATTATAATGTTAAAATATTATTTAATAATATTTTATATTATAATTTATAATACTAAAGTATTATATTTATATATATTATTTTAAATAAAATTTGTATATTAGATTAGTGGAATTAAAATTATAAACGTATGGGGAAATTATTGTTTATTTTTAAATGGCATGTTAAAGTTTAATTGAAAGAGTTAAATATTTGATTTAAACAATGCATAATTTAAAATTTAATTGTGAGAAACAATACTGAATGTTTTAAATAGAAAATTGAATGAGACTTAAGATTTGGTTAGGAAATGGAAAGTGTTTACTTGCATGGATTTGTGTCAATTTAAAAGTAAATTAAGAAGTTTTATTGATGAGGCAATCAATTATGTTATTTATTAATTTCTATTTAGATTAATTGAATCATTGTGATTGGACTATGAAAGAGATATGGATTTAGTATATCCAAAAGCAGTATCTTCCTCATGATTATCTTAAAGGATTTAATTCTCTGTATTCAGTAAAGGGAAGTAAGTTTAATTGTTTTAAATTTTTAATAATGAAAAGGAAAATAGGGGTTATGATTATTTTAAATGATCTAGTTATCGTGTCTTTGACTTTGTCAACACTACCTATTGAATGAGTATGGATTTAGGAAATCCAAATATTAGATTTGATTAATGACTTGAATGCTTTGGTTGCTATGTCGTCAAGTTGCATTGTTGGTTTTGGGATTTAGTGTTAGTCCTAAATTATAAGTCTTCCAGAAGATATTAGAGGATAAGGGTTGTTGAATCTTTATGCCATCCAGTTGTTTTCCCTTGGGTAGTGCATGGCGTCTTTTCAATTTTTACCCGGTTTTCATGAACGGGGATGTTTGCACCTCCTTGGTTTAGGAGCGGATTATGGGATCCGTGTCTCCTTATATGGAGTGACCTTGTGATGTGGTTTCATCTTGTTGCCTCCTGTGAAAGGAGAGGACTATGTGTTTGTTGCCTCCAAGATGTATGGAGTGAGTTCTATTATTTGTATCCTCCTTGTGTTGGAGTGGATTATGATGCCTAGTTGGTATGCACTTGTGGTTCCCTTGGTGGATTGTTTGGGTGTGTGTTGTCGAATAGAAGAGTGGCTTCTGTTAGGCGCTAGAGCCCAAAGAGGTAAACTGGATAACTTTCATAAGTGATTTAAACAAGTGATAATTAAAATAATGTACTTAGAAGATTAGGACTAACTCCTCACTAATCAAGATAATTTAATCCTCACTCATAGACACAAGGGCTTGTTTAGACTTGGGATGAGTGAGAAGGCCTGGAATGGCAAGATCAACTATCTTGTCCTTGCAAGAGGTAGTTGATTCTACATGAGTGAGTATGAGTGATGGGATTCGATTGAGGCCACCAGGATTACTTGTGCCGGAGCCTATGAAGAATGCCCAGAGGAGATCTCATGACAAACCTTGCGATGACACTCTATCTAGGACAACTGTTGTTAATTGTTTTGTGTATGGTTATTTGAACATACTTGATCTACTTTATATCTAGAAGCAATGTGACCTATGTCAGTGATGTTGGAGTTGTACTTGTATTGTACTTGATTTGTACTTATGTTGTACTTGAGTTGTACTTGATTCGTACTTGTATGGTGAATAAGTTATACTTGTTAATTCATTTGGTTGGTTATAACAGTATGAGTTAGTTTAAGTCTGCCTTTGGTTAGAGGTAGTAGAATCTTTGTCCATGTTACTTTGTTACTATCTCCTAGCATGGGGGGTGGGCCTTCGGGTACCACATTGGTTGGGTGGAACATGCACTAAAACCGTTGGGTTCCCATCGATCTTCAGTACTTGGTGGCGAGACATCCAGATGGACAGCTCGCGGTTCTTGTTGTAATTTCTTGCATTGTAATATTTCAGTTTGTATATGATATTTTATCATTCTTTTGTAAGAGGTGGAGTTATGTAATTGTAATACATTTGTACTATTGCCTCATTCTGGGAATGAGTGATGTAACTGCTAGATTAATATAATGTTTATGAGATTGTATCTTGGTTGATTATCTTATTATGATATGTGATATTCTTATGATGTATGATGGTTATTTCATAAAGTTCATAAGGCTATGGTTATATGTAATATGTATGTGTG
>CM021103.1:604807171-604821369 GCA_007115665.2 Sequoiadendron giganteum
TTCATTATAACATCTCTATAATTAACTTTTAATACACATAAAACTATTGCCAATAATCTTTTCAATTTCCTATCCAAAATCTATATCTCTTCAACTATCCGTTTAATACATGCTATATAAAATATCTTAAAATATCCCTTTTCACTACAATTTAACCATGCATTCAACCTTATCTTTTAAAAATCTCTCTTCACAATAATATAAAACTATTTCCTCTTTCAAAATAATTGAACTAATTAAAAAAGTGCCTTCAATCTACAATTATAAGAAATATTAATTTAAACAATTTAAATCGAAATCAACATTTTCTTTAAAAACCAACTTAAGTCCTCTATAAGTAATTCTTTTCAATCACTCAACCAGATCCTATGTTTCTTCTAATTTTCCAACTACACACTATGTCCATTTTTATCTATTGATTTACCCTTCCAAACTTTTCTTTGCATGCATTCAATAACGCAAATCATTAAATATGTTCCTTCTAATGCATATATTGCATGTAATAGATTCATCTCAGAGTTCCCTTCAAATATATTTTTTTTATGTCAAGTTGAATTATGCATACAAAATAGTTCCAATATAAACCTCCAACAATACAAAATGGTGTACCTCTATTAAAATAGGATGTGATAATAAATACATAATAGTATATATATGTTCGCACAAAATATACATTCATTATAAATTGATGTATTTAATCCTAAATATGCATTTTAAAATTCTATCTTACACAAAACTATCAAACTGTTTTATTCTAAACAAAATAAAACTTTAATAATTTCCAGATATACAATATATATATATTTATCAATTTATAAATATATTTTAAATCTTTTAAACAAATGTCAATTTATACAAATATAAATTACATATCATATATTAATCATCATATATAAAAAAAAACTTATTGAGAAAAACAAACCTCACAATTCCCGAGGTCGCGGTTTTAATACAGGAAATTAAAAAAAGTATACATAGTATGGAGAGTCGGCTAAAGCTGACCCCTCCATACTCCTCCAAGGCGCGGCAACAGGAAAGGAGAGGGGGCACAGTTGTTACGCCGCTCCCCATACTCCCATGGGAAGGCAAGGGAAGGTGTGGAGAGGGTCTCCCTCCACACAGTTGCTCCCATATGGGGGCGACTGTGGGGAGGTAGGTCCCCTCCATACCTGCCTCCGCCCAACAAGGGATCCGTCCATCACAAAAACACAGAAAACGACAAAGCAAAATTCGCTCAAACAAAAAACATTAATAAATAAAAAGATAATCCCTTATCAAAGTTTCGAATTTCGTCCACCGTACAGATGGCGTAATATTTTTTTTAAACCAGAAAATAATTTAATATATAATCAATTATATATATATATATATATAAACATATATATATATATGTATATATTATATATTTATATATAAAAATGAATTTCCACTATAAGTCAGATTGAAGAGATTTTTCTAGAAAATCCCATTTTCCACAGAGATTTAACAACAATTAATTCTTTTAACTAATTTCTTGAATTCTAAAACATTTAGAAGAATAATAAAAACAAATGGGTCTAAATTGCAAATCAGGAGTTTTTCAAAACAAACTTGTTTTCCCACAAAGGTTTAAATTTTTTAAAAACAATCTACTATTTTGTCTGACCTCAAAGTTTGATTTAAACAACAGAACAATCAATTTTGTCAATTAAATTAACTCCTACAGAGAATTACACAATTTCCCTGAATAACAAAAGCTTTAAACTTAATTAATTATTTTCTTTCCTCAATTCACAAATTCGTTTCCTCAATGAATTTAACAACAAATTTATCAATTACTATAATATTGAAAGCATTCAAAGAACATCACAAACTACAGAAGAAAACCTGATTCCAGAAGATACAGGTAATGAAGATTTGATGTTGAGCTTCCTCCAAAGCTTCTATCCCACACTTTAATGATTCCACAAACACAAACAAGATTTCCAGAACAATTCCAAAAAAATCCACAACCAAGAATTTCCTCAAACCCTCCTTTGTGCAATTTTTCCAAAATTATCTTCTCACACCAGAAGAAGTTTTTTCCTCTTCAAAAATTCTCTCAATACATGAATTTTGCAAACAACTTAATTCCTCCATTTCACTCACACATGCATGCCTAATTGAAAATATCATGCACAACCAAATCGATTTTGCATGCAAAACTGAAACTTAAAATATCTAAATATCAATTATCTTCAAAAATTGAAAACTAACTTTGCTTTTCAAATCCAATTTCAATTTCTAAATTAATTTCAACTTAATTGAAATGAAATTCCAAAATAATTAAATTTCCACAATTTGAAATTAAATTCCAAATTAATTTTAATTCTTTTATTTCTTTTAATTTTCTTGCATCACATTTAATTAATTAATTTAATTATTTAATAACTAAATTCAACCCCTTGGATTAAATTTAATTAATTAAATAAATTAAATATAATTAATTAATTTAAATATAAACTTTTATCCACATTGCATAATTTAAATTAAATAATCATCAACATGATATAATGCAATTATTCTAAACATCTATTTCCAAATAAAGAACCTTTCAGAATTAAATAACATTAAAGTAAGGCATACAACAACTCAACACAGATGACTGACAACACACTAAGGCTAGGGTATAGACTTGACACATGTTACCTAGCTACTATCTCCCTTCAACTTAACCGTTGGATCAACACGCTCAGACCTGTGAAACCAGGTGGAGACGGTGTCATGTACCTGCAAACCTGAAACATAATATCCAACATCATAAAATATAACAGCATAAAATACACACCGTGAAGAGGGAATCACAGAATCGTAGGGCACTCACAAGCGAGTAATGTGAATCCGTCCCCTTCACCAATACATTCAACAAAACTGACACTTTCACAATACATCAAATATTCTCATATTCACTAACATGTTATATCAACTAACATCATTACACCATTAAAACATGTAACACAAATCATCAGATAACTCAAGTCACATCACATAGAATAGTCTATCGCACAATAAATGGCGATCAAATACACACACAAGATAAAGTATCTGAATATCCAAAAGTATAAATCAACGCAAAACAAGGACACACTGTCCAATCCATAAAGCAAAACGGAGGGGTGTTACAGGAGGTAGTCATACAGACCAAATGTGCCCTACCCTAGCCCACTACATCTTATTAATGCAGTGTTTCCGAGTTGATGTCATACCATTCGGTTACCTAACGGTAATGTCTAGAGCACCTTCCAGCCGTATGTCTGGCACACCTTTGAGTTGTATGTGGTTTACCTGTATGTCTCATTGAGGTATTTTGTCTTGGTTCTATTAATCGTTTATGTGGTTATATTTATATTTAATTGGTTGTCGGTGTCTTGATGTGGTTTCAAAGCATCTTTTTCATAGTTTTAAATATGAAATTTTATAGTGTTTTATTGATTTGGAGTGTTATATCCTTGAGATTTTGAATATGTCATTTTAAACGATATTATTAATCCATTTTGTGAGCCCTCATAATTTTATTTAATCTTTTGGGGAGTCTTATGTATTATAATATTGGATTTAAATCATCATTTTATGTGTTATTGTGAATGTTGGATATGAAGTGATTTTTAAATTAATAAAATTGGAGAGAGTTAATAGCTTGTTTATTAAAATGTTTTATTTCATTTTATTGTTTTGGGAGAAAATATTATAAAAAAAAAAAAGGGGCAGCTTGGTTTTTGGATATTTATTTTTTGTTTTAAACTTAGTTTGAAATTATTTTTTTGGGAGAGGAGGATGCAATTTGCTGCTTGGAGGAAAGAGGGGAAAACCCTACAAATTGGGCAGCAAAAATGAGAAAAATCTTGGAGGAGAAATTTGTGAGCAATGGCCCTAGAGGTTCAGCATAATTTTGTTGTTTTGTTGTTCGAATTTGGGATCTTGCCATGCTTTATACATGATATCTCTCATTTTCATTTGGGTAGAAATGAGGTATTCTTTTGTTTTCTTTCTTTGAATTCTTGTTTTGAAATATATGTAAGAGTGTGTTGAAATAATTTGGGAGTTTTGGATGTTCAAAGGTTTCATTCAACTGATTGCTTTGTAGTTTTTTATATATGGCTGAATTTTGTGCATTTCCAGCTCTATTCATTGCCAATGATTGTTTTGTTAAAATAAATTCATTCTCTTGTCTTGAATTTTGAAAAAAAAGATGAAATTCATTTTGAATTTGCCAAATCTAAATTAGATTGAAGGAAAAATCAGACTTTTGGGATTTTTTTTATTTTTTTGTTTTGCCCAACTTGTGGAAACACGTTTTTAATTGTTGTTATTTATCCAACCATTATAAATGAGAATTATATTTCGATCTTATGTAGAAATTCCCATATCTCAAATGGGTTACTGTCTGATTTTTAATTCGGGCACTTTCATTTTAATGTATTTTTTTCTCTACTTGGTTGAATGACGTTTTTTAGCAACACCCTATTCTTGGTCATAAATTTATAAAATAATAGTGTATTATGTTTTCAAATGTCCATATCTCAACTGGGTCTTTGTTCGAATTTAATTCTATGCATTTTCATTTTTGCCCAAAATTTATGTGTACTTGTAAAATGGCGTTTTTCATTGTTGTTTTTTCACTGCCTGTTAAAAATGTAAAATAATATTGGACTCCATGTAGAAACGTCAAAATATGAATTGGGTCGTTGTCCAATTTTTAATCCGAGCACTTTGATTTTTCATGTTTTTGTCCAGCCATGCTTAAAACACTTTTTTCTAAACAACGTTTTATTCCAAGTTATAAAATTGAAAATTAAAGATGAAAACCATCTGGAAACATTGAAATCTGAACTGGGTCAAGCTTAGACTGTTAATCTGGGCACTTTGTTTTTTAATGAAATTTTTATGCATTTTCCCCATTCGTTTGAACAACAACTGGAACCATGTTTTGTGGCACTACCGCTTAGTGGTTTTCACTATTTTAAGAGTGGTTTTTACGAGATTATTTTATGAGGTTATATCGATTTTATGTTTGATTTATGTTTAACGGATTGATGTTGAATGCTTGAATGGTAGATGATCTACTTGTTGGCATAGGAGATCAGTTATTTAAATGATTTTTGCAACAATGTTGTTTGGTTGTTTTAAAAGGTTTTAATAATGGTTTTTTTGTGAATTTTCACTATTTCTTGTTTTACTTATGGATTCCTCGTTTGGCTAAACGAGATGAGCTTAAGTCAAGTTCATTAGAGCAGACTTATAGAGTAAAAACTAATATGATAATGAGTCCTCGTGTATGGCCTTGAGTTCTTGAAGAGGGCTAAGGATGCATTCCAGAAGGCCTATCCGCTTGTAGGACATTGAGTTATCCGTCTGTGAGGTGTTGATTTGGGCATGGTTGAGTCTCTTCATCTGATCTATAATCTTGCATCTTGCATCTTAGTAGCCTTGAGTAGTACCCGACATGTATTGTATGAGCATCTTCATATTGTGTTATAGGCCTTATGCACTGTATTTTGTGCTTGCTTCATGTTTGATGTGAGTGTTGGTCATATATGTTATCCATGCCTTGTAATTTATGTTTGGGCCTTGTGACTACCTCCGAGAACAGTGGGGTGGTCTCTCTGGAGTCCACATGGTAAGGAGACGTTGCCACCACCATTGGGGACCGGCGTACAGGTTTTGGAGCACCAGTTGGAATTTGATCTACTCCATGTATTTGAATTACCATACCGCACTCATGTACATGCCTTTGTGTATTTATCTTATCTGATGTTGTTTCTTGTTCATGAAAATGCTATTGTATTAATACCCTTTCCTTTATGCACATTGTAATCTCTTGATAAGTTGTAATCATATGGAGTAATGAGAAAAAATGTGATGTTTTATATTTGGTTTACGGGTTCCGATGTTGGTATTGGAATCCCTTGTATTATGATGTTTATTATCGACTTTTTTTCCTTAATTTTTATGCAAAACTAGAACTACATATGTGTATCTCCTTTACATTTAAATTTGTTTAAGTTCTAAAGCAGCAATGCCTTCCGACATTGTCTTGTGAGTTGCATCACAAGTTCCGAAGCATTGACGCCTTTTGTTGGCTATTTGTGTGCAGAAAGAAGGTTTCAGAGCATCGAGCTCCAGAACAGTGGGTTCTGGAGCATCAGACTCCAGAACAGTAGGTTCAGGAGTATCGAGCTTCAGAACTGCAGGTTCCGGAGCAGAGCAGCACGTTCCAGAGAAAATCTTTGGAGCCATCCTATTTGCTCCTGTTTGGATTTTCTTTGGAGGGTGGATTAGTCCTCTCTTTGAAGTTGTTCTTTAGGTCATATTTTATCAGATTTGTTGTCATTTTATCAAATTGGTAATTACTTTGTGTATAATATCCTTTATGTTTAAAAAATAATAATTTCGTCCTCTCTTGGCTCTTAACCTTCTGGGTTGTGTAGTAGGATGTTACTCTGGTATCAGAGCCCATGTTCACACACTAAGAGCTCGAGTGTACTTGAGCCTTCTATGTTATGTTGTGTTTGATGTGCGTGGCATGAGCTTGTTATATTTTTCTCATAGTCTTGTTGACTACCTTTCATGCCTTAGTATGGTGTATAGATTGTCCTTGGGATGATCTAGTTTTTTGTTTCCTTAGGATGCCCCCAGAGGTAGAGCCCATGTTGCAGCACTAGGATCCATGCTTATAGTTGATACATGCTTGGTGTGTTGTGTGTGGTGGATGACAACAAGTGTTGTTGTTTTCCCACCCCCTTTCATGTCTTGTTGAGGAATTCTTTGTGAGGGCTAGTTAGACCCTTGAGCCTACCAAGAAGTGTGTTCTAATTGGTATCCTTCTTGATGTGTGGCTCTTTCATTGTGTAAGCGTTGTGACCCTTGACTGGACCCTGAGTGTGGTTGTAGCACATGTGGTTCTAGAGTTGCTTTTGCATGTTATATTCAGTTTATAAATATGGTAACAGGAATGAATGATCATGTTGATAGTTCATAGAGATTATTGCATGCTCTTTTATGATAGATGCAAAATTTTAAATGTATGTTGAAGTGATAATGTCGCACACCTTGTTTTGAGTAAAAAAATTATAATGATATTGCTCTATGTATGGGAAATAAATGTGGTTATCCTATGTGTGTAGTAAGTTGATTTACCACTTAATAAGTATGAATGTGAGATTTATATGGAACTATTGATTTACTCCATGTAGCACTGTGATATATTGTATGTGATTAAAGTTGTGATTATAAAATCATGTTTGGTGACATTATTGTCTTGAAAAGAGAAGATTGTATGGATGCTAGGGGTACATGTTCTTGGAAGTTTGTATTGTTCTTGCATAATTAAGAAGTGGATAAGTGCTTTATTTTGGTAAGGGGAAATTGGAAAATGTACTCCCTACTATGTGAACATTTTGTATTAGTGTTCATGTTGAGTGTTGTGGATATCATGTGCTTGAGTTGTGTTCCCATGCGATCGTGGTACAAGGTACCCATCCATGGATGATATGATTTTGGAAAGGGAATCACATTGGTTATGAAAATAAATGTATTTATGGTATGTGATCTTTTGAAAATTAATGGAATTGTGTATGTAATTGTACCCCCTGTAAATGTGAGAAACCAATAACTATGCATTGGTTGAGTATTGTGAATACCTCGTACTTGCTTTGTGTACCCATGGGATGGTGATACTATGTACCCATTCTTGAGGATATGTTGTATCTTAGGTATGAGATTAACCATACCATTATGTGATTGTATTTTGTTACCTGATTGAGGGCCAACCCATGTGTGGTTGAAATTTATATATATATAAGAGTATCCAAAAGCTAGTTTCGTAGATTCTCTTCTTTTGGTTCTCTAGTCCCTCAACCTATGAAGGGGTAGTAGCAGCCACAAAGTTCCTTGGATGGGGTGTGCAGCATGTGCATATTGTGACGTAAAGAAGTCTCAGCTCAACCAATCCCAAGGAAAGTACTCACTACTTCCCCTTATGATGGATCAAGGTAGTTGTTCCATATGTGCTAGCCTATTCCCCAGATTTGAGTACAACAACATTGGTTTGTTAGTTTTTCCTAGTCATCCATTGGGACGTTGAGCTGGCATTAGCGAGTCAACCTCATCCATATGAGAGGTGAAGCTTGAGTAGCTCCATATTGACATACTCATATATGCATTATATATATACCGTATCTACACGTGTTTCGACATGCTGCAAGGGATACGATGTCACGTGTATAGACACGTGAAGGTGCACTATTAGATTGTATTATGTTAGCCTACTTGCGTGATGAGCGTAATGGGGCCTCATAAACTTATAGAGGGACACTCATGCTTGCTTTCAACAGTGTTTGAGTTGGTTAGCATATGGGTATGTCCGAGCCATGTATACCTTTGGCTATGGTGAGTACCTGCGTGTGCCTTCTCCACGAGGTGTCACTATGCGGGGTGTGTTCTGCGTGTGCCTACTTCCGCGAAGCCATAGACACACTTCCATGTGGCATATGACCAATAAATGCCTTCTCTGACTGGTGTATGGCCATGTCGTGTTGAGACGCAATGCGGGATGGGGCCGAGGTGCACATCCTATGTAGATAGCCAAGGAGTGTGTGGGCCACTTGGCAATTCCATGCCACGTGAAGATGCGATGTGGGGTGTGGCCGAGGAGTACACCTCATGCCATGTGGTTGGTGTGCTCACTCCACACCACATGAGGAGCTATTGTGATAGTTAGACATTGTTCCCTCCTTCCTCGTTTGGTGGCTAGTATCTAGTCACACAGTGTTGTACAGTGCAATTTCAAAGATTGTGAACTTTTTTTATGGTTATTGATGATCTTCTATTGATTGTGAAGACCGAAACTCTATTTATAATTGATTGTGATAGTTTAGCCCCACCTTGTGATCTTCATTTGCATGTAACTCTTGTAGTTACATTTGCTTTAGTGTTGAAATTGCACGCATTTCTCACCTTATTGCTGAAATTGAATCTCTATTTGATACTTATTTATGACCTTTGGTGGCTAAACTATTTTTCTACTTGTTGTTTTCAAATGTTGGTTTTGTGTTGTGATGTGATTCCTCATCGGGTACGGGAGAGTCAGACTTGATTGAGAGTATACGAGTAAGTAGACGTAGGGAACCTTGAGGATGGGTGTATGTGAAGATGTTATACAGCTAGGACCCACTACCCACCTATGTGTGATGATCATTTCTTGGAGGCTAACCACCTTATATACAAGAGATAGGTCATTGTGGTCTTGTTTGGATGGTCTCACCATGTGTGTGGGGCCTAACACCATCAAGCCATTGAGTGTGAAATAAGGATTATGTGAGATGGATATTGGATTTTGGCTCATGGATTAGCATGCTTCTTACCGGTGTCTAGATGGACCCTTGTGTAGTCTTGTGATGTGATTCTCAATTATGCAAGTATGTATGTATGTATAAATGCATGTTTCATATGAAAAGTTCAAAGGTTGACTTATTGTTCTTTAAAAGTGGAAATTATTATATTTTGTTGAAAATGATGCCAAATATGTTCTAATGTGTGAGATTGGAAGTGTGTGGAAAATAAATAATGTTGCAAACAATGGTGTTGTGGAAAAAATTGAGTGCTTATACATCTTATTTACTCCATTTTTAATGGAAATCAAATTTTATTTTAACCTATCTTTCAATGAATGTGGATGTTAAAATAAATGTTTACTTTGAGAAAAGTGATATGTGTGGTGCTAGTAAGATTAATCATGCTATTTTATTTATTTATTTCATGTTAAGATTTTATAAGTAAGGCATATGTCAATATATTGGTAATGATGCTTAGAAAGGTGAATGTTAAATGGTTGTCCTTTTTGTTTCGTTCAATGATGAATGATGTATATTATATTTCTCATCTTTGGAATGAAGTACAATCTTTTAATGTTAATTTTTAGACGTTGAGTACTACTGTATGACATGGTTGCATATTGAGCTTACACGACTTCTAGGAGTAAGTCAAATCTTACGGAGGAAGGATGTAACACCTCTCCAACCTTAGCCTAGGTAAGATGGTATTTTAATTTTGATTTATCATTTTATATGTTATCAGATTTGAGATTAGACACTGATGATTATCATGATTAGTTATTATGTTGGATTATATGCTCATATAATCTTATAATTTCTTTTGTATGATTACGGACAGGAAGGGATGATGTCGTAACACTCGTATTCAAGAGGCTTACAACATCATGACCATCTTCCTAATAATTGATGTTGTTTCAGTTATATGATATATGTTATATGCACATGTACTTTGGCGTGTAATTGGAGTGATGCAGATACTGAGTATCGACTCCGTCTGGATTCACAACCCTGAACGTACTCCTATTCCCCGATGGTGGTAACTGGAGGTAGTCATACAGACCAAATGTCCCCTACCCTAGCCCGCTACATCTTATTAATGCAGTGTTTCCGAGTTGATGTCATACCATCCAGTTACCTAACGGTAATGTCTAGAGCACCTTCCAGCCGTATGTCTGGCGCACCTTTGAGTTGTATGTGGTTTACCTGTATGTCTCATTGAAGTATTTTGTCTTGGTTCCATTAATCGTTTATATGATTATATTTATATTTAATTGGTTGCCGGTGTCTTGATGTGGTTTCAAAGCATCTTTTTCATAGTTTTAAATATGAAATTTTATAGTGTTTTATTGATTTGGAGTGTTATATCCTTGAGATTTTGAATATGTCATTTTAAGCAATTTTATTAATCCATTTTGTGAGCCCTCATAATTTTATTTAATCTTTTGGGGAGCCTTATGTATTATAATATTGGATTTAAATCATCATTTTATGTGTTATTGTGAATGTTGAATATGAAGTGATTTTTAAATTAATAAAATTGGAGAGAGTTAATCGCTTGTTTATTAAAATGTTTTATTTCATTTTATTGTTTTGGAAGAAAATATTAAAAAAAAAAAGGGCAGGTTGGTTTTTGGATATTTATTTTTTGTTTTAAACTTTGTTTGGGATTATTCTTTTGGGAGAGGAGGATGCAATTTGCTGCTTGGAGGAAAGAGGGGAAAACCCTACAAATTGGGCAACAAAAATGAGAAAAATCTTGGAGGAGAAATTTGTGAGCAATGCCCCCAGAGGTTCAGCATAATTTTGTTGTTTTGTTGTTCGAATTTGGGATCTTGCCATGCTTTATACATAAAGATATCTCTCATTTTCATTTGGGCAAAAATGAGGTATTCTTCTATTTTCTTTCTTTGAATTCTTGTTTTGAAATATATGTAAGAGTGTGTTGAAATAATTTTTGAGTTTTGGTTGTTCAAAGGTTGGATTCAATTGGTTGCTTTATAGTTTTTTATATATGGCTGAATTTTGTGCATTTCCGGCTCTATTCATTATCAATGATTGTTTTGTTAAAATAAATTCATTCTCTTGTCTTGAATTTTTAAAACAAAGATGAAATTCATTTTGAATTTGCCAAATCTAAATTAGATTGAAAGAAAAATCAGACTTCTGGGATTATTTGTTTTCTTTTTGTTTTGCCCAACTTGTGGAAACGCGTTTTAATTGTTGTTATTTATCAAACCATTATAAATGAGAATTATATGTGGATTCTATGTAGAAATTCTCATATCTCAAATGGGTTGTTGTCCGATTTTTAATTCGGCCATTTTCATTTTAATGTATTTTTTTTCCTATTTGGTTGAATGACATTTTTGAACAACACCATGTTCTTAGTCATAAATTTATAAAATAATAGTGTATTATATTTTGAAATGTTAATATATCAATTGGGTCTTTGTCCTAATTTAATTTTGGGTACTTTTTATTTTTGCCCAAATTTATGCCTACTTGTAAAATGACGTTTTTCATTGTTGTTCTTTTACCGTCGATCAAAAATAAAAAATAATATTGGATTTCATGTAGAAACGTCAAAATATGAACTGGGTCATTGTCCGATTTTTAATCCGGGCACTCTGATTTTTTCATGTTTTTGCCTAGCCATGCTTAAAACGCGTTTTTCTAAACGCCTTATTCCAAGTCATAAAATTCAAAATTAAAGATGAAAACCATCTGGAAATATTTAAATCTGAACTGGGTCAAGCTTAGAATGTTAATTCGGACACTTTTTATTTTAATGAAATTTTTATGCCTCTTCCCCATTCGTTTGAACAACAATTAGAACCATGTTTTGTGGCACTACCACTTAGTGGTTTTCACTATTTTAAGAGTGGTTTTACGAGATTATTTTATGAGGTTATATAAATTTTATGTTTGGTTTCTGTTTTACGAATTGATGGTGAATGCTTGAATGGTAGATGATCTACTTGTTGGCATATGAGATCAGTTATTTAAATGATTTTTGCAGCAATGTTGTTTGGCTATTTTAAAAGGTTTTAATGATGGTTTTTTTGTGACTTTTCACTATTTCTTGTTTTTCTTATGGATTCCTCATTTGACTAAACAAGATGAGCTTAAGTCAAGTTCATTAGAGCAAACTTATAGAGTAAAAGCTAATATGATAATGAGTCCTTGTGTATGGCCTTGAGTTCTTGAAGAGGGTTAAGGATGCACTCGAGAAAGCCTATCCGCCTGTAGGACATTGAGTTATCTGTTTGCGAGGCATTGATTTGGGCATGGTTGAGTCTCCTCATCTGATCTGTAATCTCGCATCTTGCATCTTAGTAGCCTTGAGTAGTACCCGACATGTATTATATGAGCATCTCCATATTGTGTTATAGGCCTTATGCATTGTATTTTGTGCTTGCTTCATGTTTGATGTGAGTGTTGGTCATATATGTTATCCATGCCTTGTAATTTATGTTTGGGCCTTGTGACTACCTTTGAGCACGATGGGGTGGTCTCTTTGGAGTCCACATGGTAGGGAGGCGTTGCCACCACCATTGGGGACTGATGTACATGTTTTGGAGCACCAGTTGGAGTTTGATCTACCCCATGTATTTGAATTATCATATCGCACTCATGTACATGCCTTTGTGTATTTATCTTATCTAATGTTGTTTCTTGTTCATAGAAATGCTATTGTATTAATACCCTTTCCTTTATGCACATTGTAATCTCTTGAGAAGTTGTAATCATATGGAGTAATGAGAAGAAATGTGATGTTTTATATTTGGTTTATGGGTTCCGATGTTGGTATTGGAATCCCTTGTATTATGATGTTTATTATCAGCTTTTTTTCCCTAATTTTTATGCAAAACTAGAACTACATATGTGTATCTCCTTTACATTTAAATTTGCTTAAGTTCTAGAGCAACAACGCCTTCCGATGTTGTCTTGTGAGTTGCATCACAAGTTCTGGAGCACTGACGCCTTTTGTTGGTTGTGTAATACCCCTCCATTTTGCTTCTCGTTCGGTTTGCTTTATGCTATGTTTGGTTGCAATTACTTTGATACTGGATACATTTTGTTATGATGTTTTGATCGCTATTATTGTGGGATGTAGTTATCTGATTTTATTTCACATGCATTATGGATTAATGATGTTGTAGAGTTAATATGAGATGTTATTATGAGATTACTGGATTATGATGGAAGTGTCAGTTTCGATGAGTGTATTGGTGAAGATGACGGTTTCGCATCACTCGCTTGCGAGCTCCCTGCGAATCCGTAATTTCTTCTTCACGGTGTGTATTATATGCTGGATATATTGTATGATGTTGTTTACTTGGTTGTAGGATTGCAGGTACATGACACCGACTCCACCTGGCTTCGTAGGTTTGAGCGTGTCGATCCAACGGTTAAGTTGAACGGGAGATAGTAGCTAGGTAACATGTGTCAAGTTTACACCCTAGCCTTAGTGTGTCATCAGTTGTGTGTGTTGAGTCATTGTCTGTCTTGCTTTGATGTTATTTAATTCTGAAACATTCTTGATTTGGAAATAGATATTTAGAATAATTGCATTTAAATCATGTTGATAGTTATTTAATTTAAATAATGCAATGTGGATAAAAGTTTATATTTATATTAATTAATTATATTTAGTTTATTTGATTAATTAAATTTGATCCAAGGGGTTGAATTTAGTTATTAAATAATTAAATTAATTAATTAAACGTGATGCAAGAGAATGAAAGGAAATAAAAGAATTAAAATTAAATTTGGAATTTAATTTCAACGTGTGAGAATTAAATTGAAAATTGTAATTAAATGTTTATTTGGGAAATTAGTTGCAAC
>CM021103.1:604821469-604879000 GCA_007115665.2 Sequoiadendron giganteum
GATTCCTCTCCAAAATGGTGTAACTTATTTTTGTTTATGATAAATAAATTAGACATAAAGTGGAGTCTTGTACAAGCTATTATATTTTGAGTAAACTTGAATTTAAAATTTTACTAAAAAATATTCATAAAAAAAATCCTCTATGCACTAGATATTCAAGTTATCTAAGTGGCAAAAAAAACAAAGGAAAAATTAAATTTACTATATTAAAAGTGGAATCTCATCAACCTTTTTTTATTTTAGTTTTTAGTATTTAATATTCTTTTCAATTTATATAAAAAACTATTTGCAACAAAAAAAATTAGAAATGCAAACTAGACTAAAAGTTCTGCATTTCATTAGTTTCTATCATTTTAAAATTTTAAACATGTACATGCATATCACTTTCAGGAGCTCCAAGTTGAAAAATTATATTTGTGTTGGTCATTTCCTTTATAAAAGTGGAACATAGTTATGAAATTTCACCAACAATATTATACTTACTATCTCACTATGGTTATAATTGACACTCTATATGAAGTATGTAGAAATAATTAAAGTGAAATGGACCCATAACATGTAAGAGTGCATGTCTATTGGTTACTTGGCTTTCGACTGCCCTCTTGCTCGTCGTAAGAGTGCTGCTACCTGGTGGAAGGATGCCCTTACTGACCATCTCACTGTTGGTTCTCCCCCTTCAGATTGTTCCTTTGAGGAGGGAGACCCTTTTGTTCCATCTCAACCGGCTATTCTTGTCTTTGTTTCGTCAAAGCCTTCTATTGTCGATGCCCTGCTTGAACCTGCCTGTCCTTCATTGAACGAATCTTCTCATCCTTTATCTTCTTCGATCTTTGATGCTTTGCTACTGGTTCCCCCACTGTGTGGTGGCTCCTCTCCCATGGTGGTTGGTGGGGATCTGATCCCCTTGCCTCTCTCATTATTTCCCGACTCCGAGCCTCCTTGGTCTGTTGTGCTACGAAAGAAGAAAGGACTCCCCAAACCCATTGCCTCTTCTAGGCCTCGAGTTCGTGGAGTAGGTTTTGACCCCCCTATTTTGGGGGTTGTTTAACTTTTTTAGGTTGTTCAACAACTTCTTGTCAGTTGTTTATGTTGGTTCTTCTAGTTCAAGTTATGTTTGAACTATGATTTCTTTTGGCCCTTTGGGCTTTTTGTGTTAAGGGTACAACACCCTATAAATGTTGCTTATCTTTTCAAAAACATGTAACTTGATGTTTCAATTTTCGATGTTATATGTTGAAAATTATAGAGAGATATAGAGATATTAGCCCTCTTCTGATCAATAACTATGAATATAAAATAATGAACCCAACAAAAAACACTAGGAGTTAAAATTTTAGCTTGATTTAGACACTTGTAGATTTGATGACAAAAGGGAAATAACTGAGATATAGAAAGAAATCAAATTGGTTCTCCACAACAATCATCATATAAGACTTACCTTCTCGGCTAGTTCTACATTATGTAATTAAAATAGAAGACAAAATATATTATCACTTTCAACCTTGTATTGTGTAAATGAGGAAATTTGTAGCCATGAGACCAAAAAGTTGAATATAATAAATATATGGAACCAAATCCAAAGGCCCACAAGGTCCAAGAATGGGGATTGAATGACCTAAGGAGCCAAACAAAGATCATATTAAGTTTGACCAAGTGATATAGTTTAGGAAGGGGAAACCCTATTAATATTTCAAAGAAATCATATGACATAGGAAGAGCAAGGATGTACTAAAAGGGATTGCAAAAAATAATATTACTAATCAAAGGTCAATTTATGTCTAGAAACAGTCATTACAAGGTACAAGTGGTGGTGAATGGGAGTTAATTGGATACTTGGTTAAGATGATTAGGTCAAACCTTAACAAATGGGACCTTGAAAGGAAATCCATGATTATCAAGTGTGGGACTACATGTATATGATGAAATAAGGAGAGTGATTTATTTTTAATCTCATTTCAAAGAACAAAAAAAGAGAAAATTCAAACAATGTTACAAAAGGATAAAGGTTTGTTAGAAATGTTGTGATTGATGTCAAAGATAGACAAGGTTTTCAAAGAGTTTATTGTGGAAATTGTTGGTCTAAGATGTATGGATGAGAATGTCAAGATAATAATGAAGAGATTGTCATTGAAGCCAAAAATGAATGGAGAGAATGTTGGAAATATTGTCATTGATGTCAAAGGTATAAATATTATTTAATGGTTGGTGTCAAAGAGTTCATAAAGAAATGATTGATAAAAAAAATAGTTGTCATCGTTATCATTGGTGTCAAATGAGATCAATGTCAAAGGAGAACTAATATCATTTAGATTCAATGAGAGAAATTATAGTTTACAAGGGAAGTGATTAAATTTTAATTATATTTAACAAGGAAAAGATTAATACGATTGATCACCAAAGAAATACCAAAGACAACAATAGTATATTGTGTGAAGAGAAGGAGCAAAGATTACATGTTAATATATAATAACAATTATTATTGATATAAAAAATAAAGATATGTTAATAAGCAACAAGTAAGCAAAGTCAAATTAATAAAGGACAATGATCAAAAGAAAACTATGTAAGATAAAAAAAACAAATAAGACAAAAAAGAGAGGAGAAAAAGCAATGCTTATATATTCCTAACTTGGGGCACTGATTAAATATGGAAAGAAGAAAGGTTAGTAGTTAACAAAACTACAATCAAAAGCACATAAATATCCTTAATCTCCCACGGTATAGTGATCATCATTTTTAATAGAGAGAAAATATAACAAGTAGTGATTCATTATTACAAGGCAACAATTAATATTTTTAAAACAAAAGAAATTAGTTTTAAAAAAAGGCCAACCCCTTTATAAATAGTCACCTCTTCTTGAAATATTGCATCCCTTGGATAATGAGGCATATTAAGAGGTATAAATAGATGATGGTTTGAGTAAAAAAAGTAAGCGATTCAATGAATAATTTTTGAGTAAAAGAGAAAATACAAAGAAAAAGAAAAGGTAGAAAAATGAAGAGCAATTATGATCTATTCTAGAAGAAAGCATGTGTGACATACTGAAAATTAATGAGAAGATTTATAAATAAAAACTTATATGCATAGTGACCAAGTTTGAGGGAAGATAGTGACAAAGTTTGGATCCAATTAATGAAAGAGAAGTGTGCATTATTTTGATCATACTTTTGAAAGATGCATAGTGTGTGAATTGAGAATAAATAGTGTGTGTGAACCTAATTGGAAAAGGAAAGACTTAATTCATAAAGAATCATAAGTTGTAATTAGATTGTGATTTAAAGAGAATCAGATCAACCATTGAAGGATTAATAGATGTTGAAGCCTCTTGTTGGATTGGAGCTCAATTTGTGTGGGGCTTGGAGTCTTCAATAGGTTAGAGCCTCCAATAGAGGTTGAAGACTCTTGTTGACTTGGAGCTTGGTTTGTGTAGAGATTGGAGACTTTAATAGTAGGTTGGAGCCTACAAGAAGAAGAAGAAAATTAATATATAAACAATATTTTGTCATGGTTTTCTCCCACAAGAGTTTCCATATAAATCATGTGTTCTCTTTGTGTTCTTCATTTATAGATCTTGCATATGTGTAGTTATTGTGATTGGTTAAGTTTTGAAAATTAAAAGATTATTAGATACTAATTCACCCTCCTCTCAATATCACTGTGTGCTCATCAAGGTTAGTTACTAGAATTTAGTTGGCTCTAAGGAGTGATAATAGAAAATTCTTGTAGAAAAAAATTATAAGTGTGCTCATTAATCTAATTACCACAATAATATTTGAGAATCAACAACTAAATAATCTAGTTGAAGAGGCCTTGTTGAGGAAATTTTCCTTTGTTGATATTTTCTGTGTGCATTACTTTGGAGAAGGTAACCAAGTAGCCAAGTACTTGGCCAATATTGGTACCAATTCTAATGGGGACATCATAACATAGATAGAAAAGTGTAGAATTGGTCTGATGTAGTGAATTGGAGATCTTCATTTCTTTGGTGGCATCAAAACCTATTGCAAACATGTGTTTGAGTGATTATAAGCCTTCTTTCTCAAGAATGAGGAAATATATGACAATCTCAAATCTATAGAAAAATCTCAAGTACCAAATGGTATGGTGGTTCTAGAAATTTGTAAAGTGAACTTATTTTACAAAGTGGGTTGAGCTATCTGATTAATAATTAGAAGAAGAAGTATGTTTTAATGAATAAAAACTAAGGTGAAATGGAAATAATCTTGGTTACAATTTATTTGTAAGGACAACCATGTGTCCCCTTGCTAATGAATTAAGTTATGGGTAGATTGAATGTTATGTATTACACACATTCAAGTAAATATTATTTGTAGCTAGTATTAAACAATAACAATTACTTAAGAGGAGGTCTTCAAATAAATTTTCATTTAATTTTATGCTTGTACTTATGAAATGGAGCATTGAGTTAGATTAAAGAATAGAGGAAGTGCAAGGACAATTAGAAAAGAGATTATAAATAATGAAGGTGATAAATAAATAATAAAATGTGTATTAAAAAATATTATGTATGTAACAACAAGATGTAAGAATGAATGAATACGATCTCAAATTATGGAGAATGTGAGGATATATATGATGTAGGAGGATCTAGGTCCAGAAGCAATCTCACATCAACCAAAAATATTTCATGTCTTTCCTTTCAATATTGTTGTTTTTATGTTTGTTTTTGTTGCTTTTTAGTTGTGGCTTTACTGATTTTTAGAGAAAATTTGGTTCAAATTAAGGATATTACCTTGTAGAGGAGTCTAATGGGTATCTAGAAATCAAATTTGTTAAGAATTAAGGTCAAATTGGCTAAGTTATGGCTTTGTTGGTTTTTGGTTTGTTACTAGTTTGTGTACTTTTGGGTTGTTATTGAACCCACCCTTATGTAGATGTTTGTTATACTGTCAACCTTAGAAAAATATTTTGTATGATACTGACCTTTGTTGTGACTCAATGCTAAATTGATCATTTATAACGGATTCTAATATTTTTTTCTTGTATGTTTGATACAAATGAGTTTTTTTGTAATTGCCTGAACTTCTTACTTATCTAGCTTGCAAGAATTACACATCTATTTGAAGCATGTGGTTTTCTTATGGCCATCAAAATTTGTGAATGAAATATTATGATTTGAATATTTTAAAGTTTTTTTAAAATTGTTTAGCTTACTAGTCTCAATGATGACATCAGCATAATATTGTTGCAAAAGAATGTAACTGAATCGAATATGTGCATCACTTAAAAGGTTTAGTTCAATAAACAAAAAAGATGAAGATGATGTAAGGATGATGTCACCTATTATGGTTGTGAATTTCTTTGACCATCTAATTATGAATTAAAATCTCCTATTTGAATGACCATTTATCAATCTTTTACTTATTGATGCATCTACAGACTTTCAACTTAATACTACCTCTATGGACTTTAAGTGTGTTGTTGCACTTACAAAATTTTGAATGGTCAAGGAATAAAATAATGATTGATATATATTGGGAGGGACTTCTTTTATAAGGGTAAATATTTTGGGAAATTTTGAAAGGTGGTTGAGATTAGATTGATCCATTGTTTTAATCATGTATTGTAATTATGCTACCTTAAAATAATAGAATTTGAATTTATTTTTTGTTGAACAATAATTTGTTGATTGTTATTTGGGTTGTAAGGTTGGTTACTTTGATATGATCCCTTAATTTGGATTACATCAAGTGGTATCAAAGCAAGGTTTTCTTGCAAGGAGGTGGTGAGAAGTAAAAATTTGAAGTGATAAGTGATCCTAAGATTTGAATATTTGTTGCAAGTTATGAGGATTCTTGCAATTGCAAAGAGAAAAGAGGGATGTGGAAATCATGAGGATAAGTTCTATGGAAACCACTAGAGGTAAAATATAGGATTGATGCAAATATGCACCAATGAAGATGAAACCCTAGGATGGAGGAGGTGTTTGAGTAGTTCCATATTGAAATGAGGAATGAGTTGAGGAATCTGGTAGTGTATTTAAGGAGAAATTTAGAGAATGCAAAAGACCATGCAAGTAGTGGTGAAAGCAAATTCAAAGAAAATAAGGGAGAAAAAAAACTACTAGCGGATTAAGGACAAGAACAATTCCTAAGAGCTATTTCCAAGATTAGTAAGGGTAATAAAATGGAGGTCCATTTTTTGGAACAGTTAAACCCTGAAGAGTTGATAGATTGGATGGTGAGTTGGAAGAGTATTTTGATTTGGATTAAGTTTGTGCCCCATAAAGGGTAAAGTTGGTGCAAAAAAACTAAAGGTATATGATGTCCTTTGGTGGAGGGATTTATAGAGAGCAAGAGTTTGAAATGGTGATACAAGGATAACTTGATGGAATCAAATGGTAGCCAGGCTAAAGGGAAATTTAATTTCTAGAGATTGTGAATTGGAGTTGTTTAAAAAGCTCCAGAATCAAAAATAGGACATGAGTGTAAAATATTACATAGAATAATTTTACAAGATGGTAATCAAATTTGAGCATCATGAAAAGGACAAAGAGAAGGTATCCAAATACATGAATGGGTTAAAATTTAATATCTAGGATGAGATGAATATGTTGAGAATCACTACAGTTGAAGATGCATAGTATGAGGCTCAACCCTATCTAAAAATTGTGTGACACCTTAATAAGTTCAATTATACTAGTTTGGTGAATAAATTAATGATTGAACCTAATTCCATGCTTAATATTGTGATTATCCTATGAGCTAGTTTAAATAATTTTGGTGACAAATTTTCTTTATTAAAGGTGATTTGGAAAACTGTTAAGAATATATATGTGAGAACATAAGATTCAAATTTATGTACAAGTATCATATGAAGAATACACTTAAATTGATATGAGATAAGAAATGGCATGTACCTAACATTGATTCGAATGACTTGCTAATATGTTCCATTTTACTTGGAAAACGGTAATAGCTAGGAATGAAGCAAGACTTTGAAGATCATAAAGAAGTTTCAAAAGGATCACTAGCCAAGCATCATCGAGATAAATTAAGACAAATTTGATCAATGATAGGTTTACCTAAGGTAGGTAAATGAAGAAATTTGTATTTATTAGATATCAATTTGAATAATGAATGTTATTAGATGAAGAGTGTCCAAGGGTAAATTTAGTTGTGTAAATAAATGATTTAGCTAAATTTATCTTTTCCTTGTTATTATTATTATTATTACTATTATTATTATTATTATATGCATGCTTAAAATTTCCATCTTGCATAGAGGAAAAAAATGAATATATATTATGATTCACTAACTATTGAGTTTGATCTTGTTAATATTTTGAGCAAGTAATTATTACATTTCTAACCAAACATGTATTGGGAAAGATACATGTGAAAGAAGTTTCAAAGGGGAAAAAGGAGAACCATCTAGACCCAAGTTAAATATTTCATTTTAAAGTTTTCATTTTTGAATCTACGACCTAGGAGGTAATTAGGGTTTTATGTATAGTGAATAGTTTTGATGACCCAACTTGCATACTCCTATGCTTTGATACCAAAACTAATGGAAGAATTGCTTAATTACTAACTCACTGCAAATTAAAAAGATAAGAATCCTCCATAAGAGATACTGGTGTGTCGCCAAAAAGTGTAGCCTTGACACTTTTCACTCATTTTGGCCTGATTCTGCTTAGATCTAATGTTTTTATGTGGCCAACACATTCAAATTAGGCCTTGAACGCTTGAAAATGAACAATACCCTAACGAAGTCTTACAATAGTGTTGTGAAGTGTTTTAACACATTTCCTCACTTTTCTAGGACTTTTCCACAATAATTCACCTAAATAACCCCTTTACAAGCCTTAGCATGAAGTTTTGTGAAGTTTTGTAACACATTTCCATACTTTCCTAGGCTTTTCATCACTAATTCAACCCTTTCTCATGACAAAATAGCCCCTTAATGCACTTATAGGCCTGACTAAGTGTGTTTTGGGAGACAATCCCATTGATCAACATTAAACACCATTTAATTCTTGATAAACACTTGAATTTGTCCAAGTGGACTAAGTCACCACCTTAGGTGACTTAGTCCCATTTGACATAAAATTCAAAATAAAATCAAAATTCTCATAGGAATTTGCCTCCAAAACCCTAAGGTCGGCCTATGTTGTGTTATTTTCGGGGAATCAGGGAATAACATGTATAAATATATGTTTCTCTCCTCATTTTACCTCTCTCCTACAATCTTGCATTCACAACATCTTATCTTCACAAGAATTCAAGCACTTAGCACTTAAAGCAACATCCATTGGAGCTAGTTCTTGCATATCTTCAGACTTATTCAAAAAGGGTTTGGTGAGTGTTTACATTTGCATGTTATTCAATCATATTTCAATTTACATTCTATTTCATTTGGGTTTGATTACCAACATGGGGTTTAACTAAGGAAAACTCCTATTCTCTAACCCTAACCCTTTTCCTCTCTTTGCATGTGTGATTTGTAGGTTTGTATGCAAATTAGTCAAAGATAAAGGTGTTGAAAAGGTGTTCCCATTCCATCCACATCATTCCAAGTCAATAAACCCTAGAAGGAGCTAAAAGATAACTTGTAGGCCATTTTATGAAGATTCAGACATGGGTCTCTGTCTGATTTGGGGGATATTTTCACTGAAAATTGAAGTGTCTCCAATACTCCAGATTTCAGTACCATTAGAAAGAGTTTGATGTCCTGATTCCAGCGCAACTTGAATGGAGTCAAACAGAGCTACAGAGCCCAAGTTATTGCCCGTCAAAGTTCAGTCAACAACTGGTCAACTCAGGGCCCAGGGCAAGAAAAAAGGTCAAAATTTGATGTCACCAAAAGTGTTCAAAATTGATGTCAACGCGAAGAGCTCAACAAGAGCTTTTCGATAGTGTTTGTTTTGTGCAAATCGGAGCTCATATGTACGAGATATGGAAGGTCAAAGCTCGTGGTTGACTATGTTGACTTGAAGGTACAATGATGACGTCATCATGACATCATCATGCTGACATGGATGAATCATGAGGTGACACATGGTAGCTTCCCGAAGTTACATGTGGCGGCAATTTGTTGGACATGGCTTTATTTAAAAAATTAAAAAACAATATATAAAAGCCTACCACTCCTCCCATTTAAAAGCCTTAATTTAAGGCCTACATGAGAAAAAGTAGGTGGGGTCTTAATTTAAAACAAAACAAATTTACCCCTATTTAAATGGGATAAAACCCCTTTAATATTTAAAAATACATGTGGTTGGGAGATCCCCTTTTTAAGGGGAACTTAAACATTATTTTTAAAGAAAAAAAACAAATTGCCAACCAATTCACCCCCTATAATTAAGGATTAAATCCTTAACAAAATCAAGCCCGTTTATATTCAAAGGTGAATTATTAAGATCTCCTAATAAATCTTGAACGGATTATGGAATAAAATTAAAAGAGGCCATCTGTGAAGATTTTATGGATGGGTTATTTTAACGGGAGGATATCCCTATGTAAATAAGGGGGGATTTTTAATAATATTTTCTATGTAAAGGGGATTTGGAAATCAATTGGTTATGAACCAATTTGAGTAAATTTTTTTTGTATAAAAAGGGTAGAATGGGGGTGTGAGATTAAGCAATTTTTGTGAAGAATTTTTTTTGGCTAACTGCTGGAAGTGGATTTTTGAGAGAGTTGTGAGAATATTTCCAAGTGATAGTGAATTTGATCCTTATGCATTTGAAGCTTAGTTAAGCTTGTTGCATTTGAAGGATTTCTTTGTAATTCATTATCATCCAAGGAGACAAAAATCTTGTAACAGGTGGAAGACCTTTTGTAATCATTTTCTGGAGATTAATCGGATCGGTCTCACTCCATTGGAGTGGACCTGGAGACATAGTCACGATTGTGGTGAACTCCGTTATCAGATTGTTTGCATTTTCTCTCTCCTTCTCTCTCACATTCTATTTTCTTCACTTTATTATTTCCTCTTAATTAACCATGTTAATGTGTTAATTTTGTTTATGTAATTTCAGTTTTAAAGATTGTAAACATTAAGCATTCAATTATGCAATTAGTCTAGATCCTAATCAGATCAAATTGGTATTAGAGCTTTTGGTGACTATTATTGTAGTAGGTTTGAATGCTAACAAGATCTAGGATTCAAAAGGGCAAAGGCAAGCTTGAGGAATTTAATCTTGAGATCGGGAAACAAAGAAATTTTCTGAAGATGTCTGTGTCTGGAATGGAGGTACCTGAAGAACTCAGTGAGCAAGAGTTTCGAAGATCCTTCTGGCAGATGAGAACTGCGTTCGAGATGCTACTCAAAGAAAGGGAAGAACACATGAAACATGAAGAAGATATGGAGACAGTAAAAGCAAGAAGAAGCAATCAGGAGGTGGTGATGAACCCCCAAAATCTCCTCCATCCACTCCTTCTTCTCCTCCTTCTCCTTCTTCTTCTAAACATTCTCTTTCTATTAATCCTTTTAAGGGTGTAAATAAGCCTCATATTAAATTGGATGTTAAATTTGAACTACCTAAGTATTATGGTGAATTAGATGTTGAAAAACTAGATGATTGGATTTAGCAAGTAGAGGTCTATTATAGAGTTCAAAATCTTTTTGATGATGCTTCTAGGATCCAATTAGCCACTCTTCCGTTGGGAGGTTTAGCTCTTACCTGGTGGGAGAGTAGGACTAGAGTAAAAATTTCACAGCATGGTAGAGTCAATTTATCTTGGTTAAAATTTATTAATACTCTTAAAAAACAATTATATCCCTTAGGTCACATGCAACAATTAATGATGAATTGGCAAGTGTTTAAACAAGGGAAAGGTCAAACTATCCAAGAGTACACCCATGAATTCAGAAAGAAGGCTATTGCATTAAATGTACCTTTGTACACCCAAGATACTTTGTTAAAGTACATAGGAGGTCTTCATTCATATCTTAGACATTCCATTTTGGTATTGAACCCTTGTAATTTGGATGAAGTGTCTGTTCAAGCTACACACTTAGAGTCAAGGGGAAAGGGTTCTTTCATTGATAATGATAACTCTATAAAGAAGTCTTCTAAGGTTGTAGAGATAGAGAAAGGAAAGAAGACAGCTACAGTCAAGAAGGATGACAAGTTTTCTTGCTCTCATTGTGACAAGAAGGGTCAAGATGAAGATCATTGTTGGAAGTTGCATCCCGAATTGAAGCCTAAGTGGGCTCAAAGACATAATCGGAAACAAAGGGTAAGGAGAAAGCCACAAATGTTGTTATGGGTCTTGGTTTCGATTCTGATGATGAAACTAAGATAACAGCTATGGGTTTGAAAGGTAAAGCTCCTCTTTCCAGTGTTTCCTTTGATAGTTGTGCTTCTACTTCTAAAGTTAATGATGTCTCTGAAGATAAGAAAAGGAATGAGTTGTTTCATTTAAGGGTTGTTGCTAAGAACATTAAAATTGATGCACTCATAGATAGTGGTTCTCAAGTTAACTTAATTTCTAAAGATGTTGTAAGAAACTTGGGATTGAAAACTACACAACATAAGAAACCTTATCTGCTAGGCTGGATTTGTGAGAATGATAAGTTGCGAGTAACAAGGCAATGCAATTTGAAATTCACAATCACAAGTAAGTTTGTGGATGAAGTAAAATTTGATGTGGTTCCACTAGATATTTGTGGGATAGTTCTGGGTAGCCCTTATTTATATGATCAAAAAGCCATTTTCTACAGGAAAAAGAACCATTATCATTTGTTTAAAGATGGCATTCAGTATATTGTACATTCTCATAGGATTAAGACTAATCGTTCTTTTACAAACACAGGGCAATTAAAGAGGGTGATTAATGAAAGTAAAGAGTGAACTCTTATGTCTGTCAGTACAGGTGGTCCTAGACATGAATTTGGAGTAGCTAACCAGGGTCAGATGTTGCAGGATGCACCCACAATACAACATGAGGGAAGGGTGATTGAAATCATTGATGGTCCCTTGGGTAAAAATGTTTCTGTTGTGGGGGACCGATCTGTTGTTGATTTATTCTCTTTCATATCTGCATTATTGTTCAGCTTGATGCTAGTCAATGTTTGTTGGTTAGTGGCTACAACAATTGATGTAGATGCTTATGGAAGTGATAAAGTGATGTTTATGTTCAACAATGTTGTTGCAGTCTTTGTTGTGATTGTGAGCCAGGTATATAAATGTACAGATGATACAGGACAAGTGGGGAGGCCAAGTCCTCACTTGATGTTTGAATAAATGCCACTTTTGGAGGTCCAAAAGTTCTTCAGTGAGGAGGCCTGATCCGGGGGATATTTTCACTAAAAATTGAAGTGTCTCCAATACTCTAGATTTCAGCACCATTAGAAAGAGTTTGATGTCCTAATTCCAGCACAACTTGAATGGAGTCAAACAGAGCTACGAAGCCCAAGTTATTGCCAGTCAAAGTTCAGTCAACAACTGGTCAACTTAGGGCCCAGGGCAAGAAAAAAGGTCAAAATTTGATGTCACCAAAATTGTTCAAAATTGATGTCAACGTGAAAATATCGACAAGAGCTTTCCGACAATGTTTGTTTTGCACAAAGCGGAGCTCGTATGTGCGAGATATGGAAGGTCAAAGCTTGTGGTTGACTAGGTTGACTTGAAGGTACAATGATGACATCATCATGCTGACATGGATGAATCATGAGGTGACATATGGTGGCTTCCCAAAGTTACATGTGGCGGCAATTTGTTGGACATGGCTTTATTTAAAATAAAAAAAAACAATATATAAAAGCCTACCATTCCTCCCATTTAAAAGGCTTAATTTAAGGCCTACGTGAGAAAAAGTAGGTGGGGTCTTAATTTAAAACAAAACAAATTTACCCCTATTTAAATGGGATAAAACCCTTTTAATATTTAAAAATACATGTGGTTGGGAGATCCCCTTTTTAAGGGGAACTTAAACATTATTTTTAAAGAAAAAAAAACAAATTGCCAACCAATTCACCCCCTATAATTAAGGATTAAATCCTTAACAAAATCAAGCCCGCTTATATTCAAAGGTGAATTATTAAGATCTCCTAATAAATCTTGAATGGATTATGGAATAAAATTAAAAGAGGCCATCCGTGAAGATTTTATGGATGGGTTATTTTAACGGGAGGATATCCCTATGTAAATAAGGGGGGATTTTTAATAATATTTTCTATGTAAAGGGGATTTGGAAATCAATTGGTTATGAACCAATTTGAGTAAATTTTTTTTGTATAAAAAAGGTAGAATGGGGGGTGTGAGATTAAGCAATTTTTGTGAAGAATTTTTTTTGGCTAACTGCTGAAAGTGGATTTTTGAGAGAGTTGTGAGAATATTTCCAAGTGATAGTGAATTTGATCCTTATGCATTTGAAGCTTAGTTAAGCTTGTTGCATTTGAAGGATTTATTTGTAATTCATTATCATCCAAGGAGACAAAAATCTTGTAACAGGTGGAAGACCTTTTGTAATCATTTTTTGGAGATTAATCGGATCGGTCTCACTCCATTGGAGTGGACCCGGAGACGTAGTCACGATTGTGGCAAACTCCATTATCAGATTGTTTGCATTTTCTCTCTCCTTCTCTCTCACATTCTATTTTCTTCACTTTATTATTTTCGCTTAATTAACCATGTTAATGTGTTAATTTCATTTATGTAATTTGGGTTTTAAAGATTGCAAACATTAAGCATTCAATTATGCAATTAGTCTAGATCCTAATCAGATCATTGTCAGGAACATAAGTACAAGTGGGTACCTACAGATTCCAACCTTGAGACTCCCAAAAGCTCCAAGTGGACTAAGTTTCCATCATTGGTGAATTAGTCCAAATACCAGGCCTGGAAAGTGGTTTATGTGTTTCTGGATACCCTTTTGCTAGAAACCTATTTTGGAAAAGTTTCCCGAGAGGAGGACTAAGTTTCCCATTCTGGTGTAAGTGTCACAATCAACATTTTAAGTAGATTCTAGAGCTCCCCTTCATCAAATTTTAGTTTCCAAGTGCACCATTTATGTGTCTTCCAATTTCTTTACAACTTTCATACATTTTAGGTAATTCTTAGGACATTGCATATAGTTTTGCATTTACATTAGTTTGCATCTCATAGTTAGTTTATTACATTACTTTGCAGCACTTAGGCACACACATTACACCCATTCCAAACCCACAAATACTTAAATCCTAGTACCATTTTTTGTGGTTCATTTTGGTGAAACCATCCTTAGAACACTTTTTTTTCTCTTCTAATTTTGCATTTGCATCCTAGGAAAAATCTTGCATTGCATTAGGGTTTTGCATTCTAGGGTTCTTAAAAGTGCATTCGTGAAAATTTCATGATAGCTTACATGTTCATTGCAAAATTTCAAAAAAAAATCTTCATTTTCATTTTGTATTTGCATCAGAAAAGCTTAAAAATCTTAAAAACTAGTCAAAAATTTGAAAACTGTTAAAAATATCACTCTTGGGACTAATTCACTACACTGGGCAACTTAGTCCACTTGCACCATTTTCATTGTAATCTCTGGCATTTTTAGAGCATTATCTACACTTCTGTTTCTTGTTTCTGCATTTTTGTTTTGTTTTCTAGAATTTTAGTTATAAGCATTTTAGTATCATTTATTTGTATTACATTTACATCCACCCCGCATTTAGGAAAAATTGCATGAGTTTTTGGTGTCCTATTTCTGATACTTTGGTGAGAAGAATTTTGAGAATCATGGCATCTCACGACAATACCCTTGTAGATCTTGGGTTATCTCAAACTTCCACTCCTAGTATTGCAACTAGTACACTAGGCCTAGAACCTACCCTTAGTAACTCGTTGCATTCAGAAAACATGAATACTAAACCTAAACATGATAATTTCCCACATGAAAAGATATTTCACATTCATGCAAACCTAGGTGACCTCCAACATGAAGTGAGCTTTGAAAACATTTCCACCACTGCTATCCCCACTATAGAAAAAATTCACCATATGCTTAACAATGATGATGGCCTAAGTGTTGTGAAGAAAATAGTCAAAATATATCAAAAACATGTCTCTTCCACATCTAGGGCCTCTCAACCAACCACCCCTATTGTTGGCCAAGGAGGACCTCACACTCCTTCCTTCAACGGTAGCCTCCATTCCTACCTATGCTTCCCCTAATGTCTCAACCACAATGCAACTAGTTAGAAATGTGATTCCTTCCCTTGGTATTCCTACTAGTATTCCCACCTCCTTTGTGGCATCACATGCTTTATCTTCTTCCAACATACCATCCATTAGTATTCCCTTCACTTTCCCTACCACCACATTCACCCCATCACCATTTTACCTCCCAACCAACACCACCTATAATGTTCCTCTCTTAACACAAATTTTGCACACAATCTCGTCCATGCAACAACTTTCTACCATCCATCAAAACCAACATGGTTCACCCACATACTATGTCCACAACAATCCCTTTTCCTTAGAAATATTGTGAACCCCGATGCCACAAGGAATAGAAATACCTATATTTGAGAAGTATGAAGGGAAGGGTGATCCTTCTAATCACGTTAATGCTTACACTGCTCTATGTAGTGACTTTTCTCTTGACAATAAAATTGCTAGTTAAACTATTTTTAAGAACCTTAAAAGATACGACCTTGGATTGGTTTTCTTCCTTACCAAACAATTCAGTTACTTCATTCAATGAACTTGTTGATGCCTTTATCAACCATTTCCAAGTGCATATCAATCCTAAAAATACCTTGGTCGATTTGATGAGATGTAAGAAAAAAAATGATGAAAAGATCGTAGACTTTATCTCACATTATCAATCAATTTTATCCCAAATTGATGTCAAGATCCCCGATACACAGCTGCAAAAGATGTTTATTGAAAACCTGCATACCCACCTTCAAGACAAACTCACCATGATGAAGTTTCCTTCCTTCATGCATTTATGCACAACACTTTGTGATTATCACAATTCAACTAGTAGTTGTGATATGCAATCCACTTCTAGTAGAATTGAGAAGTCTAACTCTACCAACCAAACCAATTCTCCCTCATTCCACAAACCAAATAACGGGTTTTTGCAATTTAACCCTCCTTCACAATCTCCTCCACTTGTCAATAATCAACTACTAGCTATTAAGATGGTGGCGCCTGTCAGTTATGGAGACCCTAAATGAAACTTCATGCAACTGCTTGATACCCTCCATAATACAATGACCCAAATTTTATTGCAACAAATGATCACCTTACTTGTTGTCCATGCACCTGATCCTAATAAGACTTTACCCCCATCCTTCAACTCTAACGCTTATTGGTATTTTCATAGACAAAATGGACATGACACTGAACAATGTAAAAGTGTCTTAAGAACCTTCTTCAAGACCTCATTGATTCGAGCCGTCTATCCGTTGTTGGATTTAATGACAAAGGCAATAAGTTTGTTGCACCCCCAACCAAAATTTACAATTTTTCACTAATCCTATGCCTAAACATAACATTTCATTTGTCAAAACTAGTGAAACTCCACAAAATGATGTTATGAATGTTGATACACAAGATGAACATTTTGACCTTCTTCTGAATGCGACCCATGTCACACCTATGGATGAAATGGTAGGCACAATAGACATTATCCATCATAAGGTCCAAACCAAAACATATCTTTATATTACTTTTTCACCTCAAAACATACTAAAAAATATTCCCAATGTTCCTCTCTACATAGCCGACCGAATCTATGATAAGACCACCAATGGGATACTCATAGATCTCGCCTATGGAGAGAATGTGATCACAAAATAATTTTTGGTACTTCATGATCTTTATCAAGATGTTTATGACAAACCTAACGCATGGATAAAAAAACATAATGGTTTTGCTTGCCCTACGATCAGATTGATCACCCTTTCGTTACAAATAGGCCCCAAGACATTAGATGTTACATTCTCTATCATCCCGTAGTCAGACCAATTTCGTTTGCGGCTAGGCCACCCATGACTTCGCTCAATGAAAGTGGCCTCCTCGATTCTTCACAAATGTTTGAAGTTTCCCTTTGACAATGAAATATTCACCATCCACCATAGTGGCTTCAATCCCTTATCCTTTAAAGGAAACTTTTCCTTAGAAGCCTTTTGGCCTAAGCCCATGGAAACCATCACCTCCCACAGATATTTCTTTTTCATCGCTTATCCGAAATTCAAAGCTAAGAAAATATCTGAATTATCTCTTTGTAGCATACCACCATTAACTTTTGAAACTCGCATCCTTGACGAAATCATGCTACAACCTGAATCAAACCTACCTAACCTGACAACACCTCAAACCTCCTCTACATTGTCCAAGAGACCTTGAGATCATGACAGTAATTCCATCCTACCTCCTCGCATCAAACAAGTTTATAAAGCCAAGGAGAAAGTGGTTGACCTATCTATGGTTCCTCTCGTTCTTCCCCGTAGAAATGACAAGCAACCTATGGTTGATCAACCCACTCCTTCCCAGATGCAACTTGACAATATAATCAAAAGAAATAGAGGATCTAGGGAGCATAGGCATCTCCTTCGTGCTCTTGCTTGCATGTCACGTGATGCAAAAAATCCTAAAAACCATAATCCACCTTTTTCAAGAGCAAGGCATGACAACCCTCCTCCCCCACCATTGCAAACTAATCCTATACCCCCACCACAACCAATGTTACATGCTTCAACTGATATCATCATTCGCCCTCCTATTGTCATCAATCTAGATGATGACGATGAGAAGATTGCTAAAATAGATGAAGAGATGCATAAAACTTTGAATAAATTATTTTCTTCTTCCATGAGCGTACATGATAACTCTCCTCAGACGACCATTGATCTTGATGCTAGTTCTGCAATTTTTGTTGTCCCTCTAGCTAGTCGCCCACTTGAATTTTACACTAAACAAGATTGGGAGGTGGATGACTTGCTTGATGGTTGATGAGAATTTTCCTTACTAGTCTCTTTTTTCGTTTGTGTGTTTGTTTGTGTGTGATGTATTCCCTTGTACTATTTTTTTTTATGTTATCTCTCTTTGTGACATTCTTCTATTTGTCTCTTCATTCTTCTATATGTCATGAATTTTCTTTTACTTTTCACCTTTTGCTTTTTTCCTTCCTTTTTGGGGATGATGCAAGGCATTGAGACCACAATGTATCCTCCATGTTGACCCAAAAGGCCTTTTATTTTTCTTTCACTTTTGCCTTCCTTTTGGGTATGATGCGATCGTAATGTCTCCTTCATGTTGACCCAAAAAGGCTCTTTTTGTTTCTCTTTTTCCTTTGTTGTACTTTTGGGGATGATGCAAAGCGTCGAGACACCCTATGTATCTTCCATGTTGACGTAAAACAACTTTCTTTTTCTTTGTTTTTGCTCTCTTTGTGTCCTTCCAGTTCTATGTATTTGAGGGAATGATGACAGTTTCAAGCTCTCTAAACAAACATTGCAGAAAAACACATACTGACCCCAAATCCATAGATCCCTTATGTGTTTGGTGTTTTTCATTTTGGGGGTAACCCCTTTCTCTTTTTTTTCATTCTTTTCCTTCACATGACACAACCTCACTTGGAAACATATAACTTGGGATAGGGATTTCCAAGTTGGCTCTCATGTCTTCCTTTCTTCTTCACATTTTTGACTTCTCTACTTTAAAGTAATTGCTCACAGTACGATGTTTCATAATTCCTTTAAAGTGGGGGCATACATTGGCATTATTTCCTTTTTCATTTTCCTTTTTCGTGGTTCTCAGTGCAACCTTATTGCTTCATACAATGTGTTTCTTGATTTGTGGATGACATTGGGTGTAATGTCCTTCATGAAAGTGATCTATCTTAGCATATTACATTCCTCTTAGTGGCCTAATGTGACACATTGCATCCCCTAAGTTGCGAATTTTCTATCCTTTGATTAGTCCTCTCTTGGATAAATTTGACACAATGTTCCCTAAGTTAAAGACCTCACATGAACTAAGCAAGACTCTTTTGAACATCCCTTTTGCATTTTACATGTTGCATTTTTCACTTTACATACATGGCCAGCTTGTATAATACAACTTGCATGCCAGTGGTGCCATCCTGCACTTGTTCACGAGTTCTAAGCATACACAGATTTGCTTGACTCATGAACCACAAACCCTTCTCTTTTGTGGCACCTTATCAAAGTTATCAGGAGGTATAAATTTGGTATGGTTAAATGGGAAGCCTAACTAGCGACATGAATTTCCCCATAGCCACCTATGTGTGTGTGGGTACACACCAGTCGTATGTTTCTCACCTTTTGGGCCTTCTCACCTAGCAGACAATCGGAAGTCTCATTGCCCTAGAGTGAGTAAATTTCCTTTCAGACAAAAAACCTAGATTTGATCCACAACTAGCTGGACAAATGATCGAAGCTTGATCTAACTTTCCCTCTCTTCTCACTCATTCACATCACTTCCCTAGTATGGTCTTTTGTAATAATGTTTGGTTTGCCATGGGATCTTGATCTTGGGGGCTTGATCATCCCTCTTGATTATAGTTGTCTCATCTCACTAGCATGAATACATTAGATCCCTCTCAATATGCATGTCATGGCTACTTTAGTGTGATTTTGAATCAAGTTCATCCTCTCACTAAAGTGGGGGCTAAATGTGTCACCAAAAAGCGTAGCCTCGACATACTCATTTTGGCCTGATTTTGCTTAGATCTAATGTTGTAATGTGGCTAACACATTCACATTAGGCCTTGAACGCTTCCAAATCAACAATAACCTAACAAAGTCTTACACTAGTGTTGTGAAGTGTTGTAACACATTTACTCACTTTTCTAGGACTTTTCCACAATAATTCACCTAAATAACCCCTTTACAAGCCTTAGTATAAAGTTTTGTGAAGTTTTGTAACACATTTCCATACTTTCCTAGGCTTGTCATCACTAAATCAACCCTTTCTCATTAAAAAATGGCCCCTTAATGCACTTATAGGCCTGACTTAAGTTTGTTTCAAGAGACAATACTGTTGATCAACATTAAACACCATTTAATTCTTGACAACCACTTGAATTTTTCCAAGTGGACTAAGTCACCACCTTGGGCGACTTAGTCCCATTTGACATAAAATTAAAAATTAAATCAAACTTCTAATGGGAATTTTCCTCCAAAACCCTAAGGTCAGCCTATGTTGTGTTATTTTCGGGGAATTAGGGCATAACATGTATAAATACAGATTTCTCTCCTCATTTTACCTCTCTCCTAAACTCTTGCATTCACAACATCTCATCTTCACAAGAATTCAAGCACTAAGCACTTCAAGCAACATCCATTGGAGCTAGTTCTTGCATATCTTTAGACTTCTTCAACAAGGGTTTGGTGAGTGTTTACATTTACATGTTATTCAATCATCTTTCACTTTACATTCTATTTCATTTGGGTTTGATTACCAACATGGGTTTGACTAAATAAAATCCCTATTCTCTAACCCTAACCCTTTTCCTCTCTTTGCATATGTGCTTTGTAGGTTTGCATGAAAATTAGTCAAAGAGAAAGGTGTTGAAAAGGTGTCCCCATTCCATCCACATCATTCCAAGTCAATGACCCCTAGAAGGAGCTAAAAGACAACTTGCAGGCCATTTTATGAAGATTCAGACATGGGTTTCTATCAAGAACAAAAGTACAAGTGGGCACCTACAAATTCCAACCTCGAGATTCTTGAAAGCTCTAGGTGGACTAAGTCGCCATCATTGGCGAATTAGTCCCAATACCAGGCCTGAAAAGTGGTTTTTGTTTTTTTGGATACTCTTTTGCCAGAAACCCTTTCCAAAAAAATTTCCCAAGAGGAGAACTAAGTCGCCCATTCTAGTGTAAGTGTGCTAATCAATATTTTCAGCGGATTCTAGAGGATTCCAGAGCTCCCCTTCATCAACCTTCAGTTTCTAGGTGCACCATTTATGTATCTTCTAGTTTATTTACAATTTGCATACATTTTAGGTCATTCTTAGGACATTGCATATAGTTTTTCATTTAAATTAGTTTACATCTCATAGTTAGTTTATTAAATTACTTTTCAACACTTAGGCACACACATCACACCCATTCCAACCCCCCAAATATTTGAACAAACTCACCAAGAATACCTTAGTGCGAAAGAGAGCCATTATTCCTCAACCAAGATCCTAGATGAAAAACCCTAGGAGCTCATTGGGGAATCCTCTTTCCCTAAAGCCCAATATCATTTTTTGTGATTCAACTGGCAACATAAGGAAATGGAAAATTGATTGTTGATAATCCCCAAAATCCAAAAAAAACTAGAGAACAACACTAAACAAGCAAATCAAAATTTGCAGCCAACACTCTTCAAGAAATAAGGCATTGAAAGAAAATAAACTCAAGCTACATAATACCATACCAATCCAGGAGACTGATTCTTAGTAAAAGAAACAACATATATATATTCGTTCCTTTTCCAAGTGACAGATATAAACTTCACAAGCACAAAGGAATTTAGTTGATACCAAAAATTGATTACAATGAGTTGATGGAATCAACATTCACTACCTACAACCCATTCACACCCTTAATTAACACAACATTTTTTTTTCTTGCACCCAAATCAATCTTTGTTTCAAACATTCTTTCCTATCACTTAACCTCAACACACTTTTTACTTTGCAAGAGAAAAGTGGGCTTCTTTCAACCTGTCGATACTCTCATATGTTCCTGGCTGAATCTCCTTCATTCTTTGTGTTATGTCCTCTTACTATATACCTGTTATTGTCCTCTTCAAACTAGTTTTTCCTTTTTCACCAATCTAAAAACCATTGATCTTTTGGCAACAACACCTTTCTTGGTTCGGGTTCTTCTTTTCCCAACTGTCCCTTCTTTTCAGGCTAGAAATCCTCCCACAAAGGTGGCAGTCTCTTCTTAACTACCACTTTCTCCTATCCACTCACAAGGAAATTTGATAGGCAACCAACCAATAAAACTCACTACCACTCTTGAACCACCACTTGTCACAAGGAGACAAGGAAATGAGAGATCAAAATTTGCAACAACAAAACTGAAGAATAAAACCAAAACGTAAAACTAAAAGCTCCTATGTCACACTCCCCAGGAGACAAAAGAAAGCATGTGCTCCTGCACATGAGTTCACCATGTATAAATCATTTATTTGGCCTTTTTTTTTGCATCTTCCAACATTGCTCTAGAACAATTGCCATGTGCTCAGTCTCTTTTTGTTTGTTTTTATTTTTCTTTTTGTATCTTCTCCTTTTTATGTCTTTTTCATCTACAAGCCTCTAAAACTCCATCTCTCATTCATATACATCATTTTCATATTCTTCGTTTAAACTCTTCCCTTCAGCAATTTCATTCAAAGACTCAAAAGCATCATTACTAAAATTATTGGAAACAACTTGCTTACTATTTACCTTGTATGTGCGCTCCTCAAGCTTCTTCCAAGTGACTCTCGAAAGTATGTCAATCTTCTTTTTTGTTGATACTTCATCAATCATTTGTTCCAACTTCCCTCCTTCGTAGGCCAATATATTCATCAACAAACCATCTTGGACTCCATCATTCACAACACAACCTTTATTAAAATTTACATATACAATTTCATACTTTTCCTCTTTTGTTGCAATAAATTCATGATCATTAGTTGTAACCCTCATCTTTGTATCCTTCGTTGTCTCATTTTTCTTCCTATCATCATTAGAAAGTTTCTCCATCCACTCCTATTCTATCATTGAAAATTGCACCCACAAATCTTTTGCACTCGTTGCACCTCCTTCAAATTCCATCTCTGTAACTTCTTCACCATGCACTACTCTAACACCTGCTTCTCCAATTTCAACTGGTTTCTTGTGTTTCCCCCATGTTCTCCTCAATGAGAACTTAATTCACCTCTTCTGATGCTCGCTCTCTTGGCAAATATTTTCTATCCAAACCTCTTTCATCTACTCTTTTTAAGGCAGCCATACTTTTCCCTTTCCTTTTCTTAACAAGCATCTTCACATGCCACTTCAATTTATTTTTCAATGGCCAACCCCAACCATATTCTTGGATTCTTTCCTCAATCCATTGCTTACACTTCTCTAAATATCTTCTCAACTCTATCATTTCTTTATCCCACTCTAAATATCGCTTCTTCACATTCATTTTCATTTTTCCTTTCTTCTTGAGGCTTTCTTGTATGGAATATTGTTGCATCTTTGATCTTTATGCTTGGCTTCTCGATACCTCACCTAGGGCTTCTCTCTATTTCCTTTGCCTAGTCTTTTGGTGCCCAAGTTATTCTTTTTAACCTATCAAAACTTTCACACACACGTACTTGTCAAAAATCCCATGAAAAGAATTGTCTTCCTCCTCCTAGACCTTTTTGGCTTTGATACCATAATTGATGACTCAACTTACATATTCCTACGCTCTGATACCAAAACTAATGGACAAATTTCTTAATTACTAAATCATTGCAAATATAAAAGACAAGAAGCTGCCATAGGAGATACCGACAACATAAGGAAATGGAAAACTAATTACTGATAATCCCCAATCTCCAAAAAAAATCAAGAGAACAACACTAAACAAGAAAATCGATTAATTTGCAGCCAAAACTCTTCAAGAAACAACAAGCATTGAAAGAGAATAAACTCAAGCTACAAAATACCATTTCAATATAGGAGACCGATTCATAGTAAAAGCAACAACACACACACACATATTCATTCCTTTTCCACGCAACAAATATAAACTTCACATTTAGTCTATGCCAAAAAGTTGATTACAGTGGGTTGAGGGAATCAAAATTCACTACCTACAACCCATTCACACCCTCACTTAACAAAAACTCTATTGTTCCTACACCCAAATCGAGCTTTTTTTCAAACATTCTTTCCTATCACTCGACCTCAACACATGTTTTACTCTGCCTAAGAAAATCGAGCTTCTTTCAAATAGTTGATATTCTCATTTATTCCTGGCAGAATCTCCTTCATTCTCCGTGTTCTCTCCTCTTACTGTATACTTGTTATTGTTTTCAGCTCTTTAAACAGGTTTTTCCTTTTTACCCAATCTAAAAATTGTTGATCTTTTCATAGCAACACCTTTCTTGGTTTGGGTTCTTCTTTTCCCAATCGTCCCTTCTTTTCTAGCTAGAAGTCCTCCCATTAAGGTGGTGATCTCTTCCTAGCTACCAATTTATCCTATCCACTCACAAGGAAACTTGATATGCAACCAACCAGTAAAAATCACTACCACCCTTGAAGCGTTATTTGTCACATGGAGACAAGGAAATGAGAAACCAAAATTTGTAACAACAAAACTGAACAAGGAAACCAAAACTTAACTAAAATCTCCTATGTCAGGTGTTTAGGGTTTTAATGATTGTTATGATAAATATGTTTTGTGGTGTCCTTTTTAATGAATTCATGTGATTAAAAGTGAGTGCAATTAGGGTTTTTTAATCCTTAATTAAATTTTGAATTTCGGATTGGTCTTTAAATTGGTCTTTAAAAGGTGTTGTTTGGTCAATTTTATTGATAGTAGTGCAAAAATAGACCCGTAAGGTCTATACCTATGGAAGGGGGACTCCTTGAACATGTGAATTTGTCTTTGGAACATGATATGACCCTTCAAAAGTCCATTTGAAGGAGTGTGAAGAATTTGAGCCATTATAAATTGAGAGAAGTGACTTATTACTCTCCCACTCCACTTCCCAAAGTTCATTAATGAATTTGGAAAGAGCATCAAAGCTTTCACATGTGTGAATCCACCTTGCAAAGAATGTCGGATAGGGTGTCATAGTACATTCCTCATCTCCCCAAAAGTCTCACACATGTGTGAAGACTTGTGGGGATATGTCTTTGAAGAATGAATGAAAAATTATAAGTGTCACTCCCTCCCTCATTCAAGGGATCCTAGAGTTAAAATCCTTTATATTCTTCATGTGATGGAAGTTTGGGATGCTTTCATTCATTATTTTTTTATTTGGAGGTTTGAAAGAGTCTCAGGAATAGAGTTTCATTTTGAGGAGGACGTTCAAAGGCTTGGCTATGAAATGAAGAGAAGATTGATCCCTACAAACCATGTAGAGAGATAAGTCTTCCTCTTCCCTTGTTATTAATTTAGTTAGTTTTGTTTTAAAAACTTATTTCATGTACATGTATTTATTTTTATATTATGAAATAAGGGAATGATATATCAAGCATTTAGGTTGAATTTATGGGATATAAATGTGATGCAGGAGCATCCAATGGTGTAAGGGCATTCCTACATCACCCAAAATATATTTACTTTCGCTTAGCTTTTTGTAGATGTTTTTGCATTTTTGGATACCCTTTTCGTCGAAGATGAATTCCCAACTTTCAGAACCGCTTTTCTTCTTTTTCTGCTCAATTGCTATTTTTAGCAGGTGTGAATTTGAAGGCATGCAAAGGCATAAATTTTAGGGAAGCTTCAGGACAGAAAAATAAGCGCTTTGGCGAAAGAATCAGGACAAGAACATTCTTGGTTTGAAAGTTATTCGAGTTTCAATTTCTTCTTTTTGCCCTGAAAACTCTTTCGAGCCTTGTTTGAGGCACTAAATGGTCTCGTACGGACCCAAAATTCATTGAAACTAGTAGAGCGGGTTCTTAAAGTGTTATTCACTTTGAGACCTTTCCAACGGTTCAAACTGTTCGAAAAAGGGAGTCCCGAATCAAAAGTTATGGCTTCCGGAAGTTGGTCAATTTTTGGAAAATTGCCAATTTTTGAATTATGACTCAATTTTTGAATTTTAAATTGTAAGTTTGAGTTCCAAACCACCAAAACTCATTATTCAAAGGTGGTTTTTGGCTCCAATGGGATGGGGGGGTTTATTTGGGGCTAGTTTCTGATTTTTCGGTAGTTTTTTTGGGGAAAAGAGCACACAGTGAGAGAAAGGAAAATTTGGTAGTTTTTGTAATTTTGCATGTATTGCAGAACTCGAGGGTTTGAAACCCTCTGCATGTAAGATTTTCACACTCAGAATATGAATAATAATCTCTGATTGTGTGTGTTATTTTATGTGTCTCGGGTTGCACCTTCATCAAAATGTTGAAGTAGGTAAATCCTTTTTGTGTGTCATATAAATCTTTTATTTTGTGAAATAATGTTAAGGCTTCAAAAAATAATGACCCTAAAATGGTTTATCCTTGCTCAAGGGAATGGATAGAGCCCTAAAAGGCTACATGATGCCATTTATGATAGGGTGGAGAGCAATTTGTGTCCATCAGTTTGACCTAAAAGCTTGATATTTGTTTTTTAAAATGAAATATAGCAATCACTTCTTTATTAACATAATATTTATTTTCAGCTATTGCATTGTAAATGTTAGGAATGATAGAGCTAAAACCATCTTAAAAGTCCTCATATTATATAATATAAATTGTTAAGGGATGTAACACCCCAATCACATGTCTTTTCTCGTGATTATGCTTATAATAGCAATATCTCTAAGTTGTGGCAAAAAAATAACAATAATATTACTTTTGTTAAGGAAAAATAGATTTAAATGAATATTGTATCTTCTTTTGTATCCAATGAAAGAAATATTTTTATTTAACTCTACAAGAAAAGTTTTATTATTGTAAAGTTAATACATGTGTTGAATATGGTTAATGATACCCATTAACTATTATTAGCATTCTAAGTTTTCATGGGAGTTTTAGTCTCTTCCATTAATTAGCCGATAGGCTATATATAGAGTGAGCTTTCACTCTGAAACCTATCTCACGCCATAAAACCACTGTTGGGTTGCCGTTAAACAACAAATGGTTTGTAGGTTTTCAGTCACCATCGAATGAAATGAAATTTACCCAAGTCATATCAATTTTGTTTACGTCACGTGTGAAATTAACTCGCACCAAATATTTTAATTTACAAGGTTATAAAAATGTTCCCTAGCCGCTCGGGTGCACAGGGCGGCACAAGAATCATGCACTTGGAGCCCATCCTTGAACCTACAATTAACGTGGCAACTGAGAGAGGAAAGGTATTGTTCTGAATTAGTTCTGAATTTTTCCTGTGCACATATTGCTTTATGCTCATCTGGCAATGTAAACTTTTCATTGTTATCACAGTCGAAGTCACTCAATATAATCCCTCTGGTTGGCGTGCGTGTATTCCATGAGGTTGTGTTGTTTATCAAATTTCCTATTATGACTGGTTTATGAAAGTAATTGTATCTCTTTGTGTAAACTTTCATTTCACTGTGATTGATATAATTATTATAGTAGCACCATTTCAATTTGTGTTATCATTCCATGTTATTGTGGATCAATCTTTGTTTGGTCTCTTTCAAAAACTCAGAAACAATGTTAAAAGCATAATTTTGAGAGATCGTGCATCTGTTGTAGACTTGCAAAGTACTGAGTTGCGCTAGCAACAACAAGTTTTGTTGCCTTGATTTAGTCAAGTCACAAATTTTGACATAAATTGCAAAGCCTTCTACATTTTTGTATTTTTTGGTACAACTTGTCTATGACTCAATCAATCTTGGACCCACCTTATTTCAAAAACTCAAAAACATTATTAAAAATCATGAATAGTAAAACTTAAAACACTCATCTTCATTTTCAACATTTATTTAAGAAATAGCTTCTTTAAACCCTCAACATTTTGTTTGATCTAAGAATGATTTCTAATTCATTAAATCATGTGTAGTTTCTCGAATTGGGTGTCTCCTAGGTGCAACACAATAACCAACACATTGAACATTAAAAAATTGTTACTTGTTCAAGATTTTTGAGAGGATTTGCAATTTTGATTCATGAAATTGGTGTTATTTTGAAATAGAAACAATAAAAATCCAATTTATCTTGAAATGCAGTTTTTTACTTTGTCATGCCAGAGCCTAAGATTGACCTGGTTAGTCCCAAAAATCTGATTCAAACCATTATTAACTGACTTCCAACTAAGAATGTTTTGTGATGTTGTCCAATTGCCGATGAACTTCCTTTGTAAATGGAAAAGCCTGCTATTTTGATTTACTAATTTCACATATTCTTTGAAGAACTTATATGAAATCTTAGCACAAATTGACTTTGACATTATAAATTCTCTTGAATCAAACCCATAATTACAACTTCTGCAAACATTTGGGGGCTGGAAAACTTGTTGGTTGAACATTATTTATAATCGTTCACTACTCTCACTAGCATAATTCCCATTTGGAACATAATGATAAAATTTCTGGAATGACTTTCAGATGTAAGAAAACTTCATCTATTAAATATTCACCAATTACATCACTTAAATGGCTGCGAAGATAACAATTATCTCACATAAAAAAATTAGTAAGTGACTTCCAACTAAGAATATTTTGTGATGTCCAATTGCTGATGAACTTCCTCTATAAATGGAAAATCTTGCTATTTTGATTTACTGATTTCACGTATTCTTTGAATAACTTATATGACATCTTAGCACAAACTGACTTTGGCATTATAAATTCTCTTGAATCAAACCCTTAATTACAACTTCTGCAAACATTTGGGGGCTGGAAAACTTGTTGGCTAAACATTATTTATAATTGTTCACTACTCTCACTAGCATAATTCCCATTTGGAACATAATGATAAATTTTTTGGAATGACTTTCAGATGTAAGAAAACTTCATCTATTAAGTATTCACCAATTACATCACTTAAATGGTTACAGAGATAGCAATTAGCTCACATAAAAAATATTAGTAACTACAATGCATACCTTGCTTGAAGAGCAACTAGACACAGAACGCAAGGCAAAAGGAATACCAACATAGCTCCACTTGTTGAATATAATACATACAAGAATGTCAATTTCTCACAACCAACACCTGCATAGAGTGGGTTTGCCTATCTTCTATCAAATATGAGATTTGTTGTGTTTTGTGAGACCTGACTCTCACTCTCTCCATCCAAAATTATTTTTTTGTTGAGCTCTTTATGTGGTTGGAGGCATAAGAGATGAAATTTTCATAAATTGTCAAATGTATTTTAGATTCAAGATGCCCTTTTATAATGTTGTTAACAAACCTTGTCCATGTCATTTTCAATACCATCAAAAGAGGAAGCTTGAGGCCATTGATGGATTTGATTTTCTGCCAAACTAGAAACTTGGGCTTTGTAGTCTTTTCCAAACCGATTTGCAACAAGGTAGGGTGCTTCACTACATAATTTGCAAGTTTCTCCATGTTATTTACTAAAATTTTCATCTTTTCACTAACATGGAGAATTAAAAGACTAGAGGGGAAACTCCTCTAATTCTCAAATTCATGCGTTCATTCAGGTTTTGGTTAACATGCACAACATATTTTGACACTTTTATTGGCTTTACTCTCAAATTAATTTATGGGTTTTTAGGGTTTGAATGAATTCAAAATTATTTTCTTTTGGGTAAATTCAACTTTACAAATGAAATCAAAATTACTCAGTTATTCAGGGGTTTGGAATTTAAAACTGTAGTATGTTTTTTCGGTATTTGAGGGATTAATGTTACCAAAATTATTTTCTGGATATCCAAGGGTTTGAAGTGGAATAAAAAATTCCAAACTTTTGAATATGCACACATTTTTATAGTTTTGGAGTTTTAATGGGTAGAGAAATTTTACACTTTGAGTTGATATGCAAAGATTTGAAGGAAATAGCCACTTTTCTTGTTCTGTGACAAGGTGCCAATTTCTAAATGTGAGAAGAAATTTAGCGGAGATAACATATGAGTTTTGTTTTGGGCTATAAGGATAGGTTTTTTCTTTTAATTAGTCCCTTTTCTTTGTATTGATAAGGAAAAACACATGCACAGGTTGTTTACCATTATATTGTTGTTAGCATGCAAAAGTTGCTTTGAAATTTATGAGATGAGTGAGGACTAAACTTAGTTGTTTTTTTCAAATGACAAACTTTTCTACTTCTTTTAAGATAGAAAATTATTATTTTTTCTTACCAACATATATTTTGTAATCCATCGAATGGCCATATTATGGTGGAAAAAACAAAGGCCTCTCACAACTGGTGGGCTGTAGTGGCTTAACTTAGCATGCCCAAGTTGTTTAAAAAAAATCACTACTTTTCTAAACATTATTTACTGCCTAGTGGTGCCTTCCCAAAATCAGTTTCTACCTTAAGCTTGATCTCTTCTTGATTGTAATTAAATTGAATTAACAAGTGTAGGGAGATTGATTTTGTATCGTCTCAGAAATCTATGCTTTGCATAGGGTTTTGTAATATTTTTCATTCAAACTCTATCCTTTTTTTGTTATCAGTCTCACTCACAACACGACACAAATTGTATAAAACCTTGAGTTAAGTCATGTGCCATGGTTTTGGTGTGTTTTTTGGCATCTCTACGCTGATGGATCATTTTTGTTATGTTTTATTTCGTTCTAACCAGCTTTGGTAATTTGTAGGCTTCCTCTTGGATGTCTCTTTTAACTATCGCTTGTCATAACTATGGAGAAGATGGAGGGGGACTATTTTACAATACTATTCCCTTGAGGGTAGTTTTTCTTTTATAAACATGTCAACGCGGTGATTCAAATATTTAGTGTTGTAGCTCTTCAAAATCTTCAATTTGTGGGTTTATCTTATCTTTATCTTATATTCACCACCTCTCCTACCGACTACAATGTTGAACTGTTATCTTGCAACTACAAATGAAGTTGTCTGGAGCTATGCATAACATCCCCAAATGATCTTTGATTGTAGATATCAAAATGAATTTATTTGTATCTATGGGGCCAGTAAAGTTTGTTATCGCAACAACATTGTCATGCTTCTCTTTGTTTTGTTTAAAGGTTGCACAAATCTACAGTTGTAGCAAGATTGGTTATCTGCTTTGGTAGGGTTTTGTAAGTCAAATTCAGTTTTATAATTGCAATAAGATCAATCATGAGAGCGTTGAGGTGGAGATTTTTTTTAATTTTCATCAATATAATTTAGTTCCAGACTATGAAAGTGTCTGGCCTCATTAGTTTTTGTTATCAATCAAGTTGTTAATAGAGACAGTGTCTTACAATTTAGCTCTCAATCTTCTAGTACAACATATTTATGTGCTTAGTTTGGTTTCAAAAATGGTATTTCTATCTTCCCATTGTTAATATAATTTATTTCTCAAAAATGAAATTTATACAAATAATTCTCTATCAACACCCTCAATCTTCTAGTTATTACTATAATTTATTTCTCAATCTCTTCTTGTTACTATTTTTCTTTTCTTACCTTATTGCCAAAGTATATAATTCAAACAAGATTGTATATATATTTTACACTACACTTCTTTTCCATGTTTACCCATGCACCCCCCTGATGCAAGTGCTAGTTTATAAATTATTAAGAAACATTTAGTTGTGTAATTAATTGAATATGAATAAAAGAATAATATTTGTAACTTTTTTCAATAATTTTTAAACTACAAATATTTGAAAATTATAGTAGAACATTTGAAACAAGTCTACTATATATATATATGAATAAAAAATATGACCCTTTAATTGATGAATAAAATATTGTTTGTAATAGAACTCTTTCCTAGTTCTTATTTTTAAAAATAATTAATAAATTGATACAATATGTTTATTTTGGAAAAATGGAAAAATCAATTATTGAGGTTGTAAAAGATTGCTTTCTAAAGTTGTCGCAAAAGATATTTCTAAAATTTAAATAACTCTATATCTTTTAAGAAATATAATGTAAATTTTTAAATATATATTAACCAACTAATAATATTGATAAAGAAAAAGAAACTCATATTACATAATCATGACTAAATTTTTCTTAAAAATATTCCAATATTATTCCTTAAATATAAACAACTAGATTTAAGATATAAATTCTATCTTTTGCAAAGAAATTCAACCATGATCACCAAAGATAAAAGATATGGTGACCTAAGAAAATAATACATGAATCATTTTGATGAAATGAGAAAATATGTACATACTTTGTAAATAATTCTTATATATATATATATATATCTATTCACAATTAAGGTATAATTCTTCTATTCTATTTTATCATTATACATCGTATTAAAAAAATTAATATTTTAATTTTAAAAAGATTTTAAATGTTAAATAATATATAACATACACACATATATATATATAATAAAAATAAATAAATAGATAAAATGATTGTCTATCATAACTGCAAGGGCAAGACCCTGTTGCTGAACATGCCCTCAGGACAGGGACTACGACTCCCATATAGGGCCACAAACCCTACTGTGGGTGCAACATATGTTGCAACCCACAGGTTAGGCAAAGACCTCCCAAATGGGGGAAGCGGCGGGATAAAACCCTTGCCCCTCCTATAAGTAATATAAATTTATTTTTAAAGAAAACCCCTGTCTATAAATTCTCTTTCATAAAAAAATGAGATAAAGTATGAAGGTTGTGCAATTTAAGTTTTATTACTCAGCCGCCATTTGTAATGGAAAAAAACATGTATGAGTTTAAATCAAATGCAAATGAAAACCTCACCCCTCATAAATAAATCTTCATTTGCAGTTTCAAATATTTTTTTAAGAGATCTTTGGTTTTTTTTTGGTGAGCAATGGAAAATGAAACCCCGTACGACAAGAAATAGATTAAAAAAAATCATATGAAATATTTGATGTTTGGCATTCAAGCCATCCCTGTCGATGGAGGTTGTGTCTAATAAACCCGCTAGCAAAACAAAAAAAATGAACAATAGAATTATATACCTTCTATGTGCATCCAATCTACAATATGTTACACTTAGAATTAGGAAATAAGGGTTGCAATTGACCTCATTGCATAGAAGATCCAAAACATACCTCCCCAAGAATAGTTGTCCCCTGTTCATCCCCTTTCATTTGCAAAAGAAATTAAGCATAGGAAACTTTGTGAGGTTTTTCTAACAAGAAAACAAAATAATAAAAATACATACCTAATAGCAAACCAAATAAACTAGAAATAAAATAAAAAGAAATAACATAGATGGAGAACTAAATCTGTGTACATTCATGTTTTATTTTAGTTGTTTGGTTTCCCTCGAGACAGAGAGTTGTCCTTCATCGACCTTATAAAACCAAAAAACTTGTTAATAAATGAATAGATCAAATAAATTGTTAAGCAGATTTGAAAGCATATAAAACATGAAATCTTGTTATCGAGTAATCTCTGCTCATCTGAGTCTTCCCCTCTGCCCTAGCACACAATGCTGCTCTGGTAGCTCCTTAGACATTTAGGAAGAAAAAGATGTGAAGATGAAATCTTCATGAAGTTCAACTATGGGCGCTTGATTAATTATATCAATTGAAATATAATGAATATATGCATATATATACATAGATTTACCATATTAATTAAGCCATTGGATTAATTATTTACTTAAGCCAGATAATTTAGATATGGTAATATTTAAAAATTGGGTTTGATTATATATCTTATATATTGATATATATGTGTATATATGATAAATATATATAACCTTGTCGAAGTGGTATGAAGTCATGATGTGGAAACTAATAGTAACTCTAGTGTGAGGAAATACCATTAAAATGGATAAGAGTTCTTATAACATTTGTAAATATAAATTTCAATAATTTCATTTACATTAGCATATAAATAAATAATTATAAGAGCGATATTATCATTAACGCAAACATTAGCATTGGTATCAAAATTAAAGAGTAATACTTTGAAGCAAAATTAAATTATGGTTAAAAACAAAAAATAGTAAGGTTTTCTAGCTAAAATTAAGGGCATTACACATACTAGTATGCCTTAAAGGCTAAAGAGAAGATATCCATAAGGAAGCAAAATAGTTCAAGAGGTAGTGGAATAAGGACAATAGAAAGAGGAAAATAAAGTAGTAGTAAAGGGAGACAATCTTATGAATAAGAAGCAAGCCCTAAATGGAATAGATAATCAGGTCAAGGGATGAGAGGAAGATTGTGTATTATAGGAGGATGTGGTGGCAATAGCAAGGGGTTTGTTAGAAAAATGTTTCTAGTGTGGAAAAGTTGGTCATAGGGCCTTTGAGTGTTCACAATTACACTAAGAAAGTAGTAAGAAGAGCACAACTAGAAATTCCCTAACATAAGTGGAAGAATAAACTGTAGCATCACCAAAGGCGAAATAACCAAAGCAAGGAGAATCTCTTATGTTCAAGAGAGTCTCAATGAAACCAAACATGGAAGGATATGGAAAATCACATAGAAGTATTTTCTAAATTTTATGCAAGTCTGGAGCTAAGTGTTGTAAAGTAATTATAGATAGTGGTAGTACTGATAAACTATATTTTGAATAAATCATAGAAAATATGGTTTTGAAAAAGAGAAAAAAATCCCAATCCTTTAAAATTTACTTGAATTCAAAAGAACATCAATTAATTGTGGATGAGTAGTGCATGAATTTTAAGATTGGGTTGAATATAAGGATGAAGTCTTGTTTGATGTTATGTTAATTAATGTATATCATGTGTTGTTAGGAAGACCTTGAAAATTTGATAGGGAGGCTATCTATGATGGTAGGAAAAATATATACACCATTGTGAAAGGTGGACAAAAATATTTTTTGAGTTCATTAAATGAAAAAGAGAAGAAAGTAAAGCAAAATAGTCTTGTTGCAACGCCCCACCACAAAAACCCCATAGGACACAACAAACAATAACAAAACATTTATTTTTTAAATACAACAATTACATTAAACAAAATTACTTAATTAATCAACATTAATATCATATAACATCAACCTAGTCCCATGGGTAACATGGTGCGCGACTCGAAACGAACCCAAACTAACTACAATGTTAAACGAAACCAAACTAGATAAATGATAGAAGTACGAATAAGAAATGACATAAATCATGCATACAAACATGACTAAGATAATTAAGGAAATACAAGAATATCATTATTATTACATTTCATTATCCAAGTTTATAATACATTTGTGGAACATATTTCCATAAATACAACACACTAAGAACCAATATTACATTACAAAGATACTTCCCTTATAATAATGGGAAGTGTACGTCATAATCCAAAAGAATATAATAAAGAAGAATTGAATACATAATAAGGTACAATCTTCCTCTAAGTGAAGCTCTAAGATCACTGCAACTGGTACATCTCTGCAACAACACGAACGTTGATGGGGAACCCAATGGGTGCATAGCACGTTCCACCCGACCATGTGAACCCGAAGGAACAACCCTCGTGCTAGGATATGCCAAGAGGAACCTCATCCAATAAGTTCAAATCATAAAATACTAACAAAACCCAACACGAAACTCATAAAACATAATAAAAAATAATGATAATAATTCTCCAAAGGCAAAAAAAGAAAGGGAAGTCAACGAGCATAGTGGGAGAGTGTTACCACATGGCCTTACATGGATTAACCAGACTATCTAACACTAGGACCCACCTCCATCAACGTGGATTAACTAGACTACCTAACACTAGGATTCACCTCCATCTATGGTTAACCAGGCAACCTATCTCAAGGCGTCATCCCATAGGGTGACTCACACGGATCCACTTAATCTTTCATGGAGACAAGGCAGTGACCTTACCAACCAGGTCTTCCCACCCGTCCTTAGCCTATGAGAGCACTAACAGAAGGGGTGAAGTGCATGTTTTAGTCTTGTTATGTGTTTAACTAACCCAACCAACTAGATACTTTAATTAGGTTATCACTTAATTAAGGGAACTCTTCCATGGACAACCACTTGTACACCGGCCCCCACAAAGAGCCACTCTACCCTATAGCTACCCAAAGAATAAAGTCAAGTAACGGGTGTACCTCAATACTCAAAAAATAAAGGACATTATTTTAAAACCATACACACAACACATGACCATCTCGTGACTACATGAAGTATCAAAACTCATAAAAAGAGGAGGTACCACCGATACACACATCCTCAAGGTAAAAAGAATAGATATAAAAGTGCAACAACAATGCGCAAATGCACAATTTCCCCTAGCCTCTAGAGGTAAGTAAGATTTTACCCAGGAACTAAAATGACACAAGTTTCCCCAACCGAAGTGGCAACAATAACATGATCTCAAATATTATTTTCAATTCACATTTTACAAAATGGCAAGTATAGAATCATGGCTGGAAACATCACAACGAGATCTTCAAACTCATCAAAACTAAAAAAAATTCTCTCAATGCAAAATCAACTGCCAAATTAAAATCTTCTCAATATCCAACAACCATGAAAGCAATAATATAATCAACCAACTCACAACTCATTTCTAAAATCAACCCTAACAACAATCAACAACCATATATTCAAATGACAACGACATTCATTACCCAATCAATTAACCATAATTATGGAGACATTCATAATTTAAAAATACAATCACTCAACAATACCAATAAACCAAACACAAGTTTAGAACAAGTAACCAAACAACCATTTAATCCAATAACAAACTAGAACTAAATATTTTTACAACCCATCTAAATTACACAAATAATCCATAAAAAGATCAACTAACAATACATCTATGATTTCCATTATTTTTGCATTTTCTTTTATTCTTTAACACTTCCCACATAACTTACTTAATAAAACATTTATCGCAATACTTCTAGACCTCTAATAGCCTAGTGAAATTACAATTCAGTTATTTAATAATGAAGCAAATTGATATTTGAAAAGGCAATTAAATTTACTTATTTTAACATAGTCAATTAATTACATAAATAGAAATATTCTCTTGTAACAACCATCTTATTAATATTTTTAAATTAAATGACATTTCCAACTTTTACTACTTTAATTACCTAATCACTTATTTGTAATGAATCTAAATGCCCAAATAAAATTTCTATTAAATATCGCTATTCAATTTATGTCCCTTATCTCTGGCCATTTATTTTCATATGGTGAAATCAAAATAATGAATATTATAATATGTGTGTGTGTACCTATTATAAAAGTAAATAGATTAATCCTTAAACTATATTAACATTTTCCTTATCTCCTAGATTAATTAAAAATACTATTCTTTTACCACTAATATTTTGAAATGATCATTTAAATACTATACAACTTACTTATCTAACATAATCATTTAACATCATAGGCATAATTGTTCTTTTACTAAAATAACAATATTTATACATGCATATATATATATATATATATTAAAACATAATGCAATTTACTGGCAATATAACAAATTATCATATGGCACTACAAATATACATACATATACATATATAAATCAAATACTAAATTTAATGTATCTACACCAAAATGGAATGAAATGCAAATATTGAATATCCAAATACAATGCGTAGCAATCAAATTCCAAACATAACAAGCATCCTTCAAATTCAACATACATTACTTATTAATTGAATTCTATCCTCAAAGGATATAAAATGAAGTACAAAGTATATACGCAGGCAAGGACCATGCATAAACAAATATTCAATGAACATCAAACATAAGCCTCAAATGAAAAACGTAGGGTGAAATCGCATCAGAGGCAAGACGCAAGAAAGAAAACACATTATACAATATTGATAGCCAAGCATAAAGCATCGAATGCCATAAAATTAGACCTTCAATATTAAATCAAAACCTACAGTTTCTATTACAACATGTAGAGGATAGTATAACTATTGACTTATATAAAACTGAATTCCCAACTATACCCATCGATTACCATCAAAGGTGTATAAATTGAATTCCAAATGTATGGCTTATTCATCATTTATCAACTATGATATATTAAATGAACAAAACAGGAGAGAAAACACATCAAACAACAACCAAGGATAAAGCAGTCTACCCTAGCACTTCAAGCGGCCAGTACGCAAGGGAAGGAGGCAACATGGATTAGAGGAATGGTGGCTGTGATGGCTCTAGTTTCAAATTCTACCCTCTCATGAAATCTCATTCATATTGCACATTGGTCAATTTTAATTCGAAGTGAGAATGATCATCTTGCTTTAGGTTGTAGAATAAAGCATACCTATGTATTTTCTCTCGAACAAAGACTCTTTCCTAAAAGCATAAGTTGAGCATCAAAATAAAAGATGCATGAAATCATAAGAAGGTAATATCAACCACATACAATTTAAATGGATCAATTCTTTTACAGAATGAGAATTCAAGCTCCTGAATGTGCATGAAGGAAAAGTTTACTCTAGCTACAACAAATGGATTACTTGTGGTCCAACTACGAGAGAGATAATTCTCATAAAAGGATAATGATATAACATAGGTGCTTAAAAGGCATCGGTTTTGATTTAATAATGGATAGAAAATGACTTGGTTACAAAACATAATCGTGTTCTTTGGAAGTGTGTTGATGACAAAGTGAGATGTATAGATTGTAAGAGAGAATCTAATGAAAATGAATTAATAGACATGAGTAATAAATGTTTTCTCATAAGGGAAACGATTACAAGACATGCATACAAATATAATTGCAATAAGATTATGAAAAAAACGATGAATTTGTTAACAATCAATCAATAGTGTTAGAGAATGAAGACTCATCTGTACATTCATTTTTCCCCAAATTGATTTGATCCAATGCCTTCCTTCGCCCATCCTTCTACGTTCCTCGCTTCCTAGAATCAACGATGGAATGAAACTTTTTTTTCTCCAAATTTTTTCTTACAAGCCAAATTACTTCCCTTCCCCAAAAACCCAAAAAAAATTAAAAAATCCTCTCTGCAAATCTCCCCCCTAAAATTTCCAAAAGAAAAACATTATAAAACCAAAGTTAGGTTTTCGAAAATAACCACCAATTAAAAAGCAAGTTTCCATCCCATTTTTTATTTTTAAATCACGCATGCACTTGCATGCAAAATATTTCCAATTTTCACTTCAAACTTCCATTTTGAAATAAATCAAGATAATAATTAATTAAACAATATTAATTTCAACAATTAAAATACTATGTTCAATTAAATCAACAATTTAAATTTACCAATTTAATTAAATACTTACACATTTTCTCACAGTTCACTTTAATAATTAAATCTAATAAATTAATTGCATTTGCCTCCACAATAATAAACATTATAAAATAAAACTACTAATTAATGACATTCTATTAATGTGTATATTAAAGCAACATTAAATTTATTAATGACATTAAATTAACATTATAATAATGATCAGCCAAACATTAACAATACCATTTAAACATTAATCAACAAACCAACACAAGAATACTCTTACCCAAACGATCAGAAGACCCAATTGGAGAGGCGATACATCCTCCCCCCTAGTCTCGACTTACTCCTAGAAGTCACAAGGTCAGGTAAACATACACAGTTACGAACAACATCTTTACAAACTTCACACACAAAAATGAGAGATACTAAACAAGGCAACTTGAAAAAATAAACAACCAACAAACGGGGTTACCAAACGTGAGTTGGGTTCCTTTTGTCATCACCTATTTCCACATCATATCCATTAGGTTCTTGGGGTACGCTCAGACTTGACAGTGCAGGTGGAGTCGGTATCCGATACCTTCAACCTACATAAAACAAGGTGTCGAACAAAATATACATGTATATATCAATTTAACAATCACACTATGAGAGGAAGTCACAGTGTAATAGGGCACTCGCGAACGAGTGATGCTACCCTGTTTTCCTCACCAAAACCTCATACAATAACCAAAACATCAAATATAGTCATTTCATTATAAGTAATGCAGGAGCATCCGGGTGTAAGAGCAATCTTGCATCACCCAAAAAACAAATGTTGTTTCTTTTCAATACGGGCTAAATTTGGTAGGGTTAGTATTTTAGTAAGTTTGCATTTATGCACGGTTGGACACTAAATCTTACATAGACCTCCAAAATGGAAAATTGAATCCAATGGAAAAGAAATCACTTCAATACCAGTTTTCATTTGAGAGATTAAAATTTCAATATTCAAAAATCCTAGTAAAATCTTCAGAGTCAATTTTGAGGCACTTAAAGGCTTCAGATGGGCCTGAGAAATGGCGGAAAACAAAAGTTTTGACCTTGTGAAGCTGTATTACCAAATTTAATAAAATTTCAACTATCTTCTTGAGGAAGTTACACTTTCCAAAAGATTCTAGGGCGGTTACACCTTCCAAATAAATGATGTGAAAGAGGGGGGGCTAGGGCAGTGTAGTTGGTGGTTTGAATTTGTAGATTTTTAGATTTATGTATTAAAAAATACCCGTGTGATGGTAAATATAATGTTGTAATTTCATTTTCATTTTAGTGATAATAGAAAATACTTGCTTTCCTTCTTGCATCTTGTTTGTGCCATTATCTATTGTTCTTGTGAGTTTTAGATTATAAGGGGAGTACCCTCATCAATAAGAAACATCATAAGGCAATCATTAATCATCAACATAACAAGCATAATCATAAGCCATAAGATACATGTACTCAAAATTATCCAGCACAATACTAATTCCATAAATCCAACGTAACATAAACATCAATTCATAATGTCATCGTCATCAAAATCCAATGAAATATCATCCAAAACCATCCAGAATGGTGTCACAAACAACTATAAAGTCTCAAAATGCATAATATAATATAATAAGTATAAATTTAGTGAAGCAATCAAGAGAAGCACTATAGTTTATTCATGTAGAAATTGGTTAATAAAAATAAAAAACTGTTTAAACATATACATAAATTAATCCAATCCAAAATGGTGAAGCAAGCATCAATCAAGGTGTAATAATCATCATTTAACTTAGTAACATCATTTAAGAGATTACATCCAAGATGATCAAACTTACACTCCATACCAATTCAAAAATACAACATACACGAGAAAACAAATACCACCTAGCCTCATGCAACAACGACTCACGTCAAAAGACAAGCACACAATATAAATACATGCACACAAATCACTTCACCGGAAACACACAAGGCTACCCCAGGGTCCATAATGTATTCCCCGATAGACAAGATATCGGTGCATTGTGCACTACATCGAGGGTCCTATCCTTTCCATTGGTTTTCTGCACCATAAGACCAACAATGCCTAAAGACAATTCCCGGGAGACAAGCCTGACCACCAAAAAGGAAAAACATAACTCAAGAGTACAACACCTAGGTCAACGTAATGGGCTAACATGTATTCAAAGTGCCCAATGTATGAACCTAGGCTCTGATACCATGTTGTAATGCCTCGCCACACAAACCCCATAGGACACAACAACTAACAATAATGAAACATTTTTTTTTTAAAATACAACAATTACATTAAACATAATTACTTAATTAATCAACATTAATATCATATAACATCAACCTAGTCCCATGGGGTAACATGGCGCGTTACTTGAAACGAGCCCAAACTAACTACAACGTTAAATGAAACCAAACTAAATAAATGATAGACTTGCGTGAATAAGAAATGAAATAAATCATACATCCAAACATGACTAAAATAATTAAGGAAATACAAGAATATAATTATTATTACATTTCATCATCCAAGTTCATAATATATTTATGGAACATATTTCCATAGATACACCACAATAAGAACCAATATTACATTACAAAGTTGCTTCTCTTAAAATAATGGGAAGTGTACATCATAATCCAGAAGAATACAATAAAGAAAAATTGAATACATAATAAGGTACTATAACATCCCGCTACGCAACCCAGAAGGTTAAGAGCCAAGAGAGGATGAGATAAAAATTTTTTAAACATAAAGGATGACGTACACACAGAGTAATTACCAATTTGATAAAATGACAACAAATATGATAAAATATGACCTAAAGAACAACTTCAAAGAGAGGACTAATCCACCCTTCAAAGAAAATCCAAATAGGAGCAAACAAGATGGCTCCAAAGATTTGCTCTGGAACCTGCTGCTCTACTACAGAACCTACAGTTTTGGAGCCCGATACTCCGGAACCTATTGTTCTGGAGCCCGATGCTCCAAAACCTTGTTGTTGCACACAAAAAACTTGTAATGCCCCGCCAAGTAACCTTAAAGGAAGTTGCAATTAACGTCTTAAGCGAACTAATTTTTTTTTATAAAGTGCATTTAACATACACATTCACTTACTAGTTAACGACAACCTTTAAGGTTACAAGGTTAGGATTACTTAAACCCACACATACATATTACATATAACCATAGCCTTATGAACTTTATGAAATAACCATCATACATCATAAGAATATCACATATCATAATAAGATAATCAACCAAGATACAATCTCATAAACATTATATTAATCTAGCAGTTACATCACTCATTCCCAGAATGAGGCAATAGTACAAATGTATTACAATTACATAACTCCACCTCTTACAAAAGAATGATAAAATATCATATACAAACTGAAATATTACAATGCAAGAAATTACAACAAGAACCGCGAGCTGTCCATCTGGATGTCTCGCCACCAAGTACTGAAGATCGATGGGAACCCAACGGTTTTAGTGCATGTTCCACCCAACCAATGTGGTACCCGAAGGCCCACCCCCCATGCTAGGAGATAGTAACAAAGTAACATGGACAAAGATTCTACTACCTCTAACCAAAGGCAGACTTAAACTAACTCATACTGTTATAACCAACCAAATGAATTAACAAGTATAACTTATTCACCATACAAGTACGAATCAAGTACAACTCAAGTACAACATAAGTACAAATCAAGTACAATACAAGTACAACTCCAACATCACTGACATAGGTCACATTGCTTCTAGATATAAAGTAGATCAAGTATGTTCAAATAACCATACACAAAACAATTAACAACAGTTGTCCTAGATAGAGTGTCATCGCAAGGTTTGTCATGAGATCTCCTCTGGGCATTCTTCATAGGCTCCGGCACAAGTAATCCTGGTGGCCTCAATCGAATCCCATCACTCATACTCACTCATGTAGAATCAACTACCTCTTGCAAGGACAAGATAGTTGATCTTGCCATTCCAGGCCTTCTCACTCATCCCAAGTCTAAACAAGCCCTTGTGTCTATGAGTGAGGATTAAATTATCTTGATTAGTGAGGAGTTAGTCCTAATCTTCTAAGTACATTATTTTAATTATCACTTGTTTAAATCACTTATGAAAGTTATCCAGTTTACCTCTTTGGGCTCTAGCGCCTAACAGAAGCCACTCTTCTATTCGACAACACACACCCAAACAATCCACCAAGGGAACCACAAGTGCATACCAACTAGGCATCATAATCCACTCCAACACAAGGAGGATACAAATAATAGAACTCACTCCATACATCTTGGAGGCAACAAACACATAGTCCTCTCCTTTCACAGGAGGCAACAAGATGAAACCACATCACAAGGTCACTCCATATAAGGAGACACGGATCCCATAATCCGCTCCTAAACCAAGGAGGTGCAAACATCCCCGTTCATGAAAACCGGGTAAAAATTGAAAAGACGCCATGCACTACCCAAGGGAAAACAACTGGATGGCATAAAGATTCAACAACCCTTATCCTCTAATATCTTCTGGAAGACTTATAATTTAGGACTAACACTAAATCCCAAAACCAACAATGCAACTTGACGACATAGCAACCAAAGCATTCAAGTCATTAATCAAATCTAATATTTGGATTTCCTAAATCCATACTCATTCAATAGGTAGTGTTGACAAAGTCAAAGACACGATAACTAGATCATTTAAAATAATCATAACCCCTATTTTCCTTTTCATTATTAAAAATTTAAAACAATTAAACTTACTTCCCTTTACTGAATACAGAGAATTAAATCCTTTAAGATAATCATGAGGAAGATACTGCTTTTGGATATACTAAATCCATATCTCTTTCATAGTCCAATCACAATGATTCAATTAATCTAAATAGAAATTAATAAATAACATAATTGATTGCCTCATCAATAAAACTTCTTAATTTACTTTTAAATTGACACAAATCCATGCAAGTAAACACTTTCCATTTCCTAACCAAATCTTAAGTCTCATTCAATTTTCTATTTAAAACATTCAGTATTGTTTCTCACAATTAAATTTTAAATTATGCATTGTTTAAATCAAATATTTAACTCTTTCAATTAAACTTTAACATGCCATTTAAAAATAAACAATAATTTCCCCATACGTTTATAATTTTAATTCCACTAATCTAATATACAAATTTTATTTAAAATAATATATATAAATATAATACTTTAGTATTATAAATTATAATATAAAATATTATTAAATAATATTTTAACATTATAATAACAATACCTAAAATATTAATATTTATAAATATCAATTTATTATTATTTTATTTTCAGAACAGCCATGGGAAAATAACTTAACAGCAGTCTCATGTTTCAAGCATAACTCAAAAACTACGATCTGGGTATTTACGATTTTTGGACAGGAATAAGAAAATTTTAAAATGCAAAAACCCTTTAAATTTTCTGACAATCTAGTTTGTGAAAGTGAAGTTATAGGCGACGCAACCAGACCATTTTACCATAAAAATATAACTATACTGCAGATTTTAAAATCCGATTTTTAATAATAAACAGAAGGTTTCATTTTCTAAAAATATTCTAAATGCATTGTTCAATCTCTATGTTTGATTTCAATAACAAAAAAATCGATTTCCCCAAATAATTTAAATTCAACTAAGGTTTTCACAATTTTCACTCAAGAATTTTCACAAGCAAAGGCTGTAAATTTGTTTAATTCTTTTTTTTTTTAATATCAAATTTATTTTCTAAAACAGATTTAACAAACAAATCTTTAATCATTACTATTTTAAAGAAAAAACAATCAAGAACAATAAAACACAAAGAGGAAAACCTGGTACAAGAAGTTACAGGAAGAGATGAATTTCTGATGCAAGCCTCCTCCAAAGATTTCCTGAATTTTCTTCAATCAATTCTACAATCAAACTTTCTTCAAACCCTTGTGCAAATTTTCCAAAATTTCTTCCCTGCTGTAAAAATGTATTTTTCTAAAAACTTTCTGCCCTAAAATTAAAACATGTATTCTTTATAAATCAAAAATACCTAATACAACCCTAATTCACATTACATGCAAATTAGATATTTCAATTTCAATTTCAATTTCAATTTTTACAACCCTAATTCACATTACATGCACATTAGATATTAATTTCAATTTCAATTTTTACAATCCTAATTCACATTACATGCAAATTAGATATTAATTTCAATTTCAATTTCAATTTCAAATAATAAATTAATTTCCAAAGTTGCAACTAATTTCCCAAATAAACATTTAATTACAATTTTCAATTTAATTCTCACACGTTGAAATTAAATTCCAAATTTAATTTTAATTCTTTTATTTCCTTTCATTCTCTTGCATCACGTTTAATTAATTAATTTAATTATTTAATAACTAAATTCAACCCCTTGGATCAAATTTAATTAATCAAATAAACTAAATATAATTAATTAATATAAATATAAACTTTTATCCACATTGCATTATTTAAATTAAATAACTATCAACATGATTTAAATGCAATTATTCTAAATATCTATTTCCAAATCAAGAATGTTTCAGAATTAAATAACATCAAAGCAAGACAGACAATGACTCAACACACACAACTGATGACACACTAAGGCTAGGGTGTAAACTTGACACATGTTACCTAGCTACTATCTCCCGTTCAACTTAACCGTTGGATCGACACGCTCAAACCTACGAAGCCAGGTGGAGTCGGTGTCATGTACCTGCAATCCTACAACCAAGTAAACAACATCATACAATATATCCAGCATATAATACACACCGTGAAGAAGAAATTACGGATTCGCAGGGAGCTCGCAAGCGAGTGATGCGAAACCGTCATCTTCACCAATACACTCATCGAAACTGACACTTCCATCATAATCCAGTAATCTCATAATAACATCTCATATTAACTCTACAACATCATTAATCCATAATGCATGTGAAATAAAATCAGATAACTACATCCCACAATAATAGCGATCAAAACATCATAACAAAATGTATCCAGTATCAAAGTAATTGCAACCAAACATAGCATAAAGCAAACCGAACGAGAAGCAAAATGGAGGGGTATTACACAACCAACAAAAGGCGTCAGTGCTCCAGAACTTGTGATGCAACTCACAAGACAACATCGGAAGGCGTTGTTGCTCTAGAACTTAAGCAAATTTAAATGTAAAGGAGATACACATATGTAGTTCTAGTTTTGCATAAAAATTAGGGAAAAAAAGCTGATAATAAACATCATAATACAAGGGATTCCAATACCAACATCGGAACCCATAAACCAAATATAAAACATCACATTTCTTCTCATTACTCCATATGATTACAACTTCTCAAGAGATTACAATGTGCATAAAGGAAAGGGTATTAATACAATAGCATTTCTATGAACAAGAAACAACATTAGATAAGATAAATACACAAAGGCATGTACATGAGTGCGATATGATAATTCAAATACATGGGGTAGATCAAACTCCAACTGGTGCTCCAAAACATGTACATCAGTCCCCAATGGTGGTGGCAACGCCTCCCTACCATGTGGACTCCAAAGAGACCACCCCATCGTGCTCAAAGGTAGTCACAAGGCCCAAACATAAATTACAAGGCATGGATAACATATATGACCAACACTCACATCAAACATGAAGCAAGCACAAAATACAATGCATAAGGCCTATAACACAATATGGAGATGCTCATATAATACATGTCGGGTACTACTCAAGGCTACTAAGATGCAAGATGCGAGATTACAGATCAGATGAGGAGACTCAACCATGCCCAAATCAATGCCTCGCAAACAGATAACTCAATGTCCTACAGGCGGATAGGCTTTCTCGAGTGCATCCTTAACCCTCTTCAAGAACTCAAGGCCATACACAAGGACTCATTATCATATTAGCTTTTACTCTATAAGTTTGCTCTAATGAACTTGACTTAAGCTCATCTTGTTTAGTCAAATGAGGAATCCATAAGAAAAACAAGAAATAGTGAAAAGTCACAAAAAAACCATCATTAAAACCTTTTAAAATAGCCAAACAACATTGCTGCAAAAATCATTTAAATAACTGATCTCATATGCCAACAAGTAGATCATCTACCATTCAAGCATTCACCATCAATTCGTAAAACAGAAACCAAACATAAAATTTATATAACCTCATAAAATAATCTCGTAAAACCACTCTTAAAATAGTGAAAACCACTAAGTGGTAGTGCCACAAAACATGGTTCTAATTGTTGTTCAAACGAATGGGGAAGAGGCATAAAAATTTCATTAAAATAAAAAGTGTCCGAATTAACATTCTAAGCTTGACCCAGTTCAGATTTAAATATTTCCAGATGGTTTTCATCTTTAATTTTGAATTTTATGACTTGGAATAAGGCGTTTAGAAAAACGCGTTTTAAGCATGGCTAGGCAAAAACATGAAAAAATCAGAGTGCCCGGATTAAAAATCGGACAATGACCCAGTTCATATTTTGACGTTTCTACATGAAATCCAATATTATTTTTTATTTTTGATCGACGGTAAAAGAACAACAATGAAAAACGTCATTTTACAAGTAGGCATAAATTTGGGCAAAAATAAAAAGTACCCAAAATTAAATTAGGACAAAGACCCAATTGATATATTAACATTTCAAAATATAATACACTATTATTTTATAAATTTATGACTAAGAACATGGTGTTGTTCAAAAATGTCATTCAACCAAATAGGAAAAAAAATACATTAAAATGAAAATGGCCGAATTAAAAATCGGACAACAACCCATTTGAGATATGAGAATTTCTACATAGAATCCACATATAATTCTCATTTATAATGGTTTGATAAATAACAACAATTAAAACGCGTTTCCACAAGTTGGGCAAAACAAAAAGAAAACAAATAATCCCAGAAGTCTGATTTTTCTTTCAATCTAATTTAGATTTGGCAAATTCAAAATGAATTTCATCTTTGTTTTAAAAATTCAAGACAAGAGAATGAATTTATTTTAACAAAACAATCATTGATAATGAATAGAGCCGGAAATGCACAAAATTCAGCCATATATAAAAAACTATAAAGCAACCAATTGAATCCAACCTTTGAACAACCAAAACTCAAAAATTATTTCAACACACTCTTACATATATTTCAAAACAAGAATTCAAAGAAAGAAAATAGAAGAATACCTCATTTTTGCCCAAATGAAAATGAGAGATATCTTTATGTATAAAGCATGGCAAGATCCCAAATTCGAACAACAAAACAACAAAATTATGCTGAACCTCTGGGGGCATTGCTCACAAATTTCTCCTCCAAGATTTTTCTCATTTTTGTTGCCCAATTTGTAGGGTTTTCCCCTCTTTCCTCCAAGCAGCAAATTGCATCCTCCTCTCCCAAAAGAATAATCCCAAACAAAGTTTAAAACAAAAAATAAATATCCAAAAACCAACCTGCCCTTTTTTTTTTTAATATTTTCTTCCAAAACAATAAAATGAAATAAAACATTTTAATAAACAAGCGATTAACTCTCTCCAATTTTATTAATTTAAAAATCACTTCATATTCAACATTCACAATAACACATAAAATGATGATTTAAATCCAATATTATAATACATAAGGCTCCCCAAAAGATTAAATAAAATTATGAGGGCTCACAAAATGGATTAATAAAATTGCTTAAAATGACATATTCAAAATCTCAAGGATATAACACTCCAAATCAATAAAACACTATAAAATTTCATATTTAAAACTATGAAAAAGATGCTTTGAAACCACATCAAGACACCGGCAACCAATTAAATATAAATATAATCATATAAACGATTAATGGAACCAAGACAAAATACTTCAATGAGACATACAGGTAAACCACATACAACTCAAAGGTGCGCCAGACATACGGCTGGAAGGTGCTCTAGACATTACCGTTAGGTAACTGGATGGTATGACATCAACTCGGAAACACTGCATTAATAAGATGTAGCGGGCTAGGGTAGGGGACATTTGGTCTGTATGACTACCTCCAGTTACCACCATCGGGGAATAGGAGTACGTTCAGGGTTGTGAATCCAGACGGAGTCGATACTCAGTATCTGCATCACTCCAATTACACGCCAAAGTACATGTGCATATAACATATATCATATAACTGAAACAACATCAATTATTAGGAAGATGGTCATGATGTTGTAAGCCTCTTGAATACGAGTGTTACGACATCATCCCTTCCTGTCCGTAATCATACAAAAGAAATTATAAGATTATATGAGCATATAATCCAACATAATAACTAATCATGATAATCATCAGTGTCTAATCTCAAATCTGATAACATATAAAATGATAAATCAAAATTAAAATACCATCTTACCTAGGCTAAGGTTGGAGAGGTGTTACATCCTTCCTCCGTAAGATTTGACTTACTCCTAGAAGTCGTGTAAGCTCAATATGCAACCATGTCATACAGTAGTACTCAACGTCTAAAAATTAACATTAAAAGATTGTACTTCATTCCAAAGATGAGAAATATAATATACATCATTCATCATTGAACGAAACAAAAAGGACAACCATTTAACATTCACCTTTCTAAGCATCATTACCAATATATTGACATATGCCTTACTTATAAAATCTTAACATGAAATAAATAAATAAAATAGCATGATTAATCTTACTAGCACCACACATATCACTTTTCTCAAAGTAAACATTTATTTTAACATCCACATTCATTGAAAGATAGGTTAAAATAAAATTTGATTTCCATTAAAAATGGAGTAAATAAGATGTATAAGCACTCAATTTTTTCCACAACACCATTGTTTGCAACATTATTTATTTTCCACACACTTCCAATCTCACACATTAGAACATATTTGGCATCATTTTCAACAAAATATAATAATTTCCACTTTTAAAGAACAATAAGTCAACCTTTGAACTTTTCATATGAAACATGCATTTATACATACATACATACTTGCATAATTGAGAATCACATCACAAGACTACACAAGGGTCCATCTAGACACCGGTAAGAAGCATGCTAATCCATGAGCCAAAATCCAATATCCATCTCACATAATCCTTATTTCACACTCAATGGCTTGATGGTGTTAGGCCCCACACACATGGTGAGACCATCCAAACAAGACCACAATGACCTATCTCTTGTATATAAGGTGGTTAGCCTCCAAGAAATGATCATCACACATAGGTGGGTAGTGGGTCCTAGCTGTATAACATCTTCACATACACCCATCCTCAAGGTTCCCTACGTCTACTTACTCGTATACTCTCAATCAAGTCTGACTCTCCCGTACCCGATGAGGAATCACATCACAACACAAAACCAACATTTGAAAACAACAAGTAGAAAAATAGTTTAGCCACCAAAGGTCATAAATAAGTATCAAATAGAGATTCAATTTCAGCAATAAGGTGAGAAATGCGTGCAATTTCAACACTAAAGCAAATGTAACTACAAGAGTTACATGCAAATGAAGATCACAAGGTGGGGCTAAACTATCACAATCAATTATAAATAGAGTTTCGGTCTTCACAATCAATAGAAGATCATCAATAACCATAAAAAAAGTTCACAATCTTTGAAATTGCACTGTACAACACTGTGTGACTAGATACTAGCCACCAAACGAGGAAGGAGGGAACAATGTCTAACTATCACAATAGCTCCTCATGTGGTGTGGAGTGAGCACACCAACCACATGGCATGAGGTGTACTCCTCGGCCACACCCCACATCGCATCTTCACGTGGCATGGAATTGCCAAGTGGCCCACACACTCCTTGGCTATCTACATAGGATGTGCACCTCGGCCCCATCCCGCATTGCGTCTCAACACGACATGGCCATACACCAGTCAGAGAAGGCATTTATTGGTCATATGCCACATGGAAGTGTGTCTATGGCTTCGCGGAAGTAGGCACACGCAGAACACACCCCGCATAGTGACACCTCGTGGAGAAGGCACACGCAGGTACTCACCATAGCCAAAGGTATACATGGCTCGGACATACCCATATGCTAACCAACTCAAACACTGTTGAAAGCAAGCATGAGTGTCCCTCTATAAGTTTATGAGGCCCCATTACGCTCATCACGCAAGTAGGCTAACATAATACAATCTAATAGTGCACCTTCACGTGTCTATACACGTGACATCGTATCCCTTGCAGCATGTCGAAACACGTGTAGATACGGTATATATATAATGCATATATGAGTATGTCAATATGGAGCTACTCAAGCTTCACCTCTCATATGGATGAGGTTGACTCGCTAATGCCAGCTCAACGTCCCAATGGATGACTAGGAAAAACTAACAAACCAATGTTGTTGTACTCAAATCTGGGGAATAGGCTAGCACATATGGAACAACTACCTTGATCCATCATAAGGGGAAGTAGTGAGTACTTTCCTTGGGATTGGTTGAGCTGAGACTTCTTTACGTCACAATATGCACATGCTGCACACCCCATCCAAGGAACTTTGTGGCTGCTACTACCCCTTCATAGGTTGAGGGACTAGAGAACCAAAAGAAGAGAATCTACGAAACTAGCTTTTGGATACTCTTATATATATATAAATTTCAACCACACATGGGTTGGCCCTCAATCAGGTAACAAAATACAATCACATAATGGTATGGTTAATCTCATACCTAAGATACAACATATCCTCAAGAATGGGTACATAGTATCACCATCCCATGGGTACACAAAGCAAGTACGAGGTATTCACAATACTCAACCAATGCATAGTTATTGGTTTCTCACATTTACAGGGGGTACAATTACATACACAATTCCATTAATTTTCAAAAGATCACATACCATAAATACATTTATTTTCATAACCAATGTGATTCCCTTTCCAAAATCATATCATCCATGGATGGGTACCTTGTACCACGATCGCATGGGAACACAACTCAAGCACATGATATCCACAACACTCAACATGAACACTAATACAAAATGTTCACATAGTAGGGAGTACATTTTCCAATTTCCCCTTACCAAAATAAAGCACTTATCCACTTCTTAATTATGCAAGAACAATACAAACTTCCAAGAACATGTACCCCTAGCATCCATACAATCTTCTCTTTTCAAGACAATAATGTCACCAAACATGATTTTATAATCACAACTTTAATCACATACAATATATCACAGTGCTACATGGAGTAAATCAATAGTTCCATATAAATCTCACATTCATACTTATTAAGTGGTAAATCAACTTACTACACACATAGGATAACCACATTTATTTCCCATACATAGAGCAATATCATTATAATTTTTTTACTCAAAACAAGGTGTGCGACATTATCACTTCAACATACATTTAAAATTTTGCATCTATCATAAAAGAGCATGCAATAATCTCTATGAACTATCAACATGATCATTCATTCCTGTTACCATATTTATAAACTGAATATAACATGCAAAAGCAACTCTAGAACCACATGTGCTACAACCACACTCAGGGTCCAGTCAAGGGTCACAACGCTTACACAATGAAAGAGCCACACATCAAGAAGGATACCAATTAGAACACACTTCTTGGTAGGCTCAAGGGTCTAACTAGCCCTCACAAAGAATTCCTCAACAAGACATGAAAGGGGGTGGGAAAACAACAACACTTGTTGTCATCCACCACACACAACACACCAAGCATGTATCAACTATAAGCATGGATCCTAGTGCTGCAACATGGGCTCTACCTCTGGGGGCATCCTAAGGAAACAAAAAACTAGATCATCCCAAGGACAATCTATACACCATACTAAGGCATGAAAGGTAGTCAACAAGACTATGAGAAAAATATAACAAGCTCATGCCACGCACATCAAACACAACATAACATAGAAGGCTCAAGTACACTCGAGCTCTTAGTGTGTGAACATGGGCTCTGATACCAGAGTAACATCCTACTACACAACCCAGAAGGTTAAGAGCCAAGAGAGGACGAAATTATTATTTTTTAAACATAAAGGATATTATACACAAAGTAATTACCAATTTGATAAAATGACAACAAATCTGATAAAATATGACCTAAAGAACAACTTCAAAGAGAGGACTAATCCACCCTCCAAAGAAAATCCAAACAGGAGCAAATAGGATGGCTCCAAAGATTTTCTCTGGAACGTGCTGCTCTGCTCCGGAACCTGCAGTTCTGAAGCTCGATACTCCTGAACCTACTGTTCTGGAGTCTGATGCTCCAGAACCCACTGTTCTGGAGCTCGATGCTCTGAAACCTTCTTTCTGCACACAAATAGCCAACAAAAGGCGTCAATGCTTCGGAACTTGTGATGCAACTCACAAGACAATGTCGGAAGGCATTGCTGCTTTAGAACTTAAACAAATTTAAATGTAAAGGAGATACACATATGTAGTTCTAGTTTTGCATAAAAATTAAGGAAAAAAAGTCGATAATAAACATCATAATACAAGGGATTCCAATACCAACATCGGAACCCGTAAACCAAATATAAAACATCACATTTTTTCTCATTACTCCATATGATTACAACTTATCAAGAGATTACAATGTGCATAAAGGAAAGGGTATTAATACAATAGCATTTTCATGAACAAGAAACAACATCAGATAAGATAAATACACAAAGGCATGTACATGAGTGCGGTATGGTAATTCAAATACATGGAGTAGATCAAATTCCAACTGGTGCTCCAAAACCTGTACGCCGGTCCCCAATGGTGGTGGCAACGTCTCCTTACCATGTGGACTCCAGAGAGACCACCCCACTGTTCTCGGAGGTAGTCACAAGGCCCAAACATAAATTACAAGGCATGGATAACATATATGACCAACACTCACATCAAACATGAAGCAAGCACAAAATACAGTGCATAAGGCCTATAACACAATATGAAGATGCTCATACAATACATGTCGGGTACTACTCAAGGCTACTAAGATGCAAGATGCAAGATTATAGATCAGATGAAGAGACTCAACCATGCCCAAATCAACACCTCACAGACGGATAACTCAATGTCCTACAAGCGGATAGGCCTTCTGGAATGCATCCTTAGCCCTCTTCAAGAACTCAAGGCCATACACGAGGACTCATTATCATATTAGTTTTTACTCTATAAGTCTGCTCTAATGAACTTGACTTAAGCTCATCTCGTTTAGCCAAACGAGGAATCCATAAGTAAAACAAGAAATAGTGAAAATTCACAAAAAAACCATTATTAAAACCTTTTAAAACAACCAAACAACATTGTTGCAAAAATCATTTAAATAACTGATCTCCTATGCCAACAAGTAGATCATCTACCATTCAAGCATTCAACATCAATCCGTTAAACATAAATCAAACATAAAATCGATATAACCTCATAAAATAATCTCGTAAAAACCACTCTTAAAATAGTGAAAACCACTAAGCGGTAGTGCCACAAAACATGGTTCCAGTTGTTGTTCAAACGAATGGGGAAAATGCATAAAAATTTCATTAAAAAACAAAGTGCCCAGATTAACAGTCTAAGCTTGACCCAGTTCAGATTTCAATGTTTCCAGATGGTTTTCATCTTTAATTTTCAATTTTATAACTTGGAATAAAACGTTGTTTAGAAAAAAGTGTTTTAAGCATGGCTGGACAAAAACATGAAAAATCAAAGTGCTCGGATTAAAAATTGGACAACGACCCAATTCATATTTTGACGTTTCTACATGGAGTCCAATATTATTTTACATTTTTAACAGGCAGTGAAAAAACAACAATGAAAAACGCCATTTTACAAGTACACATAAATTTTGGGCAAAAATGAAAATGCATAGAATTAAATTCGAACAAAGACCCAGTTGAGATATGGACATTTGAAAACATAATACACTATTATTTTATAAATTTATGACCAAGAATAGGGTGTTGCTAAAAAACGTCATTCAACCAAGTAGAGAAAAAAATACATTAAAATGAAAGTGCCCGAATTAAAAATCAGACAGTAACCCATTTGAGATATGGGAATTTCTACATAAGATCGAAATATAATTCTCATTTATAATGGTTGGATAAATAACAACAATTAAAAACGTGTTTCCACAAGTTGGGCAAAACAAAAAAATAAAAAAAATCCCAAAAGTCTGATTTTTCCTTCAATCTAATTTAGATTTGGCAAATTCAAAATGAATTTCATCTTTTTTTTCAAAATTCAAGACAAGAGAATGAATTTATTTTAACAAAACAATCATTGGCAATGAATAGAGCTGGAAATGCACAAAATTCAGCCATATATAAAAAACTACAAAGCAATCAGTTGAATGAAACCTTTGAACATCCAAAACTCCCAAATTATTTCAACACACTCTTACATATATTTCAAAACAAGAATTCAAAGAAAGAAAACAAAAGAATACCTCATTTCTACCCAAATGAAAATGAGAGATATCATGTATAAAGCATGGCAAGATCCCAAATTCGAACAACAAAACAACAAAATTATGCTGAACCTCTAGGGCCATTGCTCACAAATTTCTCCTCCAAGATTTTTCTCATTTTTGCTGCCCAATTTGTAGGGTTTTCCCCTCTTTCCTCCAAGCAGCAAATTGCATCCTCCTCTCCCAAAAAAATAATTTCAAACTAAGTTTAAAACAAAAAATAAATATCCAAAAACCAAGCTGCCCCTTTTTTTTTTTTAATATTTTCTCCCAAAACAATAAAATGAAATAAAACATTTTAATAAACAAGCTATTAACTCTCTCCAATTTTATTAATTTAAAAATCACTTTATATCCAACATTCACAATAACACATAAAATGATGATTTAAATCCAAGATTATAATACATAAGGCTCTCCAAAAGATTAAACAAAATTATGAGGGCTCACAAAATGGATTAATAAAATTGTTTAAAATGACATATTCAAAATCTCAAAGATATAACACTCCAAATCAATAAAACACTATAAAATTTCATATTTAAAACTATGAAAAATATGCTTTGAAACTACATCAAGACACTGACAACCAATTAAATATAAATATAACCACATAAACGATTAATGGAACCAAGACAAAATACTTCAATGAGACATATAGGTAAACCACATACAACTCAAAGGTGCATCAGACATACAGTTGGAAGGTGCTCCAGACATTACCATTAGGTAACCGGATGGTATGACATCAACTCGCAAACACTGCATTAATAAGATGCAGCGGGCTAGGGTAGGGGACATTTGGTCTGTATGACTACCTCCAGTTAGCACCATCGAGGAATAGGAGTACATTCAGACTTGTGAATCCAGACGGAGTTGATACTCAGTACCTGCATCACTCCAATTACACATCAAAGTACATGTGCATATAACATATATCATATAACTGAAACAACATCAATTATTAGGAAGATGGTCATGATGTCGTAAGCCTCTCGAATATGAGTGTTACGACATCATCCCTTCCCGTCCGTAATCATACAAAATAAATTATAAGATTATATAAACATATAATCCAACATAATAACTAATCATGATAATCATCAGTGTCTAATCTCAATATGATAACATATAAAATGCTAAATCAAAATTAAAATACCATCTTACCTAGGCTAAGGTTGAGAGGTGTTACATCCTCCCTCCCTAAGATTTGACTTACTCCTGGAATTCATGTAAGCTCAATATGCAACCATGTCATACATTAGTACTCAACGTCTAAAAATTAACATTAAAAGATTGTACTTCACTCCAAAGATGAGAAATATAATATACATCATTCATCATTGAATGAAACAGAAAGGACATCCATTTAACATTCACCTTTCTAAGCATCATTACCAATATATTGACATATGCCTTATAAAATCTTAACATGAAATAAATAAATAAAATAGCATGGTTAATTTTACTAGCACCACACGTATCACTTTTCTCCAAGTAAGCATTTATTTTAACATCCACATTCATTGAAAGATAGGTTAAAATAAACTTTGATTTCCATTAAAAATGGAGTAAATAAGATGTATAAGCACTTAATTTTTTCCACAACACCATTGTTTGCAACATTATTTATTTTCCACACACTTCCAATCTCACACATTAGAACATATTTGGCATCATTTTCAACAAAATATAATAATTTCCACTTTTAAAGAACAATAAGCCAATCTTTGAACTTTTCATATGAAACCATATTCAATATGAAACATGCATTTATACATATATACATACTTGCATCACTGAGAATCACATCACAAGACTACACAAGGGTCCATCTGGACACTGGTAAGTAGCATGCTAATCCATGATAGATAATCCATGAGCCAAAAGCCAATATCTATCTCACATAATCCATATCTCATATTCAATGGCTTGATGGTGTTAGGCCCCACACACATGGTGAGACCATCCAAACAAGACCACAATGACCTATCTCTTGTATATAAGGTGGTTAGCCTCCAAGAAATGGTCATCACACATAGGTGGGTAGTGGGTCCTAGTTGTATAACATCTTCACATACCCCTATCCTCAAGGTTCCTTGTGTCTACTTCCTCGTATACTCTCAATCAAGTTTGACTCTCTCGTACC